>OX422209.1:603685211-604207711 GCA_949130495.1 Sambucus nigra
GGCCGATGAAGGGGAAGAGAGAGCAGCGCCGCTGGGTAATGGAGAAGAGAGAGCAGCGCCGACGAAGGAGAAGCGAGAGCAGTGCCGCCGGCGTCTTTGGAGAAGAGAGAGAGAGAGAGAGAGAAAATGAATGAGGGTAGGGTTTTTTGTGAGAGGACTCTCGTGTGATGTGAGCTGAGTTGTTGTTTTTGTATATTAACGTATATGTTTTTATTATTTAATGTGTATATATTTAAATCGGTTCGGTTCGGTCTTAGACCAAATTTTTAAAACCAAACCCAAGATCGACCCGAATACATTCGGTCCTTCATTTTTAAAACCCTATTTTGGACCGAATTTTAAAAAATTCGTAAAAGTGGGTTCGATTCGGTTCGGTTCGGTTAAAAAACCCTATCTTCGTGTGTCGTTTGTTATGAAGGAAAAATAGAAAGATGGAAAATAAAGTAGTATAAGCAAAATTGAAGATTTTTGTTTTCTTTCTGGTCAATGATTTGTATACACCCAAAAATAGGTAAGACAAAGTGCTATACTACAGAATTTGTTATACTAATTTAATTACTTGGAAAATAAATTAAGTAAATTAGTCCAATGATATAATTGTTATGACATGTATTTCTCATTAGAAAAAGCATATTGTTATGACATGTATTTCTCATTATAAAACCAAGGTTTGAGAGAAATAAATATGATTTTTTGAATGGCCTGCCCCGTAAAATATCTCTGCTCCATCTCTGTCTCTTTCCTATATTTCTTTTCTTAAAGATTATCATTGATTATTCCCATCAAACGAAGCATAAGTGAGCATATAATTAATTTAAGTCAATTACAGAATATCAAACAGGCAGATGGTTTCTGGTGCAAATTATATATTCTCTCTTTGTAGGAAAGAAGCTTTGTACTTGCAAATAGGATTAAAAAGCTCAAAAGCATGCTCGTTTAGAGTTACCAAGGGGCATTAAGCTTATCTCTTTTGGTTTATGGGAGTATGCTTTAGGACCACATTAACTGTTTTGAGCTTAATCTACATATGAGGGGCATCCTTATTCACAGATCCAGCACTGTACTCATACACCATTGGCTCTCTCTTTATTTCAACCATCTTTCACGCTCGTGTACACTTTGTGCTAAACTGATTAATTAATAACTAAATATATAAAAGTATGACTGTCATCGTCCGCCTAATGTTACTTAGCTGTTTGTTATTATGGTCGCTTGTTAATGTTCTTTTAATAAATTAATTCACTAAAAGACATGTAATGACTTCAACTCCTTTTCACATTCCCACTCGTTTTCGTTTATTCACTTCCTTATCCATTCCTTATCCATAGACCCTTCATCTTGCATAATAACTGTAGTTCAATTTACATGAGAACTTGTTGGAAAGAAAAATATATAAAAGACGATAAATTTGAGTGTGTGTCTGTTTTGTTGGAAATTAATAATTAAAGCTCGAAATAAATTATTAATTTCATATATATTAAATTTTGAAATTATGAATTTTTCATTTATGTGATTTTGATAAATATTGCATAATTAATTAGGTACGTGATAATACAAATATTAAAGGACTGGGTCGTTCCTATCTGTTAGTCACTTGTTGGTTAGTGGGATTAGTGGAAGAGTTAAAATATAGTCCTACATTGATTAGGATTTCGGCTCTCTTCTCCTTATAAATAGATGAGCCCTACACCATCTGGGGTTATCTCATAACAAACAATTTCTAAGGTGGCAGAAAAAATCTGAAATTCCATTTATTCATATTTTCTCATTAAAATCTTGGGAACACAAGAAGATTATTTGGGCTGTTCTTCAAGGGATTCAAAGAAGAAAATAAGAAGAGTATTCAAGTCACTTTATTTCAATCAACTGCAATGGACAAATTTTTGTTTTGCGTTTATAGTTATATATAACAATTAATTTTGTGAAAACATGAAGATTCAAGATCCTTTTATTACGAACAATTGTATATTAAAGTTTAATCATATTAATATATTTGTAATTAATATTAGGGTGTTCTTAAGAATGTTTTTACATGTTGTATCAGAGCAAAAGTTTAAGCTCTAATGATTTTTCTTATTAATGTTTGTTTATAATGAAATATACATTAAATTGCTTTTGTGTTCCTGAGGCTTTCTGCGACGTTTTAATTTATGTCATTAAAACTACTCTTTAAGTATGTCTGAAACTTTTTGTGACGTTTTTCTTATGTCACCAATACTCACTGGTTAGAATGGAAGGTAAAAACTTGATTGGAATTTTACGAAACTCACATGGTCGACTGGAACATCGAAATAAACAAAACCCTTTATTTACAATAGTTACCGCCTTACTTTTGTGTTTTGACGTCGTTTAGACCCTTAAAATTACGTTTTTGTCATTTTCGATAATAATGATGACGTTAATATCTCACTCCAGAAAATTAATTTTTAAATTCCGCAAAAAGTGTTGTTTTTCTGGTGTGTTTTACTTCGATTCTATGGTGAAAACTCAATTTTGCCAGTTTTGGCAAAAGTAATGTATTATGCGATTTTCTCTATACCTCGGCAACTCTGTTTTGAGGCATTTAAGCTACTGTTCGTATTTTGATGATTAATTGTAGATTACATATTATAGTTGACATTAATGGATGATTAACTATATTTCAGTTGAGACATGAAAGGAATTATTCATTTAAGTTAAGTCGAATGCCAAACACAGGTTGAGAATGCATGTACGAATATTACACTTACAATCATTAAGGTTTATTCTAATGTTTGTTATAAATTTGGATTGAGGTGCAACACATGCTAACACTACACCAAAAATAGCAATTTGGCACACACTGATATTAAAAATCTGGCACAGTTTAAAGCTGTGCCAAATTCTACACGGTTTAATGATAATCTGGCACACTTTAAAACAGTGCCAAAATTTGGCACTGTTTTAAAGTGTGCCAGAATTGAGCACACTTAACTAAAATATATAATACCCCCCCCCCAAAAAAAAAAAATACTAAAATCACTTTGATCTCCCGCTCGTTCCTCTCTCTCATTTTCACAAGTCCCCGCTCGTTCCTTCAGCCAGAAACCAATTTTTTTTCCAATCCATTTCCTCTTTCTCTCGACGCCATCACCCTACCCACTTTTTGCTGCTATTTTCGACACCGTCACACCCTCTCCTCTTCGCCTAATGCCGTCGGCCTCCTCTCCTCCTTCCCTGCCTGCTGCTACCGCCGGTTAGGTAAGAAAACTTATTTTTATTTTTGTTCTGTTTTGATTTTATGAGATATGGATATGTGAATCTGTTTGATTTTTGGTTTTGGATGAGTTGTGCTGAAATGGGTTTAGTTTAGATGATATATAATTATTGATGTCAATTTGTGTAGCAATTAAGTAGTAATTGGTGTCAATTTTCTTTGGCTTGGTTTATTTGTATTTCAATATGAGTTGAAATTGTTAGATTATGTATATGAATTGACTTCTACTATGAATCGTTCATAAACCCCTTGAATATATGTGTAAATATTTAGAGAATGGAATCAAATTGATTAAGATTGAATTTTTAGGGTTCTTGATAGAGAATGGAGTTTTATCAGTAAATCTTGAATTAATTTTGTGTTTTTGATGTTTTAATCATATTTAAATCATAGTTACTTTATTTAGATGTTATATGACTGATTTATGGGAGGTTTAGGGGTAATTAATGGAGTTTTGGTTTGAGTTTTGTTGAGTTGGTAAGATTAAGTTCGTAGTGGAAAATTTTGGGCATATCTATAGCGAGCATTTGACCGGTAAATGATCGATCAACCAGTAATAATCGTTAATTAACATTTTGTCTTTGGGGTTAATGATTTGGGTATTTGGGTTTGGGGGGTGGGGGAGGGCAATAATTTAGGTTTTCCTTTGGATTTAACTAACTTTAGTAATTCAATTTTTCAAGGCGATTCATAGGTTTATTGTATGTGATAAGTTCATTATTTACATAACTTTGTAATGATACTAGAGTGAATAATTCCTAAACTTTGTTTAGATTTCCATGTGTTGTGAGAATATTTTTTTCTGTGTTACATGTGTAAAATGCACACTACATGTGTACTCGTGGATATCGTACCAAGGGGGATTTAGTTATCGGGCACGTACGACGCAGACCATGATGGCACCTTCGTGAGTAGATGTTTCTGATTTAGCATCCCCAATTTTAGCATCTCTAATTTTAAGTGAAAAAAATATTTCTGATTTTGGAAGACCAGACTTTTTTGCCTTTTAGAGCTTTTTCAACATTTTTTAAAAAAAATTCACTCTTTGAGCGACGGTTGGACTGCCGCGCGAGCATTTTTGCCCTTTTTTTGTTATTGCCTTGGAGCAAATCACCTCTTTGGGGGAGAAAAAATGCATTTGATCAATTTGGAGATGATCTAATACGGTATGATGAGAAGGGGAGGAGATAATTTCTCCTCTATACTTTGGTTGGTTGATCTGTTGCTTTATGCCCTGAATGTTGAAAATTGGAGTACAAAACTCTAAAATTCCCAAGAAGAAAAAAATACTCTGATATTGAAAAATCCACAGTATACTAAAGAAGAAAGAACTACAAGTAAAGCTTTGAAACTTTCTTACTTATTAAAGCTTATTTTTTAGGATACAATATAAGGCTAGGTAAGGGGGTATATATAGTAAACAAAATACTGCAATCACCACATATTCTCTTAGCCTAAAGAAACAACACATTGTTGATTTAAATAACAACCACACAACTATTAAACTAATTAAACCTCAACCACATCTTTCTAGCTAAGTGGTTAACATGTTGCACACATTAATATTACGAATGCAATATAGGTAAGCAATGACATAATATAATTCAATGGGTTGTGAAGTTGAAACTCAATACTCCCCCTCAACATCGAGTGTGTGTGTGGGGAGAGAGAGAGAGAGAGAGAGAAGTATGGTGAGAGTACTCTATGGGAGTGGTGCATTTAAGATTCATGTTGTAATTATAAGTTGTGTAATTTCAAGCTTTTGGTGAAATGAAATAATTTTATTTTTGTGAATCAACATGAATTGGTTCATTTTTGAATTCGCTCATTCTTGCAACCAAACACTAATAGTTATGTATTTTCAAACACTACTTTTTAACTATAAGTATATGGATATACTTCTAGTTTTAATTTACTATTTTCTACTTGACACTTACTGAAAGTGAAATCCCTTTATCAACAGGTTATGTATTATTATAAATGAAAAAGGAAATAGTTTGATGACTATGGTTGTGGGTTTGTTAGCTTTGGAGCTCATTTTCTCTAGCTATAGTTAATGGTTGTGTGGGCTAGCATTTTAAAGTAAATTTGTTTAGAAACTAAATGGATATAGGGATTAGCTTGAGTGCGCCCGTGCCAAAGTACATTTTTATATTTAGGGATTAGCTTGCGTGGGCACATGTGCCAAAGTACATTTCTTTAGAAACTGCGTGGATTTAGTGATTAGCTTGCGTTTGCACATGGGCCAAAGTGCATTTATTTAGGAACAACATAGATTTAGGGACTAGATTGTGTGTGTGTTTGTACGTGTCTGCACGTGCCAAAGTACCTTTGTTTATAAACTATGTGTGCATGTGCGCATGTGCCAAAGTACCTTTGGGATTAGCTCGTGTGTGCGTTCGTGCTAAAGTACATTTGTTTAGAAACTATGTGGATTTAGGGATTAGCTTGCACATGTCTACGCGTGTGTGTGCGTGTGCATGCGTGCACTTTCCAAAGTACAATTCTCTAGTTTCATGCTCGTATATGTTTGAAAAATAAACTATTGATGCTATTGTGGTCACTCTAGCTAGGGTTGGCTCTAGAAAGGGTCACTCTGCCCTCCAAGTAGCGGACTTCATAACTCTCAAATTGTTTTAACAGTGAATCTTGTTTATTTCCAATGTCAGACCACCAGATTCTGTTTAAAAAACATTTATGTCTCAGATTACCTTTTTTGCCTTTATGAACATTTGTCATTTACAATGTATGGGTTGATTTCTTTATGGCTCACTGCATTTATGTATTTTTTTTTCATTGAAAATTTGTTGTACTATTTATTCAATTTTTTTCCATGCTACTAATTGTTGGTCTTGTTGCATATACAGAGCATATGTTTTTTATGGTATATATGTTGGCATTAGTGCATATACCGTACTATATGAATTATAATGTTAATCAAACTATAATATGCTTATCATATTTGTAACTCTGTTTTTTTCTATTACCGTGATTCAATTAAGAATATTGAAGTTGTTATCTTAATGATTGGCAGGTGTACTCCTATTTATAGAGGATCCAACCATCGATTAGTTATAAGCACCAAAATGCTTTCCATTTGGGTTGAGATGCTTGTACAATCTTAGGTACACTGATCTTTTTGTGACATTTTGAATTGTTTCTGCATGATGGAGTGATTTGCATTAAGAGTGATGCATTAGTTCATTTGAAATAGGTTTGAGCAGTTGATTCCATGATAACTGAGGAAGTACCATACAAATTATAATAGATAAATTCCATGCATTAGTTCAAGTCTACTTATAGCCACCTTAGGCTCCATACAAATTAGAATAGATAGATTGTACATTTTATGAAATTACATTGGGTAACATGTATTTTTCAATCAGATGCTACTTACAAAAACTTACTTGGGATCTTTGGAGGCCCATCCTTATGTAAATATATTATCTTGACTAACTTGTGTTTTTCATATTACCTAATGGTTTTTACTTCACCTGGTTAAGGTATTTCTATGCCTTTTAGAGGCTCTTGAATAAATTTAAGGTTATCACCTGGTCAAACTTAATGATTTTTACCACAATGGTTGTATAAATTTTAGTGAATTATATAGGCATCATTGCTTCTAAATTGATGTTCTTATGTCAGGGATTTGGTTTGTGTTTTTGTTTCAGGTTAGCTGGTTCAAGATCTTGTGAAGATCCCATCGAGGTGTGATTGAGGATTGTTTTCATTTAGGGTAAGTATTGTTGGTTTTGTATGGTTCTAAAAGAAAGAGCTAGTGGCATTAACCGGTATATATGGCTTATACTAGCACTGTTTCTATATATATATATATGTATATATATAGCAACCCTGCTACTGTTGAGGGAGAGGTGTCAATGAGGGACTAATTCAATTGGTTCCTTTGATGTTGAGTTGTGGCCTCCATTTCTAGTGTCTTCCAAATTTTGTCTTATTTTGGGTATCAGCAGCAACTTGTCCAGGTATGAGGCCTGCTGGGGGTCCCATGCTAAATTTCTTTATGCTAATGGTTCAGTAGGGGCAGCGTTGGAAGGCGCTCAGGAGCTGTTCATGGGCGGTGTGTTTTAGATTTGTTTTCACATTTGTTGTACTTTTGTGTAATGTTTGTTTGAATGACATAAGTTCGCGAATATGTTGTAATTTCTCACTAAACCATTGAGATTAGTTTGCCTTTGGGGCAAAAAATTGTATGAAGCCCATCGTAATCCCATTATTATGATAATATTAATAAGCGAGACAGACGAAGTAAGATTATATTAAACAAAATGACTTTTCATTTGCATGAGGATAAAATTCAATTATACATTATCTTGATACGGGATGATACGATTGATACAACTACGATAAGGGCTGCTGAATTTTGAACTGAATGGGATAGCTGCTGAATTTTCATTTTCACATGACAAATGTCAGTTCTGGTAGCAAACAAATTCAAATGTATTGGAGTCTAGGATAGTTGCTGAATTTTCATTTTTATACCTGCTGAATTTCATTTTGATTACTCTTTTATATATATCAAATTTTCATTTTGAACTGATGCTAGATTGGAAAACTGCTGAATTTGTTATATGAATAGAGATTAGCATTCTGAACTAATGTTAGGTGAGATTACTCTCACATATATCAAATTATATCTGAACTTATGCTATCTCGGATAATTGTTGGATTTGTTTGTTTGCTGAATTGATTACGTCTTTTATTTTGCATAACATAGTGCAAATCAAGGTGGAATTGAATATGATACTTTCGAATAGCCTATTTCAAAACTACATGCAAACTAATGCAGCAAAAGATCATAGTTTTGGCCTATGTACGCACTAAGTTCCATCAAAATTATCAATGTGAATTATGATAATCTTATTAACACGTTACGAATTCATGTGTTTATCAGGATGGCACTAAGGGTAGAATTCGTGGATGGGTTGAAGTTGAAGAAGGCGTATGTGATGGGGCATATTGTCGACGTGTTTGGGGCGTTCAGGGCGGAGTTGTGATTGGATGCTCATGGCAATCCATCTAGGTAACAATTTGAATTTTTTTCCATTTTATATTAGCAAAATTTTAATTATTGTTTACTAAGTAGTCTAAAACCTGTAAAATTCATTCACTATAGATCTTCCTTTATATTGTGACTTAGATCTATATCTATTCTTTTATTTTGCCGTATTGGGATTAGTCTGAACCTTGTCCTCTATTTCAATTTTTCTTATAACTTTAAATTCACTCACCCAATGGCCTATAATTATGAAATGTGAACATCTAGGTGGAAGGTTCTCACATTCAAGATTTTTGACGTAAATTATGCCCTCAACTAGATATCAATTCACAATTATGATATGGCTGGGGTAAATCTCGTTAAGAAATGCAACGATTCATGTTGCACGCAGCAGTAAACACACAAGCATGTGAATGCCAAAATATTGAATTGAATAAGCACAAGGATATAAGTAGAAGAAGAAGTACTCTAATGTTTCTAATTGAAGGGTTAGGTTTCAACTCAAACTTTTAGGTTTGATCTAGATAGATATTTTAGAATTCTATGAGTATTAAGTACTAAAATGAAATTTAAGATTACATACAGACAACTAGGGGAGGACAACATTCACTTTCAATTATACATACTCAATCATCAACTAGGAAGCACGGACACTTCACTGGATGTGAAGTGTCCATACATGGATTACAAATGGATACGGATACCTCGCACGGGACCAATGTAACTTGTAGGAACTAACCGCGTAGTCACGAGTTTCCCGATTTGAGAATATGACAATAATTTGCAAAAATAACACTTAGACTTAAAAACAGGCCGTTAAAGGGTGAAAATCTAAACCAGCCACCAAACGACCCCGTAGGAGGCACGAACACCTCGCACGTGATCAATGTAACTTGTAGAACTGATCGCGTAGTCCCAAGTCTCCCGGTTTTAGAGTATGATGATAATTTGCAAAAATCATACTTAGACTTAAAAAGAGGCCGTTAAAGGGTGAAAACCCAAATCAGCCACCAAACGTCCCCGTAAGAGGCACGAACACCTCGTACGGGACCAATATAACTTGTAGGAACTGACCGCATAGTCCCGAGTCTCCCGGTTTGAGAGTATGACGATAATTTGTAAAAATCAACACTTAGACATAAAAATAAGCCGCTAAAAGGTGAAAACCCAAACTAGCCCCCATACGACCCCGTAGGAGGCACGAACACCTCGCACGGGACTAATGTAACTTGTAGGAACTGACCGCGTAGTCCCGAGTCTCCCGGTTTTAGAGTATTACGATAATTTGCAAAAATCACATTTAGACTTAAAAACAAGCCGTTAAAGGGTGAAAACCCAAATCAGCACCCAAACGACCCCGTAGGAGGCACGAACACCTCGCACGTGACCAATGTAACTTGTAGGAACTGGCCGCGTAGTCCCGGTTCTCTCGATTTGAGAGTATGATGATAATTTGCAAAAATCACACTTAGACTTAAAAACAATCCTTTAAAGGGTGAAAACCCAAACCAGCCACCAAATGACCCCGTAGGAGGCACGAACACCTCGCACGTGATCAATGTAACTTGTATGAACTGACCGCGTAGTCCCGAGTCTCCCCGTTTGAGAGTATGATGATAATTTGCAAAAATCACACTTAGACTTAAAAATAAGCCGTTAAAGGGTGAAAACCTAAACTAGCCCCCAAATGACCCCGTAGAAGGCACGAACACCTCGCACGTGACCAATGTAACTTGTAGGAACTGACCGCGTAGTCCCGGGTCTCCCGGTTTGAGAGTATGATGATAATTTTCAAAAATCACACTTAGACTTAAAAACAAGTTGTTAAAGGATGAAAACCCAATCCAGCCCCCAAACGACCCCGTAGGAGGTACGTACACCTCGCACATGACCAATGTAACTTGTAGGAACTAACCGCGTAGTCCCGGGTCTCCCGGTTTGAGAGTATGATGATAATTTGCAAAAATCACACTTAGACTTAAAAACAAGACGTTAAAGGGTGAAAACCCAAACCAGCCCCCAAACGACCCCTTAGGAGGCACGAACACCTCGCACGTGACCAATGTAACTTGTAGGAGCTGACCGCGTAGTCCCGGGTCTCCTGGTTTGAGAGTATGATGATAATTTATAAAAATCACACGTAGACTTAAAAATAAGTCGTTAAAGGGTGAAAACCCAAACCATCCCCCAAACGACCCCGTAGGAGGCACGAACACCTCGCACGTGACTAATGTAACTTGTACGAACTGACCGCGTAGTCCCGGGTCTCCCGGTTTGAGAGTATGATGATAATTTGCAAAAATCACACTTAGACTTAAAAACAAGCCGTTAAAGGGTGAAAACCCAAACTAGCCCCCATACGACCCCGTCGGAGGAACGAACACCTCGCACGGAACCAATGTAACTTGTAGGAACTGATCGCGTAGTCCCGGGTCTCCCGATTTGAGAGTATGACGATAATTTACAAAAATCACACTTAGACTTAAAAATAAGCCGTTAAAGGGTGAAAGCCCAAACCAGCCCCCAAATGTCCCCGTAGGAGGCACGAACACCTCGCACGGGACCAATGTAACTTGTAGGAATTGACCGCGTAGTCCCGAGTCTACCGGTTTGAGAGTATGACGATAATTTTCACTCATATATGTAATTTTTTAGTTTGAGTAATTTTTTTTTGTAAATTATTGGGTTACTACTATCGTATCTTTTTTGTATCCTATTTTTTTGCAGGATAACAGTTTATCGTTGACATTTATTCACGTGGAACACACAGAGAACTCAATGGTTTACAACAATGGGTTTATTCATGATTCCATTTGTTTGTGTCATGGCCAGGAGGTCTTTTGTTGTTTTATTGTTGACTTTTATGGCCGTGCGGGCTTTTGTAAGTTAATTGTTATATTTTGTGGCCGTGCGGGCTTATGTAAGACAGGTTTTGGAATGTCCAAAAAATAGAGGAAATTCTGCCCAATTTTTTTTGGGCCTATGAACTGTTAAAGACTTGTAATATTTTGAAGTTTGTATGTACATTAGTTTATGAACAACGCGCAATATTATTAATTTATGAATTTTGTGCTTTTAAATATTTTTTTTAATAAAAATTTGGCACTATTCAAAACTGTGGCAAAAGTGTATCATATTTTGGCACGGTTTTGAATTGTGCCAAATTTTTTTAAACTGTTCTGAATTTGGAACAGTTAAAAACTGTGCCAAAGTGTGCCAGAAATATCAAATTCTGGCACGGTTTTAAAGTGTGCCAGAAGTTTTCCTGTTTGGCTGAATCTGGCACAGTTAAAAACTCTGCCAAAAGTGCGCCAGAAATATCAAATTCTGGCACGGTTTAAATGTGTGCCAGAAGTGTTCCTGTTTGGCCAAATCTGGCACACTTTTGAGCCGTGCCAGAAAAAAATTACCGTTTTGGAACACCTGATTCTGGCACAGTTCAAAATCGTGGCAGATTTGATCTGGCACAGTTTTAAACCGTGCCAGATTCCTATTTTTGGTGTAGTGTAATATGTGGATTAAACAACGTTAGAACTGCTTTTGTAAAATTTGAATAGATGGCATTAAGTCCATTAATCATGGTATAAAAGGTGTAGGTAACAAACACAAATGCCAAAATTATGGGACCATGATAAATGAATTAAACGGTAGTATATCTTTATAATCTGAATATTATGTGATGACTAACACAGATTCCGTAATATTTGGACTACTTAAGAAATCCACCGAAATTTTTATTTAGTTAAAAATTCAATATTCTACCCTTGTAATTATTTTTGTTTGTAAAATTTAATTTGTGAACATTGTTATTAATTTGCCGTTCCCCTTAACCTATATCCGCATGCTCAATCCTATTCCAAATTTGATGAAACTAATTTTTCTGAATGAAATGAGCAAATTGAGTTCAGCCTACTAATACCAGCAGGGAGGATGAAATTGTTGTCCATGAAGCATGGTTTCGATACAATAGGTTGGACCTTATGTTTATGTGAATGTGCGTTGCTGCTAACATTAAGACCTCCCCGTCTGAAACTACGAAAGCGAAATTGTATTTGAACAACAATAAGAAACGCTTTCGCACTGGTGATAAATCCCTTGCTGGGAAATTAACGGTTGACCTGACCAGTATGACGTCCGTTGGTACTCGAACCATGAACGAGCACATTATAGAGATGACCAATCTGGCTACTAGACTTAGAATTTTGGGCATGATAGTGGATGAGTCTTTTCTTGTCAAATTCGCCCTAAACTCCCTATCTCATGTGCATGGGCCTTTCCAAATCAATTACAACACTATTAAAGATAAGTGGAATGTAAATGATTTGCAAAGCATGTTAGTACAGGAGGAAGGCAAACTCAAGCAATAGAATGTCCATGTGACTAAAGGACAAGTGGAAAATCTCACAATCAAAGCAGCTGGTTTTAAGAAGAAGTTCGGAAAGCGCATTAAGAATGGTCATGGACCATCTCATCAAGATGAACCATCATCAGCTGTGAAGAAGGAAAAAAATGACAAGTGTCACTTTTGTAAAAAGAAAGGCCATTTCCAAAAGGACTGTCATAAGGAAAAGGGTTGGTTCGAGAAAAATTAAGCCTTTTATTTATGTTTGTTTCGAATAAAATATTATTAATGTTCCTTCTAACACTTGGTGGATTGATTTTGGTTCTATGTGTCACATTTCTAATTCGATGCAGGGCTTCACTTTGATCCACAAAACAAATCCAAATGATCATTTTCTCTATATGGTAAATAAAGTGAGGCTAAAATAGAAGCTATTGGGGTCATTCGCCTGATTTTAAGTTCAAGATTTATTTTAGATTTGCAAAAAACTTTTTATATTCCCACATTTTCTAGGAAATTAATTTCTTACTTTAGATGGATTTGCGATTGAATTTAAGGATAATGGTTTTGTCTTTCTATTATTGTTGGTTCTGGATTTGTATTGAATGGTTTATATCAGTTGAATCTTGAAAAGAATTTTTTTGAAACTCTTGTAACACTGCATCCTAATATTGGTACGAAACGTACACTTAATGATGAAAAATATTCTTATTTATGGCATAAAAGATTAGGGCACAAATTCAGGCCAAGAATTGAAAGACTTATTAAAGATGGAATACTCCATAACCTGGATTGGACCAATTATGATATATGCGTGGACTGTATTAAAGGAAAGTAGACCAAACATATAAAGAAATGAGCCACAAGAAGCACCCAACTACTTAAAATAATACATACATATATATGTGGACGTTTTGATATTCCACCCATTGGTGGAGAAAAATATTTCATCACTTTTATAGGTGATATTTCACGTTATTGTATATTGTTCATGTTGCATGATAAATAACCGTATGTGAATGTTGTTGAAATATACATAAATGAGATTGAGAGGAAACTAGGCAAAAAGGTGAAAATCATTAGGTTTGATAAAGGTGGTGAATATTATGGTAGATACGATGAGTCAAGGTAACACCTTGGACCATTTGCTAAACTCCTTCAAAAATTAGGTATTAACGTCCAATATACAATGCCAGGATCACCTTGGCAGAATGGTGTAGCTAAAAGGTGTAATCGCAAACTTATATAAATGGTTAGAAGTATGATAAGTAGGACTCAATTGCCTACATTTTTGTGGACACATGCTTTATTGACCATTGTACTCATCTTAAATCGAGCTCCTAATAAGTCAGTTTTAAAAATCCCATTTGAACTTTGGAAAGGATGGAAACCCAATTTAAGATATTTACATATGTGGGGCTGCCCAGTGGAAGCTAGAGTTTATAACCCTCATGAAAATAAATTGGATCCTAGGACATTGTCTTGTCATTTCATTGGGTATCTAGAAAAGTCGAAGGGATATAAATTCTGCTGTCCTAATCATACAACTAGAATAATAGAAACTGAAAATGCTAAATTCATTAAATAAGGTGAAGTCAATGGGAGTATGAAAGAAAGGGAGGTAATCATTCAAGAATTCAGGGTACAAATTCCTATACCCCGAGTTCATAACGTACTTGTTTTTCCTAATGCAGTTGTTGAACTAATCAATGACCCATTCAATAATAATGAACAATAAGTGAGTGACCAACCAACTGAACAACCACATAATGACACTGTAAAAAATGAACCTGTTAAAGCACCACATGAAATGCCATTAAGAAGATCTCAAAGGGAAAGAAGATCAGTAATTCCGGATGATTATGTGGTATACCTTCAAGAGACCGAATTTAATATATGGAGTATTAATGATTCAATTTCTTATGAAAAAGCTATAAATAGTGATGATTTCGATAAATAGATTAATTCCATGAATGAAGAAATAAAATCAATGAAGGAAAACAAAGTTTGGTTGTTGAGCGAATTGCCAAAAGGACAAAAACGAGTTGGGTGTAAATGGATCTTTAATATCAAACTTGACTCGAAAGGCAATATTAAACGACATAAAGCTAGACTTGTTGCCAAAGGTTTTAATTAAAGAGAAGGCATTGATTATAATGAGACATTCTCTCCATTTTCTAAGAAGGGCCCATTAAGAATCATATTAGCTTTAGTGGCTCATTATGATCTAGAGTTTCACCAAATGGATGTGAAAACAACTTTTCTAAATGGGAGTTTAGAAGAAGAAGGCTACATGGCACAACCACGAGGCTTCATAAAGGAAGGAAAGGAAAACATGGTATGTATGTTAAATAAGTCAATATATGGTCTAAACAAGCTTCTCGTCAATGGTACAATAAGTTCCATGATACCATTACATCATTTGGGTTTAAGGAAAACACCGTTGATCGGAGTATATGCTTAAAGATCAGTGGGAGCAAGTTTGTGTTTTTAGTACTATATATTGACGACTTGCTTATTGCCAGCAGTGATCTTGGTTTATTACGTGAAACCAAGAAATAAATTTCTGAAAACTTTAAAATGAAAGAGTTAGGTGAGGCATTTTTCTTGATCGGGACAGAATTATCTTGGGATAAATCACGAGGAACGTTGGGATTGTCTCAGCAAGCTTACATTAGTAAAGTTTTAAAAGATTCAGCATGCAAAGTTGTAACCCTCTTAATATTCCACTTCAAAAAGGTGATAAGTTCAGCTTAAGTCCATGCCTTGGAAATGATTTAAAAAGGGAGCACATATGAAAGGCATGCCTTATGCTTCGCTCGTAGAGATCTTGTTGTATGCACAAGTCAACACTGGGCCGGACATCAGTTTTGCTGTTGGGATGCTAGGAAGATATCAAAGCAATCCGGGGATTTACAATTATAAAGATCCAAAGAAAGTGTTGAGGTACCTACAAGGAAATAAGGATTACATGCTCACATATAAGAAGGCTTATCACCTTGAGGTGATTGGTTATTCAGACTCGAATTTTAGGAGATTCATTGACAGTAGGAAGAGCACTTCGATTTATATTTTTCTTATGGTTGGGGGAGTTATTTAGTTAAAAAGTTCTAAGCAGAGCATCATTGCATCGTCTACTATAGAGGCTGAATATGTAGCTTGCTTTGAAGCCACACATCATAGATTATGGCTGCAAAACTTTATATCAGGACTTAGAATTATGGGATCGATATCTAAGCTGTTGAAGATTTATTGTGATAATTTTACAGCAGTCTTCTTCTCAAAGAATAATAGGTATACTAAGACAGCTAAGCATATTGAGATAAAATACCTATCAGTGAAAGAAGAGGTTTAGTAAAAAAGAGTGTCAATTGGTCACATTAGTACGAGTGATAAAATAGCAGATCCTCTTACGAAAGGACTATCTCCAAAGACCTTTATAAAACATGTCAAAGGGATAAGTCTCGATTAGTTAGGTTATGATCGCTATTTAACTTAGTTGTTTGACACTATTACTTGAATTCAATAAAAGTGTTTTTGATTTCTATTATTTCTGTCTTTTGTGAATGCATGCATATGATTATGAGTTATTGTTTGACAGAAATAGTCCCTATTCAAAAGGCCATTATGAGTCCATTATGATACCCAATATTAAATTCTTAATTGAATGAAACATTAGTGTTGTGGTAAATGGAAGGAACCATGCTCTTGAATAGTATGGAACCGCCATTACTCGCATTCTCAAATCATTTGATTTAGCAAACTATATTTATCAGTTAGTGTGCACCTTATGATACCTAATATAGTTAGAAGTATTATTAAGACCAAGTGGGAGACTATTGGAAATTAATAATTATAGTCTGGAATTAATTTATTAATTTCATATATATTAAATTCCGAAATTATGAATTTCCCATTTATGTGGTCTTGATAAATATTGGATAATTAATTAGGCACCTGATAAATACAAATATTAAAAGATTGGGTTGTTTCTATTTATTAGTCACTTGATGGTTAGTGGGATTAGTGGGAGACCTGAAATTGAGTCCTACCTTGACTAGGATTTCGGACCTCTTTCCCTTATAAATAGAGTATCCCTACACCATCTGGGATTATCTCATAACACATTATTTCTAAGGTAGCAGAGAAAATTCAAAATTCCCTTTATTTATATTTTCCTGTAAAAAATTTGGGAACACAAGAAGATAATTTCTGGGTTGTTCTTCAAGGGATTCAAAGAAGAAATTAAGAGGAGCATTCAAGCCACTTAATTCCAATCAACTGCAATGGACAAAGATTATTTTTCGTTCATAGTTATATAGAATAACGAATTTTGTGAGAACATGAAGATCCAAGATCCTTTTATTAAGAACAATTATATGCTAAAGTTTAATGATATTAATGTATTCGTGATTAATATTTGGGTGCTCTTAAGAATGTTTTTTTACATTTTTTTATTTACAAAAACTAATATAAAACATTTTACTCAATCAGCTGAGTGAATGAAATATTTGTGCATCAAAAAACATGGGGAACTTAGGCGAATATTTTTTTTATTGATGTGGTGTAGGTCGTGTATAAGACCCTCACCTATAGGATTTTTAATTGTTGTTATTCGTTAGTTGTTGGCCTTGTGAGACTGGCTCAATAATCCTCGGGGTTTTCTTCTTCCTTTTGTTAATAAATTTGAGCTCCTTGAGAGATTTAAACTAAAAGAAAAGGAGCAGATAATTTAGTATTGAAAAAGATGTGTTTTTAAAAATAAAAAGGAAAAGGAAAGAAAATTAATGGATAGTTTGCACCTCACTCCGTATTTAGATATAACTAAAAATTTGTGTTCATTTGTCACAAAATTATATTTCTCATTGTTATATATCAGAGGAAATCCATGAAAGATATGTATTTACAAATTGTATGACATTTCACAATGAGAAATTTATCGATAAATTTCGTAATAAATCAGTGTTCTTAATAGCATAATATCTCTTGATATGCATACACAATTTTCATGAGAATTCTATTTCTGGAATTAGTTGATATTTACCAAATGGTATTTAAATGTATGTCGATTTTGAGATAAAAAATTATAGTATAGTAAATAGGAAAGGCATTGAACAATTTAAAAGTCATAATCTATTTGACTAACAATGAAATAAAAATATTTATTATACCTCTAATACGATAGTATTATAGGTATAAATGTTGAACCCTTACAATTAATCATAAAACCCACAATTTTCCATTCTATTTTTTTAACGGATGAATCTCTCTCCTTCAAGAGCCTCTTTAGTTTTGCATTTATGTTCTTTTGAAGAATAAAGATAAACCCTCTTTTCTAGAGTTCACACTTATATTTCTATAATCTGATGTCATTTAGTTATCGCTTCTTTGATTTCCTATCTATTAATGCTCATGAATATACATACAATTTGACTGTATTTTTATTTGTATTTGTATGTTTTAGAGTTGAATTGTTATTTTTGTTTTCATTTTTTGCAAGTCACGCTTCAAATTCACTCATTGCAAAGGAACTCTCAAGATATGTTTTATCTTCAAATACTCAATAATTAAAGTTAATTTGTATATTTTGAAATATCTTTTCTCTTAAAATACCCAATAATTAAAGTTAATTTGTATATTTTGAAACAACATTATATGGAGAAATTTGGTAGCCCTTATATAGTTGCAAAGTGGCCCTTATTTAGTAGCAGATCATGAAATTTAATTTTGAACACTATTCTTCTACAAACTCATTAGTTTGGGATTTTTTTTAAAACATCAAACAAACTTTGAACACTATTCTTCTACAAACTCATTTGCTTGGAATTTTTTTATCAACCGCCAAACCCCATATCTTCTTGTTATACTAAATTTGTTTAAAGACAAGCTACAAATTTAAAAATATGATGCTTATAGGTGTTTCTAGTTAGGTCTATCATAAGTGGTAGAAGAGGGGATCCCTTTGGAACATAGTGCAGTTATTATTGGGCGATTATTTTTAGACATAGAGATTCAGTGTTATTCGTTGGTAAATGGAAACTAATTTTGAGTGAGTTAAGAGATAGTAGTATATATTTTTATTATCATTCTATCATTTTGTTATAATAAAAATGGATATTTTTCCCATTGACAGGTTTAAAATTGGTGAAATATGTTTCTATATTGATTTTTAGTTTTAAAATAAATGTTTTCATCATACAAAAGATTGGCCTTGAAAATATACCACTATAGGGGTAGACTGGTCATCCTAGTAGAAATATATAGATTTTCCAAACTTTTACACATGCGTGTTTGGCACTATTCTTTTTAAATTTCTTCAATGGAGCAAATTTTTTATAAATAAAATAAAATAGTGGATGACTGAGCCCAGCACCTAGGCATACAAACACAAAACTTTAATGCGAAAGAGTCGTATATAACAACTCTATAAAAAAACTGTGTGACTTATATGATAATTAAGTTTTTTTAAAAAAAATTATTTTTATGGTTGATATTTGAACGAGATCCAAGATTTGATACCTTTATGGTTCGAATTGGCATGAACAATTGAGATTTTATCATTTTCGTGTCACAATGTGTCGTGTCAAGCATTGGATGGTATGTCTGTCCCGATATCAAAATTAATCTTTTGGAACAACATTTCACACTAAAGCTAAATTTTGAAAAAACTAAGGGTCCGTTTGGTTTTGTATTCAGGAAACTGGATTTAAACGTTGTTTTTAAAAACAATTTCAAACTTCAGTTTTCTATGTTTATAATTATTGGTGCCCGTTTGATAAACTTATTTTTAAATACAGTTTTTTTGAAAATTTTGACAAAATTGGCAAATATATATGTTATACATATGTGTGTGTGCGCGCACGTGTGTGTGTGTGTTTATATCTAATATCTAAATATAAATTTGGTGTATCTTCTGAGAGAATTTACATATGTACTACCTTAAATGATTAAACATTAACTCAGCAACATTCACTCTCCAATCCTGTTATTTCCCATCAATTCAATCATATACCTCCTCAACTGCTTGCCTACTCAAAGTGTGCTTGCCTCTTCTTATTCCCTCCAATCTTAAGAATTCTCATCCTCTTCATCTCCCCTCTTAACAAATGAGACTATTTTAACGAGAAAGTGAGAACAACTCCTTCAACTCTAGCCGACATTATGTTAATATTTACTGCACTCGATGCCTTAGTATTGGATGAAAAGGAGCTTTTCATTATCTTCTTTGTCTTCCCTTTCTTTTGAATATTTGACACATCTTATCTTTGTAAAGATAACTCAGACGGGGATTTCCACAAGGAGCTGGCAAAAGTAATTGAAGCATCAGATGTCATTTTGGAAGTGTTGGATGCTCGAGATCCCCTTAGCACTCGTTGTGGTGATATGAAAAAGATGGTGATGAGAGCAGGTCGCAGTTTGGAAAACAAGGTCTTTCTCTTTCTCTACTATCATGTTCTTCGTTATTATATATACTTGCGTATCATATAATGATAATGATATACAATGTTGAAATATCGAAACCGTTTAGCATAACTAGGATTTCAAAAAATCATCTCCAAGCGTTGATCCATCGTATCTCCAACTAAATCACCCAAAACAGTGAGGAAAATGGAAAAGGTATATATGTATGAGAGGAGGGTGTTTTATATCAACGATTGAGATCGAATTTTGTGGGGGCGATCTAAGGGTCTCAGATTGTGCCATGTCACCATTTATGCATTGTGACATGGAAAATCAAGAGAAAATACGCGTGACCTTTAATTAAAACCCTACAGTCTCCGGATGCCCCCCTCCCTCATTTACCTCATTTCACTTCCATACACAAGCAAGATAAAAAACCTACCACACAATGCCCTAAAACTCACGCATCCACCCTCTGAGCTCCATCGTCGCCGCCTCACGGATCCCTCATCGGCCATATCCTCACGCATCCCTCATTTTCTCCCCTCCGCTTTCCGCGCCGCCCTCTAATGCTACAAATCCATGCCTACACCCTCACCCTCCTCGCTCCTCACTCCCGCCTCAACTCCGCACTGCCTCCCTCACCACCAGCTTCATCTGAAAGGTAGTCTTTGTTTATTAGATATGTTTCTATTTTGTTCATTTTATTTTAGATTTCTTTATATGTATGTTTATGTTTTGGGATGTAATTGTTTTTTTGTGTTTTCTTATTTATTTTTTCTTTTGTTGGTGACATGATTATATTGGAACACCCTAAACAGGTATACTCCATTTCATTTTTATTATGTGTCTATAGATTTTTATTATTTATGTTTGTTTACCAATTTTTTTTTAAATAAGGGTTTCTTGATTTAGGTTTTTAACAGATTTGGTTATTTGGCCCTAAATTAAATGGCACGTGTTCTTTATTTTTCCTGTCATCAATATTTTTACGTATGCTATTTTTCTAATAATTATCTAAAATGTTGTTCAGAGTTGATAAAATGCCTCTCTCATTGTTTCACACCGAGTGCTTTTTGTTTTGATCAAGTTCGGTGTCTAAAATAGTAAGGTTTCATTTTTTATGAATTACATTACTTTTGTTTATACTAAATCATTAAGTTTTCATTTTTTTATAATACATACACAGTCGATATCTTAAGATGGCCTCAATCAGGTATCATTGTGGATGATCTCTAAAATATAACCTATAACTAGGGTCATGTTTTATACAATTGAAATTTCAATTTCATTCGTAAATTTATTTGATTTTCGTCTAGGGAGAGTGTCGATTTGGAGGCGATCCTGGAAATCTCTAGGGTTTGCAATCATCATCCTCTTTATTTGGTAAATCCCATATTATTTGGGGACTTGCCTTTAGATTCAAACATTTTTGAATTAATTTATGTTCAATGATCTTGAAGATATGATTCATTTTGGATAGATTTTTATTTTTTGAGGTTTTTAAAAAACTGGAATTTTTATATTCGTTCTCGATTATAGATAAAGAAGTTTCATCACCATACATCGATGTTATTAGGAAATCAAAATTTGTGGTAGCAGATTAAACTCTGCGTATATACTTTAATATGTTTCACTTCATTATGTGCGGGGCCCACACAGTCAAGTTTTACGGTCGCTGCAGATATTAGATTTACATATATGTCTTTTACATTAGAAAAATATGAGCAATCATCCACTCTTATGATTGCAGCGTTATTCATGCTTTTAGGCATGATCCAACTGTTTGGGAATTCCCAGTTACACATAAGTCTTTTTTCTCTAACGGTGTGAGGAACACGAGTTGATCGAAGTTATACTTGACTTTGGCTATTCGGCATTAAACAAAGTAGTTTCTGAATTTGTTTACAATCTTGAATTATTGTGTTTGGTCATGTGTTCAATTGAGGGTGTACTGCTATTTTATTCCTTCGTATAGATGGTGTGAGTATTGTAGAACATAACTTATTCGGGGGGCTATTTTATTCCTTCGACATCCTTACACGATTTATTTTCTATCTCACGAATTCTATTTCTACATTTTTAATTGTATATTTTTGTGCTTGGAGTGAATAGGCGAATTACCAATGGATCTCTAAAATAGGTGTTGAAAAGTTGGCACTCGGTGATAGTTTTGAACTCATCACAACCTTTATATGACGGGAGCATGCCTTATACTTTGCTTGAGGTATGGATTCTTCTCTCTATTACAGTAGTATTGAATGATCCTTGGATTAACTATTGAGAACTTGGTAAATAACTTCTTTTGATTCAGAATCTAAGACACTGAAAATTCTGAATTAGAATAGGTTCAATCACTTTTTTAGGAAGATTTTGAATTAGAGTAGGTTCAACCACGTTCTGTTTTGTAAGTAATACTTATATATAATTAGTCGTTAAAAATATTACTAACATATTATTATAATAATACCATGGTTCTTGGTCTTTTGAAAATTATAGCAATGCTCCTTTCTCAGTTCTACAGCATTAGGAGTGTTTAATACATGGTAAAAACAGTGAATTGTTATTCTCTATGTTTTCATATGCATTCTTTATGAATTAAAAATAGTGAACTGTTATTCTCAAAATAGTGAATTGTTATAACCAGGGATCGATAGATATTTTACAGGGGAGTACCACTACTAATATTAGTCTTGATTGATTGTTTCCATGTTAGTCATCTTAGTCTTTGTGGTAATCAATAAAGACTAAAATGAGTTCATGAACACCAATGAGTTCATCAAAAGGGGAGTGCCACTAATAATATTAGTCTTTATTAACTGTTTTCATGTAGCTGTTATTCTACGGCTATATGACTGATCAAACATTGCAGGCTTTGAAGCGATAAATTGTATAATTTTTTATAGAACATGTATGGAGGTCAAAATAACAACATAAGATAAGTACCGACATATTTGCAACTTGGATTTTATTAGAATGCTTAATTTTGTTTATTGATTTTCTTTCTTTTGGTTTCTATTGCATTTGAAGCCGTACATGTTCTCACACCCCTATAATGAATTCAGATCTAATTCCGAAGATTTGCAAGGAATACTCGCTTCCCAAAATTCTGATCTAATTGTTATTTGTCGCTTTTAAGTTTTTATTCAGATTCATTCAAATTGCTCTTAGCACTCTTAATATTCTTTTAACACTCATGAGATTCCATCATAAATATTAATGTGTAAATATATTGATCGCCTCCAAAGGTGGTTCGTGTGGCAATGTGACATGCTAATGCAGCCTTCGAAATGATTATGCCCTTGCATCCTCAAGTGATTTATCGTTAGAAAGAGAATTAGGACATGACTGTGGTGCTTTAAAAATGGATAGAGAGGTAAAAACCATACTAAAATCCTATTCAAGTAAGTCAGATCCACATTCTGACAGAACTGTAAGTACTTTGGACGAAGAAAATGATTACTTTACGGCTCGGCCCTCAAGTCCTGCTACAACTGCCACTTCTAGGGAATGTTGGAGTTCACTTATTGATGATCTTCAGTTTTCCCCCAAAAGGCTCTCCGTACTACGATGCTATAGAGTCGCTTTGCAGACACTATCTTTAAGGCAAAATAGAAGACCCTCCTTAATCAAGGAGATATGGCTAATCCCATAAAGACGCAACAGGCAAAAGAAAAATTTGAAAGGCAACAATAAGAAGAGAATGCCAGGGTTGAAGCCCAAATAAAAGTTGCTTAAACTACCTCTCGATTGAGAGTAGAAGTGGAATTGAATCCAAAATAGAAGGTTTTAAAGCTGCAGTCCTTTCCAAATAGTATGTGTTAAAGCTAGCCAATGAGAATCTATTTGTTCTAATCTATAATTCTTAACGTGAAGAGTTTTTTTTTAAAAAAATTAGTATATTTTATGAAAATTTTTGAAAATTTTATGTTGGTTATTATATTGAATAAATAACTGTAATCGAGGGAGTGACATGCACAACTATTAGAGAATTTTTTGAAACTTTTATGTTCTTTTCACTCCACACTTTTACTTATGATTGTGTGAGCATTTCAGTTTGGCTATGGATTTTCACTTGATCAGTGAGGTGGACTAGATGGACCAATATGAAAACTTTGACAAGATTGGGAAGGAACATAAGGCGTGGTTTATAAAGTTTGTGATTGTGTGATCAACAAAACTATTGCTTTGAAGAAGATCAATCTGGAGAAATAAGATAAGTAGTGCCAAGCATAGCTGTTAGAGAAATTTCTCTCTTGAAGAAAATGCAACATGGAAACAACGTCAGGTTACTTGATAAATTATACTACATATAAGTCCATGTTAACCATGTAGGAAATGATTAGGATGCTCACTTCAAGATATGAAAGAGAAATATTTTTTTATTCATTCTTTTGTTGTTGAAGTTAGATTATACGTTCGTTCTGCTTCAAATCTCAAATTAATTTATGGTTTTGAAAGTTGTTTAAGTTGGTACTAAATCTGAATATGTTTTTTTTTTGTTTCAGGAAAGGGACATTCTTTTCTGGAATCAAGGGGAAGGACATCGCTAAGTTGATTACAGTTGGAAGGGAGAAATTGGTTTCTGTTTCTTCTGGCAGTGGTGGTGTCATGGTGGCTACAGCTGATGCATCTGATCCTAAGAAAGAAGAGAAAAAGGAAAAAAATAAGCTTTAGCTGCTGGTGTGGTTTTGCAGATGACAATGGTGGTTTTGCGCATTCAATACCGTTGGATGAAGTTATTAGGTCATTTAGTTTACAAGTATAAATTTCAACTGATTAATTCATAAGGTTATTAGCCCCCTCTTACTTTAATTTAAACATGCATCGGTAATCCAACTGTCCTTCAATAAATATCTCATAGTCCATCTTCATCTCTCTGTCTCTGTCTCTCTCTCTCTCTCACACACACACACACGGTACCCAAGGGGGCTAAAATGCATAGGTTCGAGGGTAATTAAATGCAATATTCGATACGAATCATAACCCATAACTTACACATTGCTAGTCCCTTGTAATGAAATTCAAAGCTAGAAGAACTATAAGAAAAACACAACATGTATATATGCATCGAAATATAAATGCCACTTACGTAGGTAACATGATTTCATTTAGCATATGCAATAAGCCATTAAACCCCTAGCGTACCCTAGTGGACGAGTGTCGTTTCGTGAGGATTTTCAAGGATGAAACCCACAAACATCATATGATTTCCTCAAAATATGCCCAATCACATGTTTCACACCCAACAATAGCGAAAAAGATTTCATACACATTATTAGCACAATGAACGAATTCAAATTAAAGTCCATATTATTAACATTATAAAATGCACCTCATAGAATAGAAACCTGAAAATGTGGGAGGGGAGCGAGCACATACAAAGTGTGATTTGGCAAAAACATTAATAAATCGGATACTAAATAAAACAAGTATATATTCAATCCTCACAAACATTACACTCATCACAGAACATGCGGGAATAAAAAGTAAATGTAAGTGGAAACTAGGCCGCACACATGTCACAAATAAAGAATGCTATTTAGGAAATTAAAAACTGTAATCTCAATGAAAGATACCGCACATTAAAAGAGGCGAAATGCATTTTCACAGATTATCAAAACTATTATGACTTTTCAATTGAACTCACCGTAAGATCACATAAGACATGTATAGGGTTGTAACGTAGGCTAGGTTAGGGTACGAAACGAAGGATATGTATATATGGATTCAAAGTGTTCGGAGATGAAAACTCGGGATAATGGAAAAAATGTGGCCAATTTCAAAATTTGAAAACAATTTCCAAAACAAGCATTAAATATGACAATTAGAGAGCAATCAAAGATTATTGAACTATATAAACAACATATACAAATTTCTATTTCTTTTTCTTTTCCTCATGTTTTTTTTTTGCTTTCTTTTGCTTTTTGCTCTTTTATTTCTCCTTTTCTCTTTTTTCACATCTCTTTCTTTTCTTTTCTCACTCTTTTGATGCTCAAATTGCAACCACACTACACAACATCATTCAATCCCAAGAAATATTCCAAACAAAGGTGTGTAAGGTGATTAGTATGGTTTAAAACTCCAATGTGGAGTTGATTATGGGATTTTAGGTTATGAAAAGAAAGGCTATATTAAGGCTCAAAGGGTTTGACAAGGGAAAACATTTTAGGTGAGGTCAAGGCTAATATGGGTGATATAACAAAGATGGCCTATGATCATTTCCTAAAGTTTACGCAATTATCGAGTCAAAACAATATACGAAAATCATGATCAAGTAACACATTTCAAGATATAAACTCAATTAATGAATGATCTATGAAAGAATAGAGAGATTAGCAGTGACTGTAACGTTTTCAAAGAGGAAAGAATAGTGTATAACACTCACAAACGACGAAAGGTACAAATCTTACTAGGTGTAAGTATATACAATGCAATAAAAGATTACCGAGTTATAAAAATCTTAAACCAAATCAATAGAACAAGAAAAGTGCACGTGCTCATGGGATAAAGTTTAATTCATGAAGTTATTCATAATATCAATGATTGAGGACTAAAGTCTAATAACTTCTAAAAATTGAGAACATGCATCTTTGAGTTGTATATTGAATTGAGAAATTATTAAAATTTATCATAAAAAATGAAGGAAAAATGCCCAACAAAGAAGAAAAAAGAAAGAAAATATTTTTGAAAATTTTAATTTTTTACAAGAAAAGCATACTTAGTAACTCACATGAATCAAATCAAAGAAACTACCAATGAATGGATAGAATATATCACACCCCTTAACTTAAAACCTGACATTGTCCTCAATGTAAATTAAGAACAAGTTAAAGAGAGGAAAAGAGCGATATTACCCAAAATGGAGCGATCTCGTAAAAGAACAAGTCCAATGATTCTACAAAACATGTTAGTACCAAAGCATAACAAAAAGAAAGAATAAATGTTTTAACTAATTACACTAGACTATAAGTAAGAAGAAAAATAAATTAACTATGTACCACCTTCCATTTAGACTCCTAACTAAATATACACTAGAAGTTGAAATTTTTTGGGGTCCACCCAAAATATAATTTGACTTTGGAAGATCAACGGCGGACCCTCTCTTTCATGCATGCCTCCGAGAATATAGGAATTTTGTTTGAACAACGGAAGGCATGCGGGTGGTGGAAAAGGTGAACCATCACCAATTATCAATTTTGGGCGGACGATGGGTGATTTGGATAATAAGAGGGAGAGGTACACATGGGTTAAAAAACTGAATTTCCTCCCAAATATTGTTCAATTGGAATGGGAGGTGGCGCGCGTGGAGGCAAATATGCCTTTATGGAAGGCGACCCGAGCGAGCACTCCTCATTGGTGAAAAGGTTTGGAACTATAAAGATTTGAACCGATTAATCGGGTATGAAAATTGGTGTGATATAATAAAATAAAGATGGGGACAAAAGAAATTCAATCTCAAGAGATGAGTTATCATCGCTTGAAGGTTGAATTTCGAAGGAAATATGATCGTTTGTAATCAAACTTTCTTCTTTGAGAATCAAAGAAGAAACGAGTTCATTGCAAATGGATACTATGTCCATTTCTTCCTCATTTTCATTCTCTACTATACCATGTGTCAAGTCAAGAATGATTTGTTCCAAAGTAGGTACAAAGTCTTCATTTGGTTCAAAACATTCATCGACTTCAAAAGTCTCGGAAGAAAAATCGTCGTCGGATTCGAATAATAAGTCCAGCTCCTACTCCCAACAACGATTTTTTTTTCGATAACGATTTTTAAGTTTTTCATTCTCAAGCATGCGCAAGCCCTCACCGAAAGTCATAGGGCGAGGAGCGAATTCTTGCAAATGAGAACTTTGAAAATTATCATCGGAACGACTATCAAAATTATTAACATAAGAATTTTGAAAGCTATTGCAATCTGTTTCAAAATTATTATCATAAGGATCTTGCGATCCAAGATCAAAATGATCATTCCCAAAATATATGTAATCCAAACTTTGACTTTCGTAATATTCACCCAATGTCATTTTAAATGTTGCAATTTTTTGGGTTTGTAAGTATTGACCAAAATTAATAGGTTTACGGGGATTTTGAGAATTATCATGAGAATTACCAAAAACATTGGAATAACACATGCTTACCCCAACAAAGGCTCGAGATGACTATTTCCACAAAGATGACGTGTGTTGAAAAAATTCACGCGTTTCTTAGCGCTCAAATATGCAAATCCTGCAAAAAAGGTTAAAACAAAAGAATACAAATACAAAAGAAAAATACTACAAAATAATAAGACAATTACAATCTATAACAAAACAGTCCCCGACAACGGCACCGTTTTGATTAAGGGTGAAAAGTAGCGTCGCGTCAAAACGCTAATCATTGAATTTGTTTCACCGCGTTAATATAAAAACCTAAATTACGACAGCACTTGCGATACAAGTATTGTGGTAAGTCGCATATCGAATCCACAGGGAGTGTTCGACAGATTTTCATCGGTTTATTATTTCAGGAATAAAATTATAAAAGGTGATGGGTGATTGTAAATAAAAGAAAAAAATAAGAAGTTTAAACTAAACAATAATTAATAAAATGAGAGTTGGGATCGCGTCCCCGCCATGGGCTAAACACGCAGAATTATAATTCGGTTCGAAAACATTTAAATGAACATTTTTAATCAATCATAAACATCACACATGAAGGAATGTAGGCCAACGATACGAGACTAAATATTTAATAAAAAATGGTCACACGTGACTTAAAGTCGGATTATCGCTTTAAAAACTAACGTTGCGTGACAAAGAAAATTAAACGCATAATAATCTCATTTTAATTCGCGAGGTTTCAATTAAATACAATTTTATACGAAACCTAATTTTCGTAGCTCAACGTCCAACAATGGAGGACACACGACCCAAACCCTATTTAACTACTCACGCAACACGAATAATTAAATTAAACAACTAAATAATAATTAAAAAAAGAAATAACCAACTATAATTAATTTATCTAGGCATTAAATAATAAATAAGTATGGATAAAGTAAATACAAAGCTTAAATAAAAGGAAGATTACATTAATGGAAAAATACCCAAAGCAAAATGAAGAGAGGGGTAGTCTCCTACAAAAATTCCCAAAGAGTTCCAAACCCTAAAACTAAAGAAAAAATGAGCTACAAATTTGAGCTCTTTAATTAATTTCCCTTGCAAAAATAAATCAAATCTTCCTTTTATACCAAGTGGGAAAAAGAAAAAAAAGAAAAGGAAAAAGAATATAAAAGGGGGATAAGTCTTGGTTTTACAAAGAAAGAAAAATAAAAAAGAAAGGGGGCAAGGAGCAGCAAAGAGGTCGGCGAAAACAGGGGGCTGGTCGACCGGGGTCCCAAGTCGGTCGATCGCGTGAAAGGAAATAACCACTGAATTGCTCGTAGGCCAAAAATAGGAAAATCGGTCGACCGTGGCAAAGGTTGAAGGCCACAAAAAAATGCAGCCATCTGCCATGGCTTTTTCCCCAAGCCGAGACCATCCACGAGTTGGATCAGACCCGCTGCAATCTGGTGCCACAACTCGAGACCTATACTGCATAACCACGAGACCTATACAACCTACACCATATTAAGCCGAGAATACCCATTTCCAACAATCACCATAGCCAAAGCCTCCAAAACCCATAAATGGTCAAAACCATGAAAATGTCAAAATGGGTACTCCGAAAACCCGAGCCAAACGACGCACAACTATATCCACACGCGTCCCAAGCTCCTATATCGGACGAAAATCATCAATTCGGGGCGAACCCAAAACCCTAGCCAAACCCGAGCAAGGCACAAAAATCGCCTATGGAAGCTGCAAAAAAAAAGAGTTTGGGACATATTGGGAATTATATGAATTGTTAATGAAAGAGGAAAGGGACGTGGATGTAATTAATAAAATTATTATTTTTCTTATAATTCTTTTCCGATTAAAGGTCCGTGTTTCCTTCATTCGGATTCCGATTCGAGCACCGTTCGCAGTCACGCAAAGCTTGGCCGGAGGGCTATAACTTTCGTGAAGGCTTCAGGCAAAAATCCCTGAGTATAAAATTATCGAAATGTCACTGAACGTGCGAATCGCGATGGAACGTAACCAGAACGCGCTCAAACTTCATACTAAGCACCATAACACCTATAAAAGCTCATTAATACCTCAAATAACATGTTAGAATATAAAATGGAGGTTATCTTTTTATCGAGCATAATTATAAAAATTACAGTACCCGAAGGGGCTAAGATGCGTAGATTCGACGGTAATTAAATGCAATATTCGATAGGAATCAATGGTACTGGACAAAATTCAGATTCAAAATCCATTTCGTTATTAATTTTATTTTGTGTTAAAGTTATAGGTCTACACACTGGATGTAATTGGAATATTTTAGGATTACTATAAAGCCACCTTAATTAGGCTTACTACAGAACCAGATTTTGCCAATAATACTATTCATGAGATAATAAAACTGAGCAGATCATGTTAAATGTAAGTGTGTGTTGATTTGATTCATGGCATTGTGCAGATCGAGTAAAATGAAACTGAGCATATGAAGGACCCCACTCTTAGTAGATTGAAGAGTAAGATTGAGCTTATATATGTAACAAACGGATACAAGAAGGTGGTGGTGGTTCCCCATTAAATGGGGGTTATCTATTTCCTTAACTTCATTAAATGGGTTGAATCACTACCACCTGTGGGTGGTGGTGGGGGTCCCATTTGGTGTGCTAAGTATATTAAGGCCATTATGAACATCGATCCAACATTTCTTGGTGTTCCGAAGACAGTTAGTAATATATTATCTTCTAAGGACAGATATGTAGCTTTTATCAAGTTACTTTGTAGCATGCCCCTCATTACATTTCCATTTCTGATGTTAGGATTTGAACAAATTGAGCCGGGAGTAGCATCTTATTTATCGAAAATTTTCTTACAAAATGAATTTTCTAGGTTTATTGTGATGCTTAACAAATTTTTAAAAGTTTGATATTCCAATTATAAATGCAAGAAAACCCAAACTATATCTTTGATTTCAAACACCCCTAGGGTTGAAAATAATCCCCCAGAATATGAATTAGTTGCAATTATCCTCTCAAGTGTCATTGTAAAATATTTATAACCCTTTCAATATGTTACTTTTGGGTATCATGATGCATTGCCTGAGATAAAGGTTCTTCGTAGAAAAGTATATATGACATTGCAACTATTTTAATATTTTATTATCTTCAGACAGTTGAAGATTTTATATAAATTTATTAAACATCACTGAGATGAAATGTCGAATTTATGAATCAACTCAAACATTTTATTATCTCTATATGTTTTTTTATCATCTCCTTTTGTTAGTTGGATAAAATAACTTTCATGTTTTTTTATTTTTTATTCCATTAGTGGGCAGTGTTCTCCTTATCTTTAGTTTTATGATTGTAGTATCATTTGAATATTTATTTCTAACAACTCAAACAATGTATCCTCAAGTTTATGTCCTAACAACTCAAGCATTATTATGGTTTACCTATCATTTGAATTGTCAAGTTTATGTTATTATATTACTCATTTATTAAATCTTAATTATGTTTAATTTTTAATCTTTACTCATTTAGCTAATTATGGTTCGTGACTTGATCTAATTATGTTTGGTATGACCCGAGCTGATGATTGTAGATTGACAACGTCCAATTATTTTTGGTGTGACTTGATCTTATGAGATTTGCAGGTCAGTAAGTAAACTTTTTTCTACTTTATTTTTAATACATTCAAAATTTTGTTTCGATACAAAACATAAATTTGCGATTTGAATCTATGCACTAAATCACAGATTCTTTAAACTACCCGAGAATTCCCCAGACCACGTAAATTCTAACTTACGCAACTTACAACAATCGGTAAGACTGGTATCCAATCATTGCCATTGAGTGAAGGTTATGAACCACTGCAATCTTCTTTCTTCTACCAATAATCTACTCCTGACAATTAATAACTGGAGTCTTCCTTCTTTTACATTTTATCAGTAGATTATTCCTTCATGAGTATTCCTTCTTTTATATTTGATCCATTGTTATACACTTATTATTATGTTCACACAGTTTGCATAAGGAATACTACACAGTTTGCACAAGGAATATGTGATTTAAGCCCCTTTATGCTCCAAAATAGTGTTTCATGCTCTTTTTTTTGCAAATTAAACTTAAATTTAAGTTCCATTATTAGTACCTATTACTGGTGGCACCTCTCATGTTGGAAATTTGAGGGGGGAAATATGGATTACAGATTGAAAACACTCACGAGTCTAAGGAATTTAATAAATTTGATATTATTGTACCCAAGATTCATCGCGGCACAAACCCATCCCCTGTTCTATATAAAAAAGATGTATCTATTTGGTATAGGGACTAATATGCGCATACTTGACAAGTTATTTTACTTTAATAAATTGAATATTCTCTATTTTAAGTCCTATAACTGTTTTTAATAGTACATTTTAATTTTTCCAATTGCTTGTAGTTTTACCTTACTTTTGTAGCACTTATGATTATATCAATTATCACACATTGTTTGTCATTATTATTTCATTTTCCACATAGATTTTTTTTCTTGAACACAATGGATAGCCCATTAAGTAAAGGAAACTATGATAAAAAAATATATAAATTGTAACAAAATCTATTTTGCCTAGGTCCTGAATTTTATGGTATACCAAACCTCCCCCGAATCATCACACCACACCTACTACAAACACCTCTTAGCCCAGTTACCTGCTACACAACTCACATCTTCCTATTACCCTCCCACAACCCCCCTTTTCCCACGAAACCCCCTACCTGCTCACACTCCCCAACTCACGAACCCCTCTTCGCACGCACTACCCCACCCCTATACACCTGCGCACCCTCCTTCACTTCTCCTAAGCCGACCTCGCAATACCCTCCTATCCCCACACCCTCTACTACCAAACCCTCCTGAAACTGCTACCCTGCCATAACCTCACACGCCCATCCTATGCCCTGTTCGCGCTCCTGCCTACTATAGGAGCATGACACGGTTATGCGATGTAGCATAGCTTAGAAACAATTAGTTGGGAATATAATTTTCTTCGTGCCTTCAAGCAAAGACAATCTACTATTAGTATTATTTTTGTTGGAGTATTTTTTTTAATTTCTTAAATAAGGCGGAGTCCTATAATCAAAGCAAACTTTTTCCAAATTTTCAAAATTTTTTACACATTTGCATGGTAAAAATCTGACTCAAATTATACACAATTCAATACTTTGGGGAATGAATTTTTTTTTGTTTTGCAATTATTTGTTTCAAAAATTTTTGTCGTGACTTCAGGCACGGGCATTCCACTTTGTGTGTGTGTGTGTGTGTGTATTGATGGTTTTAAAATTTAGGAAAAGTGCACTTGTTCGGAGATGGTAAAGGCGTTGTGAAAGCAAAGGCAAAGTCCTCAATCACTTTTTATACATGATGTACTGTTTAGGCTTTAGGCATCTTAAGTGTTTATGAGAATATTTCACTTAGTATATTTGATGTATTTATGAGAATACTATTTTTTGTTATATCGAGGGAATAATGCCAAGAAAAGTTGCACTATACTATTTTGTTTTTTGTTTCGCCTTTTTTTTTGCATTTTTGATGAGGTGTCCCATGAAATATTTATAATTTTTTAAAATACGTACTTCGATAAATACAATTATGTTTTTATAAAATTATATTTTTTAAAGAAATATATAGTTTCTCAATAATAATTTTTTTAATAAAAAAAATTATAAAGAGCTCGCGCTTCGCGCGGGGCTAAAACCTAGTATATATGGTTAAACTCCCCAACATACCTCATTAAATATACATAGAAATATATGATATTAAATGTAAATGCATATAATTTATGATGTATGTATGTATGCATGTATGTATGTATGTATGAATGCATATACGTATACATTTATGTATCATGTATGTATGAAATTTTTTTGTACATGTTTATATATATATATATATATACACACACACAAACACACACACACTAAAATTATATACATACATGAGTTGGTATTATTTTTTAATACATATGTACTATATGTATATTTTATATTATTTCATACATAAATAATACATGTATAAAACTATATATAAGTATCATGTATCTACTAGTAATATTATTTAGCAAAGGGATCTTAGTACATTATATAATTTAATAATATAAATATACATAATTTTGTGTACATTTGTAAACGTAATTTCCTTTTTTATGTATTAAAAACAAATACGATGCGGAAGCGTTGAAAGATGATGGTTCAATAATTAAACAAAACAAATTTTAGTTTAATAAAACAAAATTAAACCAATTCATTAATCCAATACAAGTCCTAGAATTTGCCTAAGTCATAATTATAAATTATCCAAAGTTAGGCGAAACCAATTTTAGCAAAAGACTTGAATAAACCAAATTTACCCAATATTTAATTTAGTCCCAAATTAAATTAGTGTGATAAATTAAACCGAATTTTATCTTGAAATTATCCTAAGCATGGATTCTAAATTATTGGTGCAAGATAAAATAAACAATGTCACACTACGCCGCGATGTACGAGGAAAAACCCAAGACGGGAAAAAATCTCGGACGGCCCTAGCCACAAGTCCACTAGATACGGAATTATAATTACAAGACAAGAGACTTACAACACTCGACTCGAACCCTCTCAAGCCCCGATGCTCCTCCTTATAGAAATCTCTTCCTAGCGGACAACCACGGAGCTCCACCACGATCTCGGAATCCACCGATAGGACTTTGTATGGACACCGTCACCCAAGCTTGGAGCCTTTCTCCAAGTGAGTAATACCGCAACAAACTTCTTCTTCTTTGTGATGGGATGTAGAAGGAAACCCGAAACGTCTCTTTTTCAATTCGGTAGAGAAAACCGGTGCCAAAACTCCAAGCAATTGATATAAATATAGAAACTTGGATAAACACAATTGGGTGTAAACTCTAGAGTGGTATATGCATTTTCTTTGAAAAATAACCCTCAAAACTTGAACATTTTCCTAAACTATTTTTGCTCTCAAACTCTCTCTGGGAGATAAACTTGGTTGGAAAAGTTAATTAGAAAAATGTGTTTCCCGTCCTTAATAAGTCTTGAAAAAGTTGGTTAAAAACCAAGTGGGGAAAGTGGGTAAAAACTGCCAAAAACTGCTCAAAACTGTTCCCGCCTGGCATCTCGTTCGAACGAACTTGACTCTCGTTCGAACGAGACTTCTAACGAGCGACCAGACTGGGCTCGTTAGAAACTCGTTAGATATCTCGTTAGAACGACCAAACTCGTTCGAACGACATATCGAACGACTGACCAGTTTAGGTTCGTTGGCAAACTCGTTCGAACGAAACCTCGTTAGAACGAAAAAATCGTTCGAACGACATATCGAACGACTGACCAGTTTAGGTTCGTTGGCAAACTCGTTCGAACTAAACCTGGTTCGAACGAAAAACTCGTTCGAACGAGACTTCGAACGACTTCCAGAAATTTTTGATAAAATCAATTTTGGACCCAGAAACTTTATGTACTTTATTTTAAAGTTTCAATTAAATTATTCTGAAAGTAAAACATGGTTTTTATTAAACCTAACACCCAATAAATATTGTTCCAAGCTCCTATATAAATATAATTACATTCATACCTTGGGAGCATGGAACCTTAGATGATGACATAGAAACGAGGCACGCAAACCGGCATTTTGATGAAGCTTTATATTATTTGCCGCTACGTCTTCAACACAAACTTCATAGGCTTGAGAGTATTACAATAAATCACTAACCTATGAATAAATGTTTTTGTCCGGAATTGAGTCAAAACAATATATGGACTCAATTGGAAATTTGTGTCCTTACAACATTTACATATATATTTTTTATTTATAAGAATTACACACATATTAATGTATTATGTATATATATTATATATTGAGGTATAAATATATTAAATTATTAAGAATGAATAATTTTGAGTTGAAAAATAAAAACAGAAGTTATAATCCACCAATTTGTTGCTTTATGGAAAACTTTATTATTACATAAAAATATTGTAATTCAGTCTTTAAAAATATCTTGTCAAATGCAAATTTTTATCAGAATTGTATTTAAACAAAAAAAATAGAATTATAGTTGTAAACCAAACATGCCCTAACAGTTTTTAATTTTTTGCATATACGCCCTTGGTGGATATGTTTTGTGTCATTTAGGACAACATTAAAAAGTTTCTTCAATGCAGTCGCTAGGTGTAGTTGTTTTCTTAGTAATGTATACGTCAATTTTGTAATCTACACACTAGAAGAAAAATGAAATTTTGCGGCTCACCTCTTTTCCTTGCTATAAATATATATTTTTACGATGAATTTTTTTTATTACAATTTAAAAATGCTAATATGAAAATCTTTTGCAATGAAGTTTAACTATATGCGATGAACTGAAACCATTGTTGTAGTAAGATTAATTTTTTAATGCCTACTTAATTTTGGAAAAAAATTGTACATTGAATTTTATGATTTATACATGAATTTTTGGATAGTACATGTTTTAGGTTTATGAATATCTGTAACAACCCCTATTTTCTCGTGTAAAGGCTGGTTAGACACGATACGCCGAAGATGGGGTTTATCAATAATTTATACCATTCTCAGTACTGCGAAATAGAAATAGCCTTTGTTTTCTTTGTAGCAAAATTCATAATAAATAAAAACATTTGAACCAAAACTATATTAATACATAAATGCAAAACTGAATCACCATACAACGTCCATAATGTAAAGGTAAGTACAAACTGATATAAGGAAACTCTCGGGCTTATGCCCATACAAATCCATATGAAATAATATAACCCAATAAAGAAGTACAATCTATATAGAATTAGTGAAATAGAATCCGCTACATCCTAAACAACTGTAAGTATGATCCATCATCAGTTCTTCCATCTCTGTTTATGAGAAAACGTAGGGGGGAAACGTTTATAATTTTGGGTCAGAGCCCTAGAGTTGTAAAGATTCTTCACCAATAAATATGCAAAATGTAACTAACTCATACTTCACGTCTCTCTATCGACGCTCGCATGTATCGAGTATCTTACCTCTCATCTAGAAGCAATCTTACTAGCATCCTCAAATAAATATCAATTACGAATTCCAATGTTAAATCTGGCACGTAACAATAAAGCTATCTAGCCATACATCAACTAAAAGTGGGTGTTACATCTAACACTATAGTCTTTGGATTATCTTTATATTGTTGACCACTAAATCCTATATAGTTTCAGTGTATATTTTTATGTCAAATAATGTTTCTTAACTTTATTCTACCTCGTCAGACTATATAACTTTTAATTTGGACCAATTACCAACACCCCATTTAGACTATAGGTCTCATTCTCTTTAATTACCGTTTACGTACTTAGACTGCCCCATTTATTATTCTCATTAATACTTGTTTATCACATTAGACCATTAGAATATATATATATATATATATATATATATATATATATATATATATATATATATATATGACACACGAAGCCCGCATATGCTGACGTGTGCTCCGGTACCGATCGTGTGCGTAACCCCAATCAAAACGACAGACCAGGAACCCAAGTATGTCCACACAAAATAATATATCGTACATATTATTATCCATTATGTACAAGCCTCTATAACTACTTTTGCACAAGGAATATCCATCCATATAAATATAGCCTTCTCGGCTTAACCATCACATTTTAGTCCATTATTACATAACACCTTTTTAAGTCACTATCCTACGACTACTCCCCGATTAAATATCAAGTCCCATACATTTCCATTTAGGCTTAAAATCACATTTGCTTCATTATTTATCTCTCTTTAAATATATAAGTACAATTATTCCCAACCTAACCTTTCCCAAACATTATAGGTATAGTTATTCCCAAACTAACCTTTCCAAAACTATTAATGATTTTAGCATTCTATCTCCTAGACTTAGATTCAAATCCTCTTAGATTATTAATAATTATCGGCTTCTCGTTGTCTTTTCAACAAGGTTTATATGTACATATATAAGGATGCAATTAAAATGAATAATCATTATATGTACATATATAAGAAATCCACTAACATGAATAAGTAGTTTCACCCAACCTACTATCACAACCGTTGCTAACCATTTAGTCTTAGCCTACTAGGTTTAGGCTACTTTTGCATTTAGTATTCTTGCACGATAATGATTTGAAGGTGTTACCCAATAATTAGATTCTCAAGCGTTCGACTTATCTCTAATAAGTATTTTCTTTTTATTTAAACACACCTATAATAAATCATAATATTATCATCGTATCTTTTAGGGTCTTATCCTCTATGTGCCCCTACCAAAAGTATCCAAATAATCTAGGTAAATTCGTGCCTTTTAGTATATATTTATTTCGTATAACTTTATCCAAGCATTCTACATAACTCGTCTTTTTTATATAGTTAACTTGTATTTCAAGTCACTATGCGTGCACCCTTATATCACGAACCCATCCCGGATTAAATACGTATACAAGTCCATAATAATATCTCTAATATGTTTTAACAATCATTGCCCCTCAATTGAATCAATGGCCAAAACATAAGTCATCAAAATCAACCCAAACTGGATTCCTGCACAAAACAGAATCGATTTTCCCTTTGGCCAAATCTATTTGCCAAGTAGCCGAATCGATTCACCTGGGAGGCTGAATCGATTCGGACCTGGGCAGAAGCCGAGACCCGCTACGAAATTGAATATGAGATTTTCCTCCTCAAAGCTTCCTTCATCAGATATAAATATAATGATCTAACAATTTAAATAATATTATGGATGTAGTCTCTAAAACATCATAGGATAATTATACATATGATTAAACCTCAAAGTCAACCCTAGATTTGTCATCAAATTATCAAGATTATGTTAAGAACTTATGAACATGAAATTTCCATATTTTATCTTACACTACCCCAATGTTTTCCAGATTAGTCTAGAGGGTTTTACCACATGTTTTCTACAATGATTCTTCAATTTAAACTTCATGAATACAGATTTAATACAAGGGGTTACAGACTATACAATTATCATCAATTTCTGCACTAATCAAAACATCTATAAAGATGCAGTCTAAAAACATGATTCGATCTTAGTCTAATCATGGAATCAAAATTAATATAAGAATAATACAATTTGATAAGAATGGCAAGATAATCCTTTCTTGAAAATTGTAGAGGAGCCTCTCTTCTTCCTGCTAGGGTGGTTCTTACTCTTCCTCTCGGTTGGGTGTGTCTAGAGTTCTTGGATGTAACTCCCAAGGTGTAATATCTCACCTCATAGAATTGATTAAATAATATATACGAATTATATATGACGAGGGATAAATGGGAGTTGAAGAAAATTATTAGATTATGGACTATATATGAATTATGTAAGGATTATGAAATTTTTTGGTTAGAAATTTTATAAGCATTCTTAAGATTTTGAAACTAAGTTGGGGAGAATGTGAAAAAAAAAATCAAGAAAAAGAAGTTAAGGAATAACTCCCATTCTCCATTTTAGATTATTGCCTCCATAATTATTAAAGTGGTTATATAGATGTATTGGAAGGGACGACCTGGGCTAGAGAGAGAGAGAGAGAGAGAGAGAGAGAGAGAGAGAGAGACTAATTCCTACTTTTACTATCGTTCAAGCGACACGTATGGCTGTTCAAGCGAGGGATGTTGACGTTCAAATGATGAGCCCTGTCATTTGAACGACGAACTAGAAAGTTGAAGGCAGGTCTGCCGTCTAACGCTCATCCATCAATCTAACATCAACTCTGGTCAGCTCTTGGGTCTGCCCCTTGCAGGTGGAACTCGTGTCAAGATGTTGTGGTTGGTGAGTAAGATTGAAGGGCTCAGGTGGTACTATTGTGATGTCACTGTTTTGACTGTGGATAAACGATTCTTATGAGCTATTGGGTTTTTAGCGACTGAGATTTATCAGACGAGCATAGTTTATATTAAAGTTATTCGAGTTTTGTCTTCAGGTGTGTATATGAGAAAGGATATAGAGTGTTTAAAGAGCACTACCAAAAATCTCGAGAAGCTCTCCAGATTCCTCCATTTCCCTTAAAACATTCCCCAACCATATACTCCCCAGTAGCCATAGCCACACCATAAAATAGTTATATAACTTCCCCAGTGTCAAATTGGAGTTACAAAATAGTTAGAAGTTATTGTTGGAGGTTTTGAAGAGGGGTTTTAATGGAGATTTTTTTTTAGTATGTTGGAGCTTCCATGGAGGCCTGTCTAGTGGAGCTTTTTGTGACTCCCCTTAGGGCCACCTTTGGAGGTGGGGGAGTCACCCATGTTCCCCATCACCACCACCATTTTTGGAGACCATTTAGGTGGGTAACCCAATCTTATTACATTTGAGGTTTTTCTTGGACAAATATTATAGTCTTTGTTATGTATGATTATGACTAGTATTATAAGAAATAATGTATGTTCTTAGTAGAGTAATATAGGCATTTTTATGGATTAAAAATGCTAGAAAATATTATTGTCGTGTATTTTCTATTAAATCTGAAAATAGTCACTTTTATGGAGTAAAGATTCTCAAAAATATTATTGTTGTGTAGTTTCTGTTAAATCTTAAAAATATACATTTATGAAATAAAAATGTGTAATGACATTATTTTGACGTATTGCTAGTAAAAAGAAATAATAAACGTTTTTATGAAATAAAAATGGGAGAAAATGGTATCTCGTGTAAACAGAAATAATAGACATTTTTATGAAATAAAAATGTTTGGAGATACTATTTTAGTGTGTTTTTAGTAAAAGGAATAATAAATGTTTTTATGGAATAAAAATGTAAGAAATGCCATTTTAGTGTATTTCTAGCAAAAAGAAAAATGGACATTTTTATGAAATAAAAATGTCGAATGATCTTAATGTTGTTAAAATGTTTATGAAATAAATATTTTAAGTTTCTTGCCAAACGGAGACTTATGAATACTTGAACATCGTTAAGTTTAAAGGAATTGATAAAATGACGTGTGTGTTGTTAATACATTGAAAGAAAAAGTAATTTTGTGTAAAATGTGCTATGCTGTGTTAAAAGTGTTGAGATATTAAACGAGTATTAAAAAGGCAAAAGTGTTTTAAATATTAAGTTGAAAACTTAATATTAAGTTGAAAACTTAATGACCATTTTTGAGAAATAATACTTGTTAAAGGAATAACTTGCGAGTTTGGTAAACAAATGATAAATTATTAATTTACTTAACGTGGGACATTTTTATGGAATAAAACTGTTAAAGAATGTCTACACTAATGTGTGTAGAAATGAATTAAATCCTAAAGCGTAAATGATTTTAGTATAAATCATGCGTTCGCGGATAAGGGACTTAAAGAAGAAAAGAAATAATTTTCCAAGTGTTAATGGAAAAACTGACGCTTAAGTCCGAGTTTTGGCTTTGGCCGAGTAAAAGCAAAGAAGTGGATCAATGTGGACATTTGTTAAATGTTATAACACATAAAGGGAACTCGGGTGACACCGGGATAAAGCAAGAAGGGCCAGGAGCCCATGGGTGAAATGCCTTAAACCCCTAGCCAGAGCATATGGTGCGAATAGCCTTCGGTGTAGAGTCTGTGTAAGTATGTGGTATTGAAAGATCCCAAGAAAAGACAAAAGAAATATGGGACAAATCGAGAAATTGGTTGTGTGGTAAAATGTGTTAATACAACCTAACTTGAATGAATGTAATAAATGTTCTGATAAAGGCGAAGTGGACAAGTAAATGTGTAAACCTATCAATGTCCATAAAGTGATGAAAAGGGGTTAAAGAAAGTAGATAAATGGGTGGTTAAGGAACTTAAATGGTTAAACCCATAATTAATACAAAAGTGTGTTGTAAAAGGGATCTTTGAAAAGTAAATAAGGGTCCGTTTGATACATATTGGGCAAAAGTGTTGGCATGATGAAATTTGCCGGGACAAATTTTGCCTAGGCAAAATTTGCCAAGACAAATATTTTTTTCTCGCATTAGGCTATCAAACATCAAATGAGATAAAACAAGTTTTTTAGGAAAAACATTTTAATAACACATTTTTCGTCCATATTAACATATATAATAATAATAAAATATGTTTTTTTTTTAAATTTTCGTCCCAAGTCTTATTTAATAAAAAACAGTTTTTTCTTTTCTTTTTTAGTTCCCGTTTTTATTTATTAAAAAAGTAACAAACTATATATAAAAAGAAAGTTTTTTATGCCAAAACTACTTATTAAAAACAGTTTTTACATTAAAACAGTTTTTATGTTAAAACAATTTTTATTTATTTTTTCATTAAAACAGTTTTTATATTAAAATAATTTTTTGCATTAAAACAGTTTTTACATTAAAACATTTTTTACATTAAAACAATTTTTACATTAAAATAATTTTTTACATTAAAACAGTTTTTACATTAAAACAATTTTTTATATTAAAACAGGTTTCACATCAAAACAATTTTTAATTTTTTACATTAAAACATTTTTTTACATTAAAACAAATTTTTAAGTTAAAACAGTTTTTACATTAAAACGTTTTTTACGAAAAAACAGTTTTTACATTAAAACAGATTTTAATTTAAAACAGTTTTTTTAACTATTTAAAACAATTTTTAAAATATTCATAACAATTTTTAAAATATTTATAACAGTTTTTTATATTTATTTAAAATAGTTTTTAAATTGTTTTTTAAAATATTAAAAGCGTTTAAGAAGTTAGCAAATTTGTTGGCAAATATTTCTCACCCATATAGCAAAGTAAAATTTGCCAACATGTTATGCATAAGAGGTGTTGTACATTGGCAAATAGGTTGTAGGCAAATTTTGCTATCAAACACACCAAATTATAGGCAAATGTCATATTTGCCAACTTATTTACCATTTGCCATGGCAAATAATGCTATCAAACGGACCCTAAGTATTTTCTAACACGACAAATGTCTGTGATGAAATGGCTCTTTCCAACGAGAATACTAAAGTGTATAGTAATGAATGAAAGGGGTTAAATTCTAGTACGGGAATGAGTTTAATAAAATCAAGTGTAATGGTTTCAAGTGTTGAACCGGGTGTGTTAAATAAAGTGAGAATGCTAAATATGAATGGAGAAAACCTCTTTTTAAAATAAAGATAAATTAATCTGGATAAGTAAGGTTTTCGAAAGTAAAATTGTTAATACATGGGATATGTGTTTTCAAAGGCATACGTATGTAGATATATACATATTTTCACATTTATGCGGTTGTAGCGTGTAAGTATTCCTTTCTGCCGCTCGTTTCTATATTGCTTGTATAAATCCCACTGGGCATAAGTTCACATATCCACTTTGTTATGACAGTTTAGGAGCGGTTCCGTATTTGAGAGCATTTTACAGGTAAGTATATTTTATTTATGTTTACATTAGTAACTCTATTTACTTGGACTTAGGGGTGCTCCCCATGGGTCCCTCACGTAGTTTATCTTGAAATTAGACTCGCATGCTAAACAAGTGAAACACTAATTTAATATAAAACTCGACTAGCGCAACATTATCTAGGTTATTAAATTGCACTTCACGCCTAACGATTGAGCCGGACCGGGTTGACTCACGAGTAATCCATAAATCCGGGTCGGGTCGTTACACAAGGTGTGGGTTAACTCTTTATAAATAATATTAGTCTTCAATTTTAGAGTTGGGCCTTATACCACAACTTTGGGCCCACTAATGAGCCCAAATTAGTTCGATAATTACCCAGCTCATATATATATATACCATGGGATTATTTCTAAAGATCTAAAATGCCCTAATAAGCCCGTAATACTTTCAAAGTGTGTCTCAAATATTTTTATTCAATAATATATTTTAATTGTGACGTGACACATGTAAATACCTTTTATTTAAAATAAAAATCCCTTTTAGATTTATTCCAAATCATTGAAGTTCAACTCTAAAACTTATAAATAATAATTGGTTCAATTATTCACAACCTCTATTAATTAATTTCACCGAATAAAATTAGTTCCTATTAAATTGATTTTATTCCAAAAATACAGATTATTACAATATCCTAACCGATAATAGAGGTTGTGTCGAAAAATATGTTAGTAGATTATAACGCCAAATTTTAGGGGCCATGGATTATATTGGAAAGTTCCTTCAAAATAAAGATGAATTTAAGCATCGAAGTGAATGGTATGAAAAGAATGTAAAATGTGACTTGAAGCACTGAAAATGGGGAGGTGACTTTAATAGGTAAAAAATGACTAACCAAAAAATGAGGTGACTTAAATAAGAGAATATAAAAACTTATCATTTAAATCTCATATTTGCCTCGTCAAAACACCATAGCAACCCAAAATGAATGAACAGAAGATTTCATGCACCATTAATTCATTATAAGTTATAAAATTTATATAACAGTCTTCACTATTAGAAGAAGGAAATAATATCTTCTATAGTCAAATAACGTTGAGTGGAAGAAAAGATTATTGTTGGACTTATGTCAAATTATTTTTTTTTATAGCATATTATAAAGTGTTCAGATCACGTTATGTTTCACTAATGAAGCTTCGCTTTCTTGTCTTACTTTTAATTTGTCTTACTTTTCTCTGTACTAACTAAACAGAATGCTTAGACGGGTCGTTATTTGCATGAAAAATCAGATGTTGAATTTTGTCATTTCAGTTATGTTGAGGGTGTGACTAATATGCATCGAAGGGAATTCAAACAACGTGGGCTGTGATGTACATCCTTTGAATGCAACCAACCAGGTTTTACTCTAAAAGACATGAATCATGCAAGAAAGGTGCATTGTTTTTCAAGATAAAGAAAATCACGAGCGGAGCAAATCACTCTTCAGAAAATCTCGGGGAATTCCTTTGGTTCCTTGCCCTTCTGGAGGAACAGTGAAAATGGAATTCATCACTTTGAACGAATACTGTGATGTATCATGTCACTTGAGTGTCACAGTTTTTTGTAACCTGTTAAAGTCATTGATTATAGTTATATTTTTATGCTTTTGGGTTAATGCGCCAATTTCAATTGATAATCATTCAAAAGTAATACTCAACTATTAATTATAAATTTAGTTGTTACACATATAAAAAAGCTACAAACACTCAAAAAAAATAAACGTATCAAATAGAAATTTAAAAATAATTATTTGATTTTGAACATCCATTAATTTATCAAATTTATTGATCTTTCTATATATGTAATACTCAATTATTAATTTTAAATTTAATTGTTACACAAAAATAGGAACAAAAGCTCTCAAAAATAAAAATATCTAATAGAAAATTGAAAATAATTGTTTGACCTTGAACATCCATTAAGTTATCAAATTTTTTATTGGGGTCAAATACCAAAAAGTATTTCACATATTTTTTAATGCATATTTAGTCTAAGTCTTTTATTTTGTACTAAAAAAGTTCCTTATTCTCTTACTTATAAACGTTCGCGCTAACCGCATGGTGAAAAACTTTTTGAAACAAAATAAAAACGCTTGAATTAAACGTGTATTAAAAAATGTTCGAGGGACTATTTGATATATACCCTAATTTATTGATATTTCTATTTATATATGTTTGATACCTATTTTGGATGAAAATGATTGGATCAAAATACTTTAGAATTAACTTTAATTATTTCTTAGTGTAATTCGAAAATATTATTTTATTTAATAATTTAATAAAATAATAATTACCTTTAACCTTAACTACTTTTTCAGGCTCTTTGTTTTTTTTAATTATAATTGAAAACTAGACACTGAGTGGCTGACGTCTTTGGCACTGGGTGGGGGTGGGAGAAAAAAATTGTTAGTGGTCCCACGCTGAGTCGCTGACCTCTTTGCCATTATAAATAGACGCTCATTTCATGACTTATGCTTATCCCTCATATTCCAATACCCAAATATTCTGCGTACGCCTGTTGTTAAGAAACTTCTGTTATATTCTTACTCAGAGGTCTCCTTCTATAATATTTTTATAATTTCTCTATCATCACCATGTCGACAGTAGTTTGCCGAGGCTTGCAGTCCCAGCCCACAGAAACCACCACGTTGAGGCTCAAATTGACCGCACCAAAATCCATAGGATTAGCCACATCATTACCTACCCACATCAACACCCAAACACCTTCAAATCCTGAGTTGGGTACTTGGAGTTTCCTCCATTCGCTTTCCAATTCTTCCCAAATTCCCCAAACAGAAAAACCTTATGTTAAGCCATCTTCGTTGCCGAGGCTTAGTGAGAAGAGCTTAGAATTGTGCACTGAAAGCTTGGGAAGTGAAAATGGTAGCGATTCTTCCGATATTAGCTGCGATTTTTTGGACTTGTCTTCACTGGATTCCTTGAATAGAAAATCATCAACGACTCGGCGACAAAATATATCGTCTAGGAAGGTAAATCCTCCAAATTTTCCACCACCATTGACCAGTATAAGTGGGTCCAACTCTCTTCAAGTTAGGACAAACCGTGAAGGAGGGAGATTGGTTATGGAAGCATTCCGCGCCCCACCAACACGAGCATATTTTAAAGCTGAAAGAAGTGATGGCCGCCTTCGCCTTAGCTTTTTGAGGAATTACGATTCTGATCAACAAAATGAAAATGTTGAAAGCCAAGAAGATGAAGAAGAATATGCACAACAATTTGATGCGTCATATATGGGGGAGGAGATGGATGGGAATAGTGGGGAAGCTGAGGTTGGAATGGGAATGGAAATGGGAATGGAAAAGTTTGGAAGGCCAAGCAGGTGCAAGGAAGGTGGACATGGGGATAAAGGGTTGTGTAATTGGGAGCCTTTTTGGGTGGCTACTTCTTAATCTTTTAGTTTTCGATCTCTCCATTTTCATATTTTTACAGTTTCTTATGTTTGTCCTTAACCCCTTTCTTTTTCATTCTTATTCCTTAATTTCGTAATATATGCTTTGGGTTGGTAGTTATTATCGTTATTTGGACGGACTGACTCTCTCTCTCCCCACGCACACACGAACATGTTCGTCCCCTATAGCCTTTTGATTATTATATTCTGGTAATTGGACATATTGCAACAAAGGACCGAACTCAAACTTAAAAGAATCTCAATGTGGAAATCTGAATGGTTATGCAGATAACAAATCTTTTTCAGAAACTTTTGGTTGCTTTCATACTGAACTGATTCACGTACTAGGAACCGAGGCCTTATTTTATGTTGGCGTCATCAGTAATGTTTTTTTTTCTTAATTTTTATTGTTTTAGCCGGGTGACGCTCAGTCGAGACTATTTTACTCACATTTAAGTTTGAGCTCGCCTTGAGTTAGTTTTTCGCACCTAAGTCCGAACTTGATTTTAATTTTTTGTTAAAAAAGTATAAATTATTATTTTTTTCTTGTATTTCTATCATGAAGAAAAAAGTATACACTAAAATTTAATTGATATTTCGTAGAATAAATATATAATTGTGAAATGCATTAAATTAAAATAGAGAAATAAGAGTAAAAATCTACAAAGGTCAGTTAAATTTCATAAATAATCACTAACAAAGGCTTATTGTGAATTGAGAAATTAATAAATTAAATGCCCACAGTGAGATTAACAATAAAATTACAAAATTGAAAACCACTTGTAATCTAATACATTATGACGAATGAACCTTTTTTTTTTAAAGTAGTAAATGAAATAAAACAGGAAACCTAATTAAACAAAGTTAAAATAAATAGCTTTATTATATAAAATTATTTATTTATCTAAATATTTATTCAAAGTTCAGGCTTCGAGCCCAATTCAGGCATGACAAAGTTTGATTCAAGCTTGCCCAAAATTCATTCACGCATGAAATTTTGGTTCAGGCTCGGCTCGGCTCAACTATAACATAAATAAAGCTCGCTCCGAAAATAATAGGCTGAATGGGTAGGCTCCAGGCTTGCCCGACTCAATTTCCAGGCCTAGTTCCATAGATGAATGAAAATATGTGAAAAAAATAATATGATAAATTTAATAAATCGCTTGTTTCTAAAATTAGAGTAATGTTATATTAATAAAGAAATTGTACAATTGTACAATAAAGTAATGTTATATCTCTATTTTTCTTTAGTATTAATTAGTGTCACATCAATTTGTACAAAACAATTGAAAGTACACTTTTCTTAAAAATATAGTGAAAATAGCCAAAGTATCCTTGACTTCATTTTCGAAAAACTATCATGTATGGCCACCATCATCTGATTATTTTCAATTAATTTCCAAGCAATTGGCTGGGAACATGTATTTCGCTTCCAATATTAAGCTCTTACAATTGGTTTCACACACACACACACACGCACACACACACACACACACACACAAACTGTGTGTGTGTGTGTGTGTGTGTGTGTGTGTGTGTGTGTGTGTGTGTGTGTTTTGAATGAAATAAATTATTTGGGCAAGTTGCTCATTGGTAATTTATTGGGGATTTGACCTTGATGTTGGGGTTCAGAAAATGTAAACATTTGTATTATATATAAAAGTCGGTTAAATTCCATATCAAAAGCATTGAGTCATTGAGTCATTCGAGCTACATAATCTTGAATCATAGAGTGAGGCACGTTCATTTAGACTACATGGACATTTGGACTCTGAAGATCATGCAAGACGCTCTACAATACAATACTTCCGTTGCCACATACTTTGATAATGTTATGATTGAACATTTGACTACAAATACTGTCACATTTTATCAAATTTTGTCTTTAAAATGATGAACACGGGAATTATCTCTTAAATGTGTTGTGTTATCTAATTGAGATATGACCTCGATTTATTTGTTACGTTTTGAAAACTCTTTTTCACTTTAGCTTCAAACCGTTCGCACAGTCCAATTTGCACCCGTGCACACGATTAAGATTTGATACGTGCTCATGATTGGGCTCCATTTCAACCAAAATTCCTAACATTAGGTCCATGTCCCTCCCATTTTAAAATATTTAAAAACTTAATAACTTAAACACACGTCTAAAAGTATTTTTGAGGTTGTGATTTTTAAACTTACTTCTCATTTCCAAATTTGCCCGCTCCCTTCAAATTTTGATAAAACTTAGATCTATACTTGATCTATGTATTTGAGAGAGAATTGATAGTATTTTGATTCAAATTCACATGCCTTGTTCAATTTAAACTTTTCGTAATTGAACTGGAGATCTATCACTCCTAGATCTAAAATTGGAGGTGTTACTTTCTATTGGAGAGATTGGAGCATTGTGTGATTCCAAGAAGAAGAATATACATTCTCATTCACATTGTGGATCTCAAGGTGGATTTTTAGTTCGATGGGCCAAAGTCTAAAGTTCATAGATTACTACTCGTGAGTGCATGAGTGAGAGGTAACTTCTTGCTTTGTATAAAACTATTTTCAGGTTGAATAAGAAATTGGAGTGCATTGAGGTTTTTGACCCATAGGTGGGGATTTTTCCTCATAAATTCTTCTTATGAAAATTCGTCATATGAATTTCTTGTATGTGTGTATTGTTGACTTAGATCTCATCTAAATCTTGAGTAATTCATCAAAATTTAGTTTAGGTAATTGATTCTAGTATATGGTACTAGTTTTGTCTAAATTGACTAATTAAATTGTTGATGCACATTTTTCATCATATCACCTAGTAATTACATGTACCGAGACAACTAAAATTTGAAGCAAATTTAAAATTGATAAAATTTGACCATATCTTGCATATTAAACCTATTCACACCCGCTCTACGAATTTCTAGAGTGAACACTTGTTTATATAACACACATAATTTCATATAAGAGGGATTGATGCCGTTTTGCATTTACGTGCTAAGAGTTGATCTTGTTTTTCTCATGTGCTATTTGTGCTCATTGTTCATAGATCTAGTTTGCTTGTGTGTCGTGTTGATTTTTGTGATTAAGATGAATTTGGATTTGTCATATTCTGCATAGTATAGATAATTCTATGTCTTTGAATTATTATGAAAGGATGAAACATTTGAAATCCAAAAAGAAAAAAAAAATCTTTTCATTCTTTCGAAATATAAAAGTCTATTGATATCGACTTTGATAAACGTGTCAAATCATTGAGTTAAGACAATGAGAGTTAATATCTCAAATTATCAAAATCAGAAGGTTAATGTTGAACTTGTTACAAAAATCAAATTATTTGAATAAGAAAAAGAATATTTCCAATGAAATTAAAAAAGGCTAGTTAAATTACCGATCAAAAGTTGAAATTGATTGAAAAAGATAAGAGTGAGTCATTAGACTTGGCTTGTTCTTTAAAAGAAGATACGAGTGCTTTAAGATTATAAAATTTTGATTTAAGAAGATTCATTAGTTTAAAAGATTTTGATTAAAAAAATCAAAGTATTGAAGAAAATAAAAGTGATTTGACTCATGTCTAAATGTTCAAAATCAAGTCATTTGTTTTTTCAATTTGGCACATCGAGTGAATGTTCATCACATGATTAGAAGAAAACTGATCACTTGATTTTGATGAAATATGAGAAGAAGTAAAAAGTTGAAGATAATGTTCAAATGAAAAGAAAAAGGGAAATGGTCAAAACGTTTCAGTGAATCATCCAAAATCATTCTCTTGCTCCTTTGGTCATAAGGAAGGACATATAGAACCTTTTTGTTACAAATTGAAAAATATTAAAAAAAATATATATGGTTTTAGTTCTATGGTGTTGAAATAAGATGAGATATTTGTTCCTGGAGATGTATTTGATAGGAAAATATTGTTAGACATCATGATGGTAAACTGAGACCTTTTTCCACATATTCCTCCACATTTGTGCGGTGAAAAAGTTGAGAGGTGAGCTCATGAAGTTAGAAAGAATGTGGGAAGTAAAGTTTCTAATTGTACTTTTTATAAGCTACAATGTCACATAAATCAAGATTGTATGTATTTAAGGGAAAGAGCCCATAGGTTCATAGGAAATAGGATGCAAGTAAGTTAAAAGTTGAAGTACCTCAAAAGATGTTTGTGAAGAGAGAGGTTGTTTCTATTCCTCCCATTGATTAGAGAGATGGAACACCAATCATTATATAGGGTAGTTTGCTAGGATGCCTAGGATCTTATTTGTGCGCAGGTCCACGCCTAGGTTATTCTTTATTTATTTGTAGAATCAAATCTTGTGGTGTCATCTTGAAAGATATAATTTGATTTTTTTTTCATGTTTTGGTGAGGATTTCATGCATTTGTGCATTTACATGCATGTTTTGTATGTTAGGTTCCTTACTTAACATGTTTGCAAATACATGCATCATTCTTACATAAAAAAATCAAAAAATATTTTTTAATTTGTCCCTTTATGTTATTATGTGGTCAAGTCATTGTTTCACACGATTTGATGGATAGACTTAACATGAATGATGATTGAAATATGGATTCTTAAACATTTTATTGAAAATATTGATAATGCTGATTGACTTAATTGTTAGGTCACAATTTATTTGATAGATTGTGATTGCCAAATTTGTTGAAATCTTTAATATTGTTTTAACACTGCTTAAACACTTGCATATCACTTGATGCGTATGACTATAGTTATGTGATTTTTTCTTTTAGTTCTTCACTTAATCATGATCAAATCCTGAAATCTTTTATTGGTTTTAAAAGTTTCTATGGTCCATAAGTTAGATTTTTGTATATTTCATACTTGAAGGAGTTAAAAAAGGACCATTTTATATGTCTTCATAAGGGTTACCATTATAGTGATTACACTCAATTTTGAATTTAATTATCATTGGTTAGGTGTCATCTAGTTGTGTGAAAAGTCAATCAATGGCAAACCCAATATGTTGAAAAGAGAAATAAGTCAAGAGGTTAAATTGTCATTAAAAATAAGATAGGGATATAGATTTTCAATTGAAAATTTCTATCTTAGTTTGGTATTCAAAATATTTAAAACAACATATACTTAAGAGAGTTTAATGGTTAGAAACTACCATTTCTTGCTATCTCAGAAGGATGCTGGTGCAATGATAAAATTAAGCATCATTTGTAATTTTCTTATGACTTGGTTATATGTATTCGTTTAGTTTTGTAAACATTATTTTTCACCAATCATGCCTCAATTGAAATATAAATTTTATTGAAATGATTTGATAAGAATTTTTATCCTTATATGTTGAATTAATAAACATTTGAATTGAATGTGTTCTTAATCTATGCATTAATCAAGATTCAAAGGAAATTTTTTGTGTCAAATCAAATTTATCATGATATGGCTAATCACTTTCACATATTTTTATCTTAGAATTTGCATTTGTATATATGCGGGTATGAGTTTTGATTTTTTTGCATTTGACTCAAATGTTTTCTTTTCAAGTAAAAAATGAATGATTTTACATGCCACTGGATTTCATTCGCACCAAAATGATTTCAAGTGTTTTGGGTTTTGTTTCACACTTAGTATTTTTAAGAGTTTTATGCCTAACTAAGAATTCGGGTGAAAAGTATATGCATAGCTAAAACACATCCATAAAATTATTGAGATGGAGAAGGTGGTAGTGACATATCCTTAGAGTTAGAAAATATTATACTTATTTCCTTTTCCTTTGTGATGTAGGGCTTTCCCCATTGACTATCTTTAATGAAATTTAAAGTTTGATTCAAATTTATTTGTTCAATTTCCTCTTATTATTCTGTTCATCTCTTTTACCAAGCTTTAATGACCGACCACTTGTCCTTGCACTTATTAGTCTGATGCAAGACTTATAGTACTAGTCGCTGCTCATAAAGATTCTGAAGAAAGGCTTAAAAGACTCCTTGTAGCCTTTATGATGATACTGATGATCTCGATCATATATTGGGCTCTGATGCATTTTCATAAGCAAAAGAGGCAAACGTCAAATTTTCCATCCGGCTGGTGAAAAATGTCATCTACCATGACATGATTCTTGACACCCAAGCTACTCATGTTATAGTGTTAGATAATATTTAGGCTAAGTTTGGCGAGGATATGTTCGAGCTAGCTAAAGATGTAGGATTTGACTAGAAGGTTGTCCAAAATTCAGTTTGTGCACACAAAAATGACTTCCATTCTGCAAGCTGACCTCCAGGGAGCAAGGGAGGTCTTCATCCTTCTTGAGAGGGAGAATAATGATTTGAGAGTTGAGCTTAGGAGAGCCAAAAGGTCTCTATTAGACAAGAAAGATGGATAGGGAGCTTCCTTCCTTAAACAGAATAATTGATGGATAAGAGAAGAGATGGAAAAGACCCAAAGTCTTTACATAATAAGGACACAACTAGCAAAATTTTATCTCTCTCATGAATAAGAGATGGGTAATCTGACAAAGGATCTGAAGAATACCAAAACGTCTTTTCACGATAAGGAGGAGACCATTAAAAGCCTATGATAGAATCTTGATTACCTTAGGTTACAATTCCATAAGAAACCTTGGCAAGTGTGGAATATTGGCTATGATGAGGCTCTTCTCGGTTTGAATGCTTCTTTAAGTGATGATAAAAATGTTGCTTACAAGAATGGTTGGTTTAACGCCTTAGTAGTTGTAAAGTTTCCCAAAGATTTCGAATTACGGTATTGGTATGATCCAAGTTTCCCTAATTATCTGAAGCCTAATTATAAACTTGATGCTTTATGGATCCCAACGGATGTTTCCAATCAGTTTGATAAGGAAGTACTTGGGTGACTATGATCTTGATGTCAGTGATGAGCTCCACCAACCTCCATAATTAGTAAAAAGGGTGACTCCTGGAGGGCCATCAATAATTGGAAACTTAGCGAAGACCGTCAGACCTTTTGCGCTAGACATTTCACCTATTGGGGTTGGACATTTGTAGGATGAATTTCCCCAATTGTGCGAATGGTCCGGCTATAATTACTATATTATTGTAACTTTTTTTAGTTTTTCAATTTTCTTATAATAACTTTAACTATTAGGGGAAATTTCATCATTTTTCTTTCCCTTACATTGTGTGTTCACTGGTCTTACCTTTTATGTGATGTCATCAAATCAAACCTTAGGTTTAGAGCTAGAAAGAAAAAATGCAACTATTTATAGGGTTATCTCCCAGCTATGGTTTTTTGACCTTGCTTGTGTTAGGTTCCTATGGTTTCCTATAGGCCTTTCATCGATTGTGAGCTATTGTTTATGTTTTGTTAATCGTCAAAACCATTTGGTTCAGGTTAGCCATTGGTGGAACATCTAATGAGTCTTTAAGAATACATTTAAAATAAGTGTCCCTCCTCTGGGAATATATGGTGGTCGCTAGTCGAACAACCATTCAGTTTTAAACAAGATATTCAAAATAAAATAAACATATAGTGATAAATAATATGCCAAACACAATCCATTTTACTAATAGATCGTCTTTATTAAAAATTCATTACCTGATAGTTGTAACAATGGATAGTGAAACATAAAATTCTAAAATAGAAATATAAACTAACGCATGACAATTTTTTGGCCAAAAGTAATTCAAAACTAAGACGAATTAAGACTAAACGTGTAATTTCTTGAGGTTATCTACGTTCCATTCTTAGAGAACCTCTCTTTCATCCATTATGTCTAAGTTGTAGGATCTCTATAAACCATATCTGATAACTTTGAATGGGCCTTCGTATTTATGCTCGAGCTTTTCATCTGAGGCCTTCCTTACATTACCCATAATATTTCTTAGGATATATCACCCACCTTGAAGCTCCTCTCCTTGACTCAATTATTGTACTATTTGGCCAATTGTTGCTGATAGGAGACGGGCTTTATAAGGTCTAGTTATCTCCTTTTATCTGTTAGGTCAAATTCTGCGTTGATTTCTTCATTGTTAAGATTTGGTCGATCAGGGAGGACTTCGTGGCCGATAGGCCTATTTCCAGTAGGATAATGTTTTCCATTACTTTATCCAAGGCAACGGGTGTTTCCCCTTTTGACATCCTGGTCGTTATTCAATATGCTCACAGGACTTTGGAAAGTCGGTCTACCCATGCACCTTTTGGTTTTTGCCAACCCGAGGGCCATCTTTTTAGATGTTTATTCTTTTTTATTTCTCTGGGGGTAGGTTACCAAAATGTAGTAGTGCCTAATCTCGTGCTCATCGTAGAAACTTTAAAAGCGAATACTTTCAAACTGAGTCTTGTTGTTCGTTATGATGATCCAAGGTATGACAAAATGAGTTATGATGTTCCTCTATATGAATATAGTCATGTCGATATCTCAGATATTTTCTAGTGGTTCTGCTTTCACCTATTTTGAGAAACAAACTATGCTGGCCAGAAGGAACTTCCCACCATCTGATGCAAGGGAAATTGTAACAAGAATGTCCAGTCCTTATTGTGCATAAGGTCAAGGAATCGTGAGGTATTTGAGGTCATTGGTCGAGCTGATACACTAGAGCTGAGAAGAGATGGTAGTGTTTGCACTTTTAGACGTAAGTGACTGCATCTTGGTACATATATGGCCACCAGTATCCCTCTTTATGACTCTAAATATCAGTGATCTATTCCCCCTGCATGTCTCCTACGTATCCCCTCATACAACTCATAGAGGTTTGGTTGACGTCGTCTGGGTAAACATATTTTAAGTATGGTCCTGAGAAAGAGCATTAGTAGAGCTTATCATCCGATAACAAATGAAACTGAGCAGACTTTACCTGGATATTATATGTCACTAAGTAAAAAAAATATCCACTTTCTAATAACGAATTATTGGATCCGTCCAGTTTAGGGTCCTATTCATGAGCATAACTTGCTCGAACAACTTCACCTTATTAATGTTAGGTTGATGATGGTATTCCACTTAGATTATTCGCTTAAAATTTCCCTTCTCAACTGAAGCGAGTATAGATAAGGTGTCTGTATGAATATTTTTCCCACTTAGGAATTGTTGTACTTGTATGTGGTTAAAATGGGCGACCAGGTGCTGGGAATCCCCAAGGTACGCAACCATACATTTTTCCCTTTCATTGTAGTGTCCTGATATCTCATTTGATACCAGTCTTGAGTCAAAAAAGATGTCAAGATAACGGGCTCGAGGGAGAGTTCCTTCTTCAAACAACTAATCAATGCCTTACACTCTGCCTCGTTGTTGGATGTTTCAAATCCCAAACATATCGCCTGCTGGAGAACAGTTTTCTTCCGGGATACTAACTCTATCCCCACTCTCACCCCCTTGGAATTTGAGTCTCTGCCGATAAAAAAGATTCATCTCTCCCCTTATTTAATCAATTTTTGAATATTCTCTTCACTTTTAGTGTTAACCTCTACTGCTTTCTGGTCACTGGAGAATTAAGTGATAAAGTCGGCTAGGACCTATACCTTGATTGATTTCTAAGGTTGAAATTGAATATCGAACCTCCTTAACTCTACCGACCATTTGTAGATCCGTCTAGACAGGTCGACCTTCTGGAGCACTACTTTCAAATGGAAGGAGGTCAGGATGATTATGTTATCTGCCTCAAACTAATGTTTTAACTTGCGTCAGGCTATCACCGGTGTATGGGCAAGTTTTTTCAAGGGGAGGTATCTTTTTCACCATAGAGTAAAGTTTTACTCGCATACTAAATAAGAGCTTGGCCTTTATTTTTCTCGTAATATAGAGCCAAGCTAACTACATGGTTGGACACTACCATATACAAATACAAGGGTCCCTCTTCATCTGGGATGGTTCGTATTGGTGTTCGACTCAAGTACTTCTTCACTTTTACGAGCACTTGGGTAATTCAACATTCCAACCTTTTTTTTTACCTAATTAGAGCCATGGCCTCTTCTTCAAATACAAACAATGATATCTCCTCATCATCTCCTACATATAATCTCAACAATGCACACCATTATATTTTTATTAAAATAAAAAACAAATGTTATCTCTTTTGTACAACTCAAATGGAGTCATTTCTTAGTGGCCAAAATCTCCCATGATTTGTTGGCAACAACTATCTGTGCGCATCCAATGAACCAACAACCACCTTATGGAAACAACAAGACAAACTCAAAGTTAACATGCTTGTTGTATTTCTCAACGATAAATTTTTTGATGAGGCGCGAACTAAGTGTTCGTGTAAGGACACTGTAGTTGTTTAGGTTCGCCGCCAACATACAAAAAAAAAACTACGACTACACTTACGATACAAATATAATGGTAAGTAGGGTATCGTAAGACTCCAAAGGGAATGCCATATAGAATATAGTTGATTTATCACTTCAAGAATAAAAGTGCAAAAGGTTATATGGTTGAAATTATGAAAAGGAAAAATAAGAAGTTAACTACGCTAATTCAAATTAATAAAACGAGAGTTAGGATCACATCCCCTCCATGGGATAAACAACACAGAATTAGAATTTTAGTTCAAAAATATTTAATCGAGAGTATTGAATTAATTATAAACATCAAATATGAAGGAATTTAATTCAAAAATGTGAGATAAAATATTTAATAAAAAATGGTCTCGTGTGGATTAAATTCGAAATATCGTAATAAATATTAACGTCGCGTGACAAAAAAATTTAAATGCATAACATTCCAACTTTAATACACGCGATTTTAATTATACGCAGTTTTACATAAAACCTAACTTTTGGAGCTCAACGCCCAACAATAGCGGAAACATGGCCCCAACCCTTTAACTAGGGACAATACATAATTAAGCTAAGTAAAACAACTAATTAACCAAGGAAAACAAGAGTTACACTAAAACAACTAATTAATCAAGCAAGAAAAGTAACTACAAAGCAAGAAATCAAAGTAGTAGAGCATGTATTAAGGGAAGATGATAATCAATAGTAAAATATACTTACATAAATGGGTTTCACCCCAAAGAGAGAGGAGATGAAAGCTCCACAAAAATCCCCCAAAACTAACCTAAAAATCGTGTCCTAAGGTATCTAAAATGATCCCAAAACTTAATATAATGTTTACATAAAATACCCCACTAAAAAACCACTTAAAAATAGAGATTTGCTAACTTTTACTCTAGCCAAATCGATTCGAAAAAATTCTGAATTGATTCGCACCTGACAGTGCTGAATTCTCAGCTTGGATCAATAATACAAAAAATGCCTTAACTTCTTCATTATAACTTGGAATTATGCACCTCCGGATTCTACGAGGGAATACTTCACGGGGATAAAAATTACAAGAGACAATGGGCCAAAAATACAAATGATGAAATGACTAAAATACCCTTGAATATGCTTTTGAAGACAAAATCTTCCCAAAAATGCCATAACTCCTTCATTATAAATCGAAATCATGCACCGTCATAAATCAAAGGGATTCAATTTCCATGACTAAAAGTCGAATGCTAAAATTACTAAAAGGCCCTCGAAGCTGCAATATTCAATGAAACTTTTTTGAAAAGCGACCAAACTTCACGCTAAGCACTTTAATACCTACAAAAGCTCAATTATACACCATATAGCATGTAAACCTACAAAATAGAGGTTGTCTGGTTAACGAGCAAGAATATAGTAATTAAGGTACCCGAGGAGGGTAAAATGCATAAGTTTAAGGGTGAATAAATACAATATTCATGCTAAATCAATTATCTCCATTGTTGTTGGCCTAAAAACATCCCAATAAATCTGGAAAAAATCTTACCGTCACCTTTGCGTCTCCATCCAAAACCCGCATCCTTAATCTCCATATTCATCTTCGCCATCTTCATCACAAATATGACTCTAATTTTACCTCTCTTCACAAAGAAATACCCATTTTGGAGGAATTAAGTGTTGTTGGCCACCCCCTCACCCAAGTTAAGTTTAATATCCATGTTTTTAAAGACCTTAGAACCAAATTCAAAGATATAATTACCACCCCAAAAGCTCTCTCTACTCTCATCACCTTTATCAAACATCACTCACTCCATATTAGTTATGAATTTATCCACAATGATTAACTCTCCCCTCTTACCATTAAGTCACAAAGTGACTATGCCAATTCTCCTCCAGCCTATAACACAACCCATAATCCTATCACTTCACACAACCTTACCATTAACTCTAACCCTTCCAAAAACTATCCATGGTACTCTTCCTATAACTCAGCATGTGGTCATGGTCTAGGCTGCTTCTCATCTTATCGTACTAACTATCAAACCCGTTGCCAAATATGTAGTGGTTTCTATCATACCTGGTCCCTCGTTCCACCTTCACCTGTGATGAATATCATTGGATACAAATGCATTTATCGTATTAAATGAAAACTCGAAGGTTCTATTGATCATTAAAAAGCTTGTTTGGTAGCCAGATGTTTCCATCAAGAACAAGGTCTTGATTTTAACAAAACATTTAGCTCCATTGTTAAAGGTACCACCATTCACATCGTTCTCTCCTTTAACATTTTTAATAGTTGGTACATTTTTCAATTAGATGTCAATAATGCGTTTCTTCATGGCTTTCTGACTGAAAATGTGTTCATGGAACAACCACCTGGTTTCGAAGACCCTACGAAATCTAATTTTGTCTGTGAACTTCATTGCTCTCTCTATGGTCTAAAAAAAGAACGTCTTGCTTGGTTTCACCTCCTCATCGAATACCATAACACCTAAATTTTGTATTGTTTCAAAATTGATTTCTCAATTTTCATCTATAAGACCAGAATGGATGTTATGTGTCTCTTAATATATGTTGATGGAATACTCTTAACCAAAAATAATCCCACTTTTATTTAGGCTCTCATCACCTCCATTGGCACAAAATTTCCCACTTCACTAATTCCATGGGATTGAAGTAATCTCTGCTCCCACTAGTCTCTTACTCTCCCAACAATGATATATTCGTGACATTCTTCATCGCCATAGCATGTGTCAATCCAAACCTCTCTACACCCGTAACTCCACTTCTCTTTAATTATTCCAACATGAAGGCACTCTTTTACCCTATCCTACTCCATATCAAAAAGCCCTTGGAGCTCTCAAATATATTACTCTTACCTGCCCCAATGTTACTTATGTTGTCAACAAAGCTTGCAAATTTATGTATAAACCAACCGACACCCATTGGGAACTTATGAAAAGAATCCTTCGGTATCTTAATGTCACATACTCCAATGGTCTTCACATCTCCAAATTTTCCTCTCTTGAGCTACAAGCCTTTACAATGTCCGATTGTGCAAACTATGTTAATGATCGCAAATCCATCGGTGATTTTTCCATTTATTTGGGTTACAATCTTATCTCATGTCAATTTAAAAAGGGCAAAATCGTCTCTCGTTCTTCCACCAAAGCTGAATACAAGTCCATGGCTGACACCGCTGTTGAACTTATATGGCTCAAATCTATACTGCATGAGTTGGGTTTCTCATGTTACCAACCTCCCATTCTTTGGTGCAATAATATTAGTGCCACATATTTATCGGCCAATCTGGGCTTCAACACATGCACTAAGCACATTCAAATCAATTTCCATTTTGGTTGGGATCAAGTTGCAAACAATAGTTGGCAAGTTCATTTTATTTTCACGCGTAATCAAGTGGTCGATATTTTTACTAAAGGTTTATCTACTATCAAGTTTTGGTTTCTTCATGACAAGTTAATGTTTTGTCCTCGACCACAATGCACTTGATGGGGAGTATTGATCAACAATAACAACTCTCATATTCTCTCGGACAACACTGCACCTTAGGCTTCCAGCATCCCATGGTTGAGAGGTTCAAATCAATTGCTACTAGCTCAAGAAGAATTCAATTTCGAATTCAAACTCTTTCTAATTTGTAGATATCCACAACTTATCTTTCTTATGTTTTACACATATAGTTTGGTTTGAAATCTGTGGAAAAAAATTTCTAGAGTTATTATATTAGTGCATGTTATTATAAAATACATAAATTTGTATGGACTATCAATTTGAAAGGATTAATTTATAAGTGTCATTTAATGAAAATTTCGACATGTATTCTCCAAAAAAAACCTTCCACTAAGTCAGTAAAACTCTAAATGTAAACCTATCTCTCTCTCTCTCTCTCTCTCTCTCTCTCTCTCTCTCTCACACACACACACACACACACACACACACACATAACCATTTATATATTTGTCTCTTCACTCGTTATCTCTTTTTAGGTGACCTCAATTTGACACATCCTACACCACCACCACCACTCCATTTGTGCAACAATTTAATCATTAAAAGTCATATAATTGTAAGCCGCCATCCATATTATGTTACTGCTGTTCCTGTTGTTTCCCATTATGTCATTGAAAAATTGCAATATTGCCACTCTATTTGTACAACATTGCCATCATCAAAAGCCATTACTAATGACCACCACGTCTGACATCAAAATTATTTCCAAAATGATGTTAGTTAATAGTAACTCTCAAGACTTAGTTATAAGTGATGTTGAACATATATGTTTACTTTAAAACATATACAATGACATTTTTTAACATAAGTCTTGTTGAAAATTGTGCAAGAAAGTAAATTTTTTTTTCCGACACCCATATACAAATCAAGCATTTTCTTCATTTTCTTCTTCTAAATTGAAATTTAATATCTACTTTAAACGTTTTATTATTAGCAAGGTCGAATGTTATCATTCAAAGTAGATATTTACTTCCAGTTTAGAAGATAGATAAATATATAGATAGGTAGACAGATAAATATTTATTTACTCCAGGAGTTTCAATGTATAATTTATCATTCAAACTTCATATTTTATTCCACTACTTTATTGACAATGCTATTTCAATTTATCATTGAGAGAAAATATTTAATTTCTAAGACCGTACTAAAGTGATGTTGATAGTTAGTACTTACTTTCAACATCTAACTATTAACTATAGGGATAATTTAATATGAGGAACACTACACCAAAATGGTCATTTAGTAACAAATTATTTTTTTGATTACTAACACTATTATACCATTACTATTTCTCCCAATAAATTACCGTTACTAATCTCATATAAATATTAATATTATTCGTTCAATATTTTAAAAGTGACTTAAAGAAATAAAAGAGAATACATTTTTCTCTAACCTAAACAAATGCCCCGACAATCACCTAAACTAAAAGAAACTCTCCAAATCTGCCTCCCACCTAAACGAAAAGAAAAATACCCATAACCTTCTTCTCCAATTCGGTATCAATCATCACTATCGAACGCTATGGTTGTCAAACTCTATGATATTTCTCAAACAACATCGCAACCTAGGGTTTCTCAAAAATCAGCGCGACCTAGGTTTTAAATAGCTCAATATGGCACACAATTTTCATACATCCGTTTCACCTTCTCCTTCATCTATTATTTTTCACTCACAATTTATGGCATCTTCAACTCGGAGTTTTAATTTTAAAAAATGGGTTTTAACTAAGTTATGTTGCACTTATGGTTTTTTGAAGTTTTGGGGTTTACTAAACTATGTGAACACTTTTTATTTTGGACTTTAGGTTTTGATTGGTTGTTTTCTATTTGGGGTTTCGGTTTTGATTATTTTGAGTTTGCTATCGTACGCGCGGTTACTTTTGGTTATATGGTTTACAAAGTTATGCTTAATGAAATGATTTGGACATACATACTGATTTACACGAAATAGGGTTTCTCAGAATCGTGGGTTTAACGAATTGGGGATTTCGGTGTATAATTTTCCCCTAAATCAATTGGAAAGATAAATAATGGATTCTTCCACTTTTCATAGAGGTCTATTTTGTTTGTTGTTGCTTCATTGGTCATCTTGAATGAAAAATGTTAAATTTTGTATCTCATTCAAAACTAGTTTAGAACCATTCCTTTTATTTATGATTCATGAGTATGATTCGCATCGATTATCTATTTTTCATTTATTAGTGTTTGATTTCATTACATATAGTTTTTTTAATAGGTTTGATATCATTACATATGTAGTTTTACCTTAAAGAGATAAGGAACCTACTAGGCATTGTTATATTCAATATTAGTTACACTGGATGCTACATTTTTTCGAAAAATTATTTCAATGACAGCATTATTCTTGCCCTAGGTAAGTGTTTTCTTATAGTTTATATTTTATAATTTACCATCAAAATTTGAATTTCATCTATTTAATACATTAAAATCATAAATAGAGATGAAGATCAACAAGCGTATGTCAATGGATGCCAAACAACGAAGACTAATTGATTCAATGGAGAAAGGCAATTGGATTTCATTTATTTGATGATTTTATTATGATTTTGAAACCTTTTTTATGTTTTATTTCTTACAATTTTGTTTTTGTTTTTCTAGGTGTTTATGACGCGTTGCAGTAGAAATACTTAAAGGCACTTATGTTTGTTTGTGTGAAGCAACAAAATGTTCAATGATTGAGGAATATTTCTGTAATAGCATGAGAAAAATGGAAAATTTTATGAGTAATTAGTGACTCAAAGTGTAACGTGTTGTAATGTTTCGAATTCTTGTGCATTTGGAACATATATTTGATTGTGAGAAACATTCCAGCATTGGGGTGTGTGATAAGTTGTCTAATTTGTTCGGGTCATATGGAGAGGTGGATGAGTAAGCTCCCCCCCCCCTCTCTCTCTCTCTCTCTCTCTATATATATATATATATATATATATATATATATATATATATATGTATAGAATGTGCACATATATGATTATGATTTCTTTATTTTAAATTCAGTTAGTATTAGACCCGCCCTAGTTCTTTACTTAGTAGAATTGAGTTTATACGTGTGTCATCATAGTAAGGCGAAAGATTAATTTAAGTGAGTACTAATGCAATTGTTTTAGATCGATAACATGGTGTTATGTAATATGCTGGTCCTAATTGATAGAAGGAGCTTAGTTCAATGTTCTCTATATTAATACGTTTAACTTTTGATGAATTTTGTTCAAATAAATTGACATAAACATGTGTTTATGTGTAAGGTACGTCCACTTTCCAAGAAATAATGTTCAACCCTGAATGGATAAGTTTGAAGGGATTCCTTTGCAAGGTACTTGGTTGTGATTCTTTCGCTACTTTGGTCCATCTTTGAAATGACAAAGCTTACTGAAGTTAGATTGGTATGTAAATGCCTCATCATTCCACTTGATGGATCTCGCCAGCATCATACCATGGGTAAATATGGAATCTTATGTTATAAACTATGTGGTAGGTAGTGGTGAGATTCTAACCAACCTTGTGTTCATAAGGAATCTTCTAATTTACATGAGTTATGCCTAACTCAAATCTCATTTTTACGATTCAATAGTGGAGTCATGGATTGGTGACATACCTCGATCTTAGTCAATTGAAGTTCTTTTATCATGGTCAAGTCTTTTGATTGTTTATGGGTCTTGATTTAGATGGTTTGAGTGAACATTGAAATCTTGATCTTATCAATCATGGTGGTGTTATGACCAATCTTGGTCTTGCGATTGCTAATGTTTAATATTTTCTTGTTATTTGTGATAGTGATAATGTGTGTGTTTTGCTAACGTCGATTATGATTATGAAGTGTTTTTTCTGCAGTGGTATAATGTTGGTTGTGAATGTATTCAATGACAACTGTTATGTAGGTACCAATATATGTACCACTTATACCGCTCCTACAAAATTTTATACCAGCTAATGTACCTTTCGACTATAAATAGGCTTGACGTAAACTAAATAAATAGTTTAGAAGAAAAGTTTCGACTTGGTTGAGTTTACTTCTTTTGTGCTATTGACAGTGTTTACATTCACACCAATCTGAATAAAGACATAATATAAGACTTAACCAAAGTAAAACATGAATATGAAATATATTACTTTGAAATCAAAGGAATTGTTTATATATCTAATTTGAATTTGATTTTTCTCAAGTTTCTCATGGAATGCGCCAACTGGTCATAAATTTCTAAGTTCATTGGTCAACCCTTATTATTCTATGACATCTTCTTTTACTCATGATCGAAATTTCCAGAAATATGAAATTGCAGAGAAGGTTATTATACTACAAACAACAACTAGCACTAAATTCCTTCCCATTTTCCTCAAGATTCACCCCTCTTCTCTTCCCTTCCTTCCTCCCCTCCTTATTTTCCTTACCTTATTTTCCTACCAAATTTTCATCATACCAAACAAATTATTATGATCTTGTAGTCTAGATAAGAAATCATCCCCCACTCATTGAAAAACTGTCCTAGTTAAATATGTTAGTATAACAAATTTGGATATGCCACTCATAGGCATGCTCTAACCTACCAAACCACGAATTTCAAATACTACAAAAATAAGTGAAAAAATACTCTATTTCTACAAATATTTGATCAAATATTAGAACAAGAAATAGAAGAAACTGAATACAAAAGATATCATGGATTTTATATTCTACGAAAGAATATGATAGTTCTTATCCTAAGGTCCACCTCGTTACAATTAAATGTTTCGTGAAATCAATTACTGGTGTAAGTTTCATATTAACATTTCAATACTAGTGCATAATGGTAGTGAAAAATAGGTATCTTAGATAAGAAGGGTCAGCTCAAATGAAGTGAAATAATAGATTTCCATTATCAACACAAATCAATTGTGGTGGGGACTAATATGTGAGTAGCTAAACAACTTTATCTCTCTAGGGTTCTCTCTGAGAGTCTACTCAGCCTTTTTCTTCCATTTTCTTAATCCTTAAACCTCTATTTACCTAGATCTGATCATGTTTCCCCCATGAGAAGATCGAATAGAATTCGTGTTCCTCCGTCTAGTCATTTTGACAAATAATTCGTAGGTGACCAGTGGCAAATTATTAGAAATTACTCGATGGAGAGCAAAGGTGATGAAGGAGGTCTGCCAAAATTTTAATTATCGATTGTTGCTCAACATAAATCTGGTAACAAGAACCAAGGGAGTACTATGAGTAAGGAAAGTGCAAGGAAGCTGTCATTTAAGCAACTATAGATTTTGGACAATACTATTGGGCATTCTTCTGTTATGAGGAGAAAAGGAGCTGAAAATGTATCAAATGCATATCTGAGTAGAATAGAAGAAGAAAATGTTAGATCTACACCAAAGAATAACAGATTTAATGGAAAAGTGGTAAGTTCTGGCGTTTTTGAAAAACAATTTCTTACTCTTCGTAATATTATTGATAATTAAGGAAAATCTAGTGTCAATAATGAAGTTTTAGAAGAACCAAAGCAGTTAACATAGGCAAACATTGTAACTCCTAATCGAGAAAAAATAGTTGGCAATAGTCTATTTCCAGTTATAGTAACAAAATACCATGAAGGTAAAAATATGTAAAAATTGAGACTAAGGAGGTGGAAGAAGAGATCAATAAATGGGAGAATGTTATAGTGGTGTATGTTCTTGGGGATAGAGTCTCTTTTGGAGACATGAGAGGTTATGCTAATAGAAGATGGAGTAAATTTGGTAAATATGAGGTTTTTCTATTGCAGAATGGGGTTTTTGTAATTGATTTTGAAGACAAAGAAGCACAACAACAAGTGATTGAAATGGGGCCTTGGTCTTTTGATAACAAGCCACTTATAGTGAAACCTTGGACTGCGGATGTTAGTTTGGAGAAAGAGGGACTAGACAGAATACCAATCTTGGTTAGATTACCTGGTTTGAAACTGCACTTATGGTCTGAGAGGGTTTTAAGTAAGATAACTAGCATTATTAGTAAGCCATTGTTCATTGATAGGATGACTCCTAGAAGAGAGAGGTTGAGTTTTGCCAAAATATGTGTTGAAATTGGTATGGATGATGAGTTACCTGAGGTGATTCCAATCTATTACAACAATGATGCTATGATAGTTCAAAAAGTGGAGTATGAATGGATTCCAGCTAAGTGTACTGTGTGTCAAATGTTTGGGCATAAAGATGAAAATTGCTTAAGGGAAAGGAGGATATAACAAGTATGGAAGAAAGTGGAAATTAATAAAGGGACAGAAGAGAATAAGAATACAGATAAAATTATCCCTGAAGTAGAGGAAAATAGAGCAGAATCAAGTATGGAAGGGGATAGAATAATCAAGGTGAATAAAGGTAATAATCAGCAAGTAAATCCAGCAAAAGCAGGGGGTAGTAAGATTACAGAGAATGAAGGAAGTAAACAACAAGAAAAATTTGTAATTGATAATATCAAGGAATCTGAGTATCTTGAGGGAGTTAGAAAAGTGGAAGAAAAAGTTATTAGTCCAGATCAGACAATAAAGGCTGGGATTAATATAGTAAATAACTTCAGTGTTTTAGAAGATGTAGATAGTATTAATGATCTAGTTGAAGAAATTTTGGGAAATGATAAAGGGAAAATAAATAACAGTCTTAGCAAAATGGTAGAGAAAGCAAAAAATGGGGAAAAATTTAACAAGGGGAAGAAAGGTGGAGGTAAAGGGGGAGTCAAAGCTATAAATGATTAAAATAGGTATATGGAATATTAGGGGTTGTAATGCTCCCCATAAACAACATGAAGTAAATAAATATATTAGAAATTACAACATAAACTTTCTTTGTTTAGTGGAAATAAAGGTGAGGAATAAAAGTATTCTGAAAGTTAAAGAGGGATGTTTTTATTGGTGGAATCTTTTACACAACACTCCAAATTTTAGCCCTGGTAGAGTTTGGGTTGCTTGGGATCCCAATTGCTTAGATGTTGAAGAAATTAGCAAAATTGATCAAGCTTTAACTGTGAAAGTGACTATAAGAGAGAATTTACAATCTTTTATTTTGCTGGAGTATATGGATTTAATGAAAGGGAGAATATATTAAATCTTTGGAACGATCTGAGGAATGTGGATAGAGTTTATAATGATGAAGCATGTATTATAGGGGGTGATTTTAATGCTGTCAGGAATTCTAAGGAGAGAATTGGAGGTATTGGTGTTGATTGGGAGGAAATTGATGATTTTAATAAATGTATTACGGATATTAAGGTTGATTACTTCAATATTAAAAGGGGTTGGCTCACCTGGAGCAATGGTAGAGAAGGAGTTGATAATATTCAAAGTAGAATTGATAGATTTTTATACAATGAGATATGGTTCCATTTATTCCTTGATTGTGAAATAAATGTTGATTTACCTGGTGTTTCAGATCATACACCTGTGATTCTTTCCATTCAAATCAAGAAAGAGAAAATTAATAGACCATTTAAGTTATTTGATTTTTGGATGAAGAATGGAGATTTTAGAGGAATTCTAGAAAAGGTCTGGAATCTTGATGTTAAAGGTAGTTCTATGTTTGTGGTTTCTAGAAAATTGAAACTGTTAAAGATGGACTTTAAAGTTTTGAATAAGAAATGGTATGATAATATTTCATTTAGAGTTAATGCAAAGAAAGTTGAACCCAATAATATTCAAACTCAAATGATTGATAAGGTAAGTGATAGCACCCTAATTAATAGCAGGAGGAAATGTTTGAATGAATATTTGGAATTGAGAGAGATTGAGGAGGATTTTTATAGGCATAAATCTAGAATCCAATGGTTGAATGTGGGTGATAAAATACTAGATTCTTTCATAAAAAAGTCAAAGGTCATACTATAAGGAATAAAATCTTTTCTATTAATGATATGGAGGGTAACATTGTTAGAGGTCAAGAAGCTGTTCATAAAGAGGCTATGGATTTCTTTTCTAACTTACTGGGATCCAATAATAACAGGAGAAATATTAATAAAGGGAGGCTTATGGAAATAAGGCAAAGGTGGGTAAATGATCAACATAAAAGGGTTTTGCAAGAGGATGTTACTAGAGAAGAGATTAAATATGCTCTTTTTGATATTGATCCTAAGAAGGACCCTGGTCCTGATGGTTATAATGCTGGTTTCTTTCAGAGGAATTGGGATGTGGTGGGAGATAATATTACTGATTCTGTTTTGTATTTCTTCCAGAAGGGGTATATGCTTAAAGAATGGAATAGTACTATCATCACTCTTGTGCCTAAGACTAATTGCCCTACCACTATGAAGGATTTTAGACCTATATCTTGTTGTAATACCACTTACAAGATTATTTCTAAAGTTATAGTAACGAGACTTGGGGGGATAATTCATAATTTGGTAAACAACAGACAATCTGCATTTGTTAAGGATAGGAATATATCTGACAATATTCTTTTGATGTAAGAAATTTTAAAGGGTTATCACTTGGATAAGGGTATTTCTAGTTGTGCATTGAAGATTGACCTAATGAAGGCTTATAATTCAGTAAATTGGGAGTTTGTTGAATGTATGTTGGAAATTATGAAGTTTCCTGCTAATATGGTGAGATGGATTATGGAGTGTATTCAAACTACTAGCTACTCAGTGAGTGTAAATGGAGGGGTTAATGGCACATTTAAAGGTACTAATGGGCTTAGACAAAGAGACCCTCTTTCTCCTTATTTGTTTTTAATAGTCATGGAAGGATTTTCTTGGATTATGGATGATGCAATTCAAAAAAGAGATTATAATTTTCACCCTCATTTTGAGCAATTGAATTTAACTCATGCCATGTTTGTTGATGATTTGTTTATTGTGGCTGGGGCTGATAGAAATACCTTTATAACCATTGATAAAGTTCTTAAGTAATTCAAAGATTTATCTGGGCTTGGTCCCAGCTACTCTAAGTGTGAAATATTCTATGCTGGGGTTGATGATGCTACAAAAGGATGTTTAAGTAATTTGTTGGGTATGTCTTAGGGGATGCTGCCAGTTAAATATCAGGGGGTTCCATTAATCTCCACAAGATTGAAGAGCTATGACTGTAAAGTTTGGATTGAAAAATTAATGAAAAGAGTTAAGAGCTGGACTAATATTTGTTTATCTTATGCTGTTAGAATTTAGCTTGTTATTTCAGTTCTTCGGAGCATTCAAATTTACTGGATAAGTATGTTTATTCTTCCAAAAGGGGTTATTAAAGAGATTGAGAAAATTTTATGTAGATTTGTTTGGTCTGGGATTGAGCTTAGAAAACATGGAGATAAAGTTTCTTGGAGGGATGTATGTATGCCTATTGAAGAAGGAGGTCTTGGGATAAAGAATCTTATGGAGTGGAACAAAGCTTGTATGTTCAGAAACTTATGGGATTTAGCTAGGAAAAAAGATAGTCTTTGGGTTAAATGGATCCATTTAGTTGTAATTAAGAATCATTCTATATGGATAGTTAAACTCAAAGTTAACGGTTCATGGACTTGGAGGAAACTTTGGAAACTGAGGAGTGAAGCAAGAAAATTAATCCAGTATCATGTTGGGAATGGAATGAAAACTCTATTTTGGGTTGATAACTGGAATGAAAAAGGTCCCTTAATTGAACATTATTGTAGAAGAATTATGTATGATGTTGTTAGTAGGGAAGATGCTAAAGTTGCTGAGTTTATTGATAATGGGAGATGGCATTTACCCAGACCTATTTCAACTGATCTTACTGAAATAAATAGGACCAATATTAGGCCTAATGTTGAGAATGATGATTGGATTTCTTGGATTCCTTCTAAGAATGGAAGTTTTAATTATAAATACACCTATAATGCAATCAGAAGAAGGGGTCAAAGAGTTGGGTGGGCTAATGCAGTATGGTTTCCTAAAACAGTTCCTAGGTATGCATTCTTTGTTTGGCTTTCATGTCTGGACAAATTGAGAACTGGGGAAAAACTGAAAAGTTGGGGCATTATTGATAGTGACATATGTGTTTTATGCAATACTGAAGTGAAGAATAGAGATCATATTTTTTTTTCAAATGTGAGTTCTCTAAGTATATTTGGGGAAAATGTTTGGAATATAATGGAGATAATAGATAAGTGAGAAGTTTTTCGAAAGAAATCAGATCCATATATAGCAAGAGTCCAGATCTGAAGATTACTATGGGGAAAGTCACTATAGATACTGATGTCTATAATATTTGGATTGAAATAAATAAAAGGATTTTTAAGAATGTATCGAGTGATAAAAAGCAAATCCTCAAGAACATTGAGAAAAATATTCAGAATATTACATGCATGTGGAGAAATGTACCAAGAAATCAAAGAAATTGGGAAATTATTCAGAGATGGGGAATTAATGAAGATGTATTTCAGTAATCGAGATATATGGATATCTATTTTAAAATAGTTATCTCCCTGATATCCCTTTAAGATGGCTACCTGTGCTTATGGAGTATATGATGGTTCCAGAATTTGTGGAGTTGTTCCTCTGAGATTCCTTGTCTTTTCTTGCATTGGGGGTTTTGCATGAAGAGCATTTCATGTAGTTTTGTTGCCTTGTCAATTGTTTTATCTTTGGCATGTTCATTTTCTCTATGGGCTATTGATTTTTCTTCTTGGCTTCATTGGTATGGTTGGATTTGGCATGCGAGGTGGAGGTATTGGCTGTGGGTGTGAGGTTGATTCGCTGGCCTTTTTTGGTATGTGAAGTGGTTTATTCTTGATCAGTTTTACTTATTTCTAGATGAGAATTGAAGGGATTTCTGGGTTTTCTTGTTTGTGACTGCTGGGTTTGGTTGGGCTTTGATTTGCTTTGTTGAGAATGGATTATTGATGCTTTCCTTGGTGATGTAAGTGCAGATTATGGGGTGTTAATCAAGATGGGCGTGTTTGGGGTTTCTATAGGCTCGTGTTGATGGGTTGAATCAGTTTGCATGGTTCTGGATTGGCTAGAGTGGCGGTGTAGACACGTGGGGTTTCTTTGTAGTATGTAGTTGGTTTGTTGTATGGAGAAGTGCTGAATGGTTTCATGGGTTTGGTTCTGGGCTTTCATGGTGTGGGGTTGGATCTTTGTTTGTTTGATTTGGGATTTTTTGATTGAGTTTTATTATTTTCGGGTTGTATTGTTTAGTCTCATTGTAATATGGTTGAGCTGTTGCCTTTGGTATAATATATTTACATTCTACCAAAAAAGAAGGAGCACAAATCAGTTGTATTTACTAGTTAGTATGGTTACCCAATCATCCCTGAGAATTATGACTTCAATCCCTTGTAAAATTTCTATATTACATAATGTAGATGTTAGAAAATGCAACTCAAAACGGAAGGACATTAGTAGAAGAGGCCAGCCATACTAATTTCTATAGTTTAAAGGAACTTAACAAACGTCAGATAATCTCTCACGAAAGTCACAATTCTTAAAGGTCTAAACGTCCATAAATACACTAATAATGTAGACAAACCCAAGTATTTTTGGTGTCAATGTCAAATTCCTTAAAATTCGACAAGACTATGGAGATGTTTAAAAAAGAGTAGGCGTCTTGGTTTTAGGTAGCGTAATGCAATCTGTTGTATATAACATAAAAATACTACCTTATATTTTACTTATTTAGCATGTCCTTTGGTTAGTTTAACAAGTCAAAAATCATGTCACCAACATCATCCTTACCTTAATCTTATCACACGAGGCCGACCACATGTATTTTGTTTTTTCTAGTTATTTTTCATTGTAAGTAATGTAATCTCTTATGCTTAATATTTTTAAATCTCTTATAATTCCATCTAAAGATAGTTTTCATCTTCTCCTTTGATTTTTAACCTTAGATTTCAATTATCCTTCCTTTTGTTGTGGATGCATCCATTGACCTATGCATAATATTTCCATGTAATTTCTTCCCATGATAAATACAAAACCATGTCTTTTTCCCATGATTGATGTTTTATAGTTTCAAAAGAGGCCTTCCATCACAAAGCTAAGCGCCAGCTCCTCATACTGTTATCATAAGACAAGTAGGCAAACATGATGCTTGTAAACTTTGAAAGGTTAAATGACTGACCAACCTACTCATCTTATTTTTCTTAATTAAGACCAATTTAAAAAAGAGGACGGATGTGCGAGATTAAAAAATGCTGCATTATTCTTGTCGATAAGGCATATATGACTCATCCAACTAAAAGTCAACATCTACCAATTACCTTCATCCCTATAAAATATAAATCCATTCACAGAACATCATCATCCTAACAATGTTATCAACCTTCACCTCTTGCAGTAGGGAATCAACATTTTGTTCAATAACCAACATAAGACTTAATCTTGTAATGTAAAAGGTATATATGTTTCATGACTCAAGATCAAAGCAAATCTGCTAAAATCATTCCATCAAATATGGGATGTGAAAGTAGAGGTTTAAGTTATGAGTTTTCATGAAACCTTTCCTAAATTTTCAAAACCCATGATTTGAATGTATAATTCAAATTTGGAGAGTGAAATCTTTAACTTATTATTTATGAAATCCTCGTTTATACCTTCCGCTGAAGCCTCCATTTACGAGTTTCACAACCACATACCATCACAACTGTTATGGTGAGCACTTGAACTATGGGATATAACAATACTTTCTCCACCAATTAATCCTTGTCCTCGATGATTAGTGTTCTAATTTTAAGCTTTCCCCATCTCAGTTAAAATATATTGTGGAATCCTTTAGTCTGTTTCATTTCCTTTTAGATAGTAATTAATGATGCTAAGATTTAGCACCACTAGATAAGTGATGATGATGAGCTCAAACAGTAATAACAATGACATCCATGCAGATGTATATGTGTGTAAGTGTATAGAAGGGGATGAGTATAAGAGGAATAAGATAATGATATACAGTGGTTCAGCCAATTAGGCCTACATCCACTATGAGTGTGTGATCCACTAAATATGGGAACTAATGGCCTTGGATACAATGCACATAAGCTCCCTCTCTCTCTCTCTCTATTGTGTGTAAAAGGAGAGTTTTAGCTAGGGTTATAATTATCCGTCCCTTTACAGGGTTGAAGGTGGCAAGTATATAGGTTTTGGGGGTGTAGTGTACCCCCCAAGCATGCATGGCGCATGTGAATGATGATTTATCCAATCCCCTGCTGACACCTACAGGTGCCACCTGTGATTAATGATGGCATAATATTCCCTCACGTGAGGGGGTGATATTATTATGACGGTCTTCCACGGTCCATATGAGCCCCACACGCACTGTTCCACGCGTCTCCCAAATCACGCGCTGTGATGATGTCACCCTCGGCCGATGATAAGAGGTCGAGGGAAAAGTTACTGTTGGCAACGAGTTAGTCCTAGTCTGGGACTCATACTATTGGACCCTCGTAGGGTCGTCCTGAACCTAATGAGGGGCCAGCCCGCTGAAAGGTTATTTGGGCCTGATGAGGGGTCGACCCCTTGAAGGGTCATCCGAGACATGATGAGGGGTCGACCCATTAAAGGGTCGTCTAGGCCTGATGAGGGGTCGGCCCGTTGATGGTTCATCCAGACCCTGATGAGGGGTCGGCCAGTTAAAGGGTCGTCTGGGCCTAATAAGGGTTCGGCCCCTTGAAGGGTCCTTCAAGACATGATGAGGGGTCGATCCGTTGAAGGGTCGTCTCGAACTGATGAGGGGTCAGCCCCTTAAAGGGTCATCCAATATTAGTTGAGAGATCATCTTGGCCTAGTCCGGGTGGAGGACGCCCTCTGCCTGGCCGAGAGTACATATGGGCATATCAATCACCCCCAGCCCTTAGCCATTGATGTTGTTGAAATGGTTGGGGGATAGTGTTACTTTTGAGATAAGTGTATGATCAATCTGGCAAGTGACACATGTCATGCTGATTTAACACCTAGGTAGACACCCATCATCATTCCAGTTTCCCAGGTGTGGCGGCTGCACACTTAGCTTGGGACTTTGTGCCCTAATGATACCCTCCTCGTGGGCTATGTTTTGCCTTGGTTAATGGTCCCACTCATTAGCAAAATATTTAAATGATTTTTTGAAGTCATTTTCTTTTTTCTTCTTCGGGCCTTAACTCTCTCTCTAGCTTCTCAACAACTTCCACAACCATTTCTGCGATTTCTTCTGCATCAAGCCTCGCTGTCTTCGCCTTCATTCTCAGGTAACCTTTCTTTGCTTTATATTCCTCATTGAGCCTTCAACTTCTGTTTATAACTTGCATTTGGGTTTCTTCTCACTTTTTTCTTGGTTGTTTTGCTTTTTTTGGCATTCTCCTATGGTAGTCTTTTCTTCTTGTTCGTGGGTGTTCTTGATCGAAACCCTTTATTTCTTTGGTTTTAATCCAAAAGTCCAACTTAGTCAACTGTGAGCCTGTTTGTAGTTATCTTAGCCAAATTCTTCTAAGTGTAGGGTCTTCCCCCTAATGCTGAGGAGGCTTTATGATTTAGCTGAGGAATTCCTATCCCTGAGAGAGAAGTTCTTTGTAGAGATTAGGCGAATAGAGGGAGAGGACGAGAGAAGATGAGGGGCCGACCCTAATCGAGTACGACCCATCTTCCCTATTCCTCTAGCCACAATAATACCATCTGAGTCTTGTGGGTCGTCTTATCGTCCAACCAAGATTTATTCATACAAAGGAGAGATGGATGAGAGAGCGTCGTCACCAACAGGTGTTGGGCCCTCTGGGAGGAGAGAGACGCCCGGTCTTAGCCCAAGACGACAGGTCGAGGGGGTGGTCCCTTCCGAGGCTATTCTCGTGAATACATTATCCCCTCATGCCTCCAGATGGCCTTTTCGGGCGGGACTCCGACAGTTGATGATGCCGAGGGATCTAAGGGAGAGGGCGCCGAGGACGATGGTGAGAATTCTGATGCTGATCCAGTTGACACTTCCCACGCCTCAGCTTACGTTTCCACTAGACTTAGCTTGGATGAAAAGGACATAGTTGAGTATCTGAGGGAGCAAGGGAAGGATGGCGAGCTTGACAAATTCGAAGACTTGATGACCCCTCGCTTCATCAAAAAAGCTGTCCTGAGGGTCTCCCCCCTGACAGAATTATGTGAGTAGATTTTTGTTCAACTTTTAATATTCTGTAAGTGCTTCCTCTTTGCCACTGTATGTTTCTGATGTATCGCCTCCCTTTCAGGTCATCCTGCAAACATATCTGATCAGCTCTTGGAAATGACTGCGCCAAGTTTGCTGTCTGGCCTGGGCTGGAAAAAGGCAAAGAGACTCAGCAAGCTCCGAGGAAGACAAAGGACGTGGGGCCGACACATAATGAACCAACCACCGACAACCATAAAAGAAAGGAGCCAAAAGTTCCTGTTGACCCTTGGCCGGATTCTAGGACGAGGGTGAGGCTGGATGCGTCTGAGGCGATTGGATCCTCTTCCAGTATGGCGGCCTATTGGTCCCAAAATTTGACATTCTTGAAGGCTGAACCGTCTTTCCTTATAGCCAACCTGAGGGCAGCCAATGCTTCGATGTTTTTCGCTGCCTCAGCCACTGACTATGACTTCTTATCAAATATGACCCCGATAAAGGTGTATGATTACGGTCTGTATACTCTAGCCCACGTATTTATTTTTACTTCATTTCCTCAATCAACTTTTCACTAACTGTTCCCTCGGCCCCTTAACATGTGCCTTCTTCTGTGTAGTCTGCTTGCGCCTTTACCTCGGCCATAAAGTGGATGGCTGAAAATAAAAAAAAGTTCTACGAGGCCGAGAGGGCTATTTAGCATGAGGCCGATCTCAAGACCGAGCTTAACACTTCAAAGGCCGAGTTAGAGAGTTCAAGGACCGAACATGCAAGGGTCCTGGATGAGCTGATGAAGCAGCACGATGCAGATAGAAAGGCCAGGGATGACCTCTTCAAGGTGAAGGAAGAAGCTCTGAACGCCTAGTTCAAGAGAGATCTAGCCGAGGCAGTGTAGAAGGCAGAGGCTGATGCAGTGGAAGCGTACAAACTCTCAGACGAGTTTCAAGGCTTAGGTCTTGAATATTTAGAGAGGGGGATCAGGAAGGCCTGTCAGTGGGTCGTCCTTAAGTTTGCTGATATTGTATCGCGTGTCCGCCCCCCTCTCTTGAGGCAGTTCAGTTGGATGACCCTCTTATTGCTGAGGCCTTAGCCCATGTGGAGTCCCAAGTGCACGTCGAAGGTATCGCCACATCTGAGGATCGGACTATTTTGGTCGCTAAAGAAACTCCTTTAATTAATGTTGAAACATTGCCCTTCGATGTTGCTTAATAGGGTGGTTGTTTGTAGCCCATACCCTCTTCATGTAACCGATATTCTTGTACTCTATTTATATTGAACAAGCATTTGTAACACTTTGTTTATAATATCATGTCTCTTTCTATCTTCTATGCTTGTTTCTTGTATGATTTATCTTCTGACGTTTTGTTTATAACTCCTCCCTCGTCTTTCTCGAGGGTGAATGAGGGGTCCTCCCCACCATTGACCCTCATCATGGCTGAGGGAGGTTTCCCACCAACTTAATGGTTTTATATTTTAAGTCCCCCTCATCTTTCTTGAGGGTGAATGAGGGGTCGTCTCCACCATTGACCCTCATCATAGCCGAGGGTGGTTTCCCACCAACTTAATGGTTTTATATTTTAAGTCCCCCCTCATCTTTCTTGAGGGTGAATGAGGGGTCGTCCCCATCATTGACCCTCATCGTAGCAGAGGGTGGTTTCCACCAACTAAATGATGTTTTACATTTCAATTCCCCCCCTCATCTTTCTTGAGGGTAAATGGGGGGTCATCCCCACTATTGACCCACATTATAGCCGAGGGTGTTTTCCACCGACTAAATGATGTTTTACATTTCAATTCCCCCCTCGTCTTTCTTGATGGTAAATGGGGGACCGTCCCCACCATTGACCCTCATTATAGCCGAGGGTGGTTTCCACCAACTAAATGATGTTTTACATTTCAAGTCCCCCCTCGTCTTTCTTGAGGGTAAATGATGGGTCGTCCCCACCATTGACCCTCATTATAGCCGAGGGTGGTTTCCACCAACTAAATGATGTTTTACATTTCAAGTCCCCCTCATCTTTCTTGAGGGTGAAGGAGGGGTCATCCCCACCATTGACCCTCATCATAGCCGAGGGTGGTTTCCCACCAACTTAATGGTTTTATATTTTAAGTCCCCCCTCGTCTTTCTTGAGGGTGAATGAGGGTTCGTCCCCACCATTGACCCTCACCATAGCCGAGGGTTGTTTCCACAAACTAAATGATGTTTTACATTTCAAGTCCCCCTCCTCTTTCTTGAGGGTAAATGGGGAGTCGTCCCCACAATTTACCTTCATTATAGCCGAGGGTGGTTTCCACCAACTAAATGATGTTTTACATTTCAAGTCCCCCCTCATATTTCTTGTGGGTAAATGGGGGGGTCGTCCCTACCATTGACCCTCATTATAGCCGAGGGTGGTTTCCACCAACTAAATGATGTTTTACATTTCAAGTCCCCGCTCGTCTTTCTTGAGGGTAAATGAGTGGTCGTCCGCACCATTTGCCCTCATCATAGCCGAGGGTGGTTTCGCGAAGATGATCCCAATCATACTAGAATTGACAAACACAAGATGAGGGGCCAATATGATATTGTCATTAACATTCCAAGTGTTCTGTTGGAGAAAAACCCATTACAATTGTGGTTCGATAGGACATTACAACACTACTGATAGTATTTCTTCAAATGATCTGCGTTTCAGGGGTTGGAAAAGGGTTCCCCCTCAAGGTTCTCTAATCTATACGTTCCAGGGACAACTTCATCAATGACCCTATATGGGCCATGCCAATTTAGGTGGAGCTTGTTGGGATTTTGCCAAGTCTTTTTGAGGACTAAGTCCCCCACTGCGATTGGCCTTTGCTTCACCCTCTGGTTGTAAAACCTGGCAGTCCTCTACTGGTAGGCAGCTTGCCTTATCTCGGCATCTTCCCCCCTTTCCTCGATCATACATTTGGACCCTGTGAGTAGGAAATCCAATCTCGATGGGAATGACGGCTTCTAAGCCATATGCTAGCATAAACAGGGTTTCACCGGTAGGAGTCTTCTTCGTCGTCCTGTAGGCCCACAATACAGCGTACAACTCCTCTACCCATCTTCCTTTTGCATCCTCGAGTCTCTTCTTGATACCGTCTATGATTGTTCTGTTTGTTACTTCAGTTTGCCCATTGGCTTGAGGTCGGCCTGGGGACGAGAAGAATTTCCTGACACCGACCCTCTCGCAGTATTTCTCCAGAGATGTATTCTTAAATTGAGTCCCGTTATCCAAAACGAGGGTGTTGGGGAGACCATATCTGCATATAATGTTTTTCTAGATAAACTGGAAGGTCTTCTGCTCGATGATCGTTACCATCGACTCTGCCTCCACCCATTTTGAAAAATAGTCTATTGCCACATTTAAGTATCGATATTTATTAACGGCCCTAGGCAAAGCCCCTACTAGATTGATTCCCCACACTGTGAATGGCCATGGGGATGTGATGGAGGTAAGAGGTTGATGGGGATGGTGAGGGATGGTGGCAAACCTTTGATATTTATCACACTTTTTTACATATGCCGTGTCATCTTTCCCCAAGGTCGGCCATCAGTATCCCTGTGTTACTACCCTCTTTGCTAACTATCTGCCCCCAATGTGTCTTGAGCATTACCCCTCATGCACATCTTGAGAAATGTGAGGGACCTCAGATGGGTGCACACATCTGAGCAAGGGGGGCAAGAACCCCTTTTTGTATAAGGTGTCTCCGATGATAGTGAATTTTGAAGCTCTATATCTTAAGTTTTTCTTTTCTTATTTTGCTTCTGGCTTCTCCCCCTCTTTAATGTATTTGATTAGAGGGTCCATCCACGAAGCTTCCCTGTTGATATTTAAGAAAGATCTAAGTGTTCCCTCTGCTTCTTCAATCGTTGGTCGAAGTAGAATTTCCACTAGGACTATCCTCCTAATATCTGTTCTAGTTGCTGAGGCCAGCCTAGCAAGTGCATCAGCCCGACCATTATCAAGCCTAGGTATCCTCTTCAACTTTACTTCTCTCAAGGTCTTCAATAGTGCCTTTACCCTTTCAAGATATTTATCCATTCTCTCATCCTTAGCCTCGTAGGCTCCTAGTATCTGATTCACTATTAGTCTCGAATCACTATGGACCAGGATCTGGCAGACACTAAGAGACTTGGCCAAGGAGAGGCCCTCTATCAGAGCCTCATATTCAGACTCGTTATTGGAGGCTTTAAAATTGAACCTCAGGGCGTCTTCAATGTCTGTGCCATCAGGTGATGATATAATTAATCCAGCCCCACTTCTGCTATCACAAGAAGACCCATCGACAAAGTGGTTCCACACGACCTGTTCCCCCAAAAAGTTTCCCTCAGTGAGGGACCCTTGTCTAAAGAGATATCTCCCCTCTTCGTTTTCGGCCATTTTTTCTCTAGTAGTGCTCGTCTCTGCCTTTTCTGTGGATAGGTCAATAATCCTACCTTGGCGGGTATCTGTCTTCTCGAAGCTCTCCTCTTCAGCCTCATCGTCTTCCCAAGTAAATTCTGCCATGAAATCGACTAATGCTTGCCCCTTAATGGACATCCTTGGTTAATATACAATGTCAAACTCTCCCAACTCTATAGCCCAAGCCATTAGCCTCCTTGATTTTTCTGGCTTGTGTAAGACCTGCCTAAGAGGAGAGTCGATGAGGATGACCATTGTATGGACTAGGGGTGGCCGTGGGCCGGGCCTGGGCAGGCCCGGTCGGGCTCGGGCCGGGCTTGAAAAATTAAGTGCTATCCCAAGCCCGCTCGGGCCTAGATCGGGCCTTATTATGTAATCCCAAGCCCGCCCAGATTTGAAAGCTCTTTACCAGGCCCGCCCGATCGGGCCCTATTATGTTAATTAAAAGATTTTTTTTAAAATTAAAATACCTATTTTATTATTTAAAGACCAATTTTTTTAATTAAAAATCTATTTTAAACTCCATATATTACAAAGTCCATATATAAAGTTTTTCACTTTACATGAAAAGACTAGGTATACGTTTTTATATTTATAGAAGTCCCCCCCTCCCCAAAGCACACACACACACACACAGACACACACACATATATATATATATATATATATATATATATTTCGGGCCTCGGGCCGGGCCGGGCCTCATCGGGCTTAAGAACTCATGCCCAAGCCCGCCCGAAAAAAAATCGGGCCTATAAAATTTTGCCAAGCCCGCTTTGCGGGCCTATTTACCTTACCCAAGCCCTATTTTTTTATTGGGCGGGTTGGGCGGGCTTGGCGGGCCTCGGGCCTATGGCCACCCCTAGTATGGACTAGAAGTATGGCTTCATCTTTCTTGATGCATGGATCAAGGCATAGTCTAACTTCTCCATCCTTGGGTACCTTTGATCTGCCCCCTGGATTGCCTTACTGTTAAAATACACTGGCTTTTGTACTCCATCCTCTTCTTTCACACTAGTTAAGCTGATGGCTGATTCTGAGATGACTAAGTACACATGTAGTCGTTCGCCCTGCACTGGTCGTGACAACAGCAAGGGAGACCCTAGTTATGACTTCAATTCTTTGAAAGCATGGTCACACTCTTCATTCCATTCAAATGCCTTTCTGAGAATTTTGAAGAATGGTAAACACCTGTCTGTGGCCCTGGACACGAACCTATTCAAAGCAGCAACTCTCCCTGTAAGCCTCTGAACGTCTTTAATGGTCTTGGGGGTCTTCATTTCTACGAGGGACTTTATCTTTTCAGGATTGGCCTCGATGCCCCTTTGGTTGATGATAAATCTCAAGAACTTCCCTGCTCCGACCCCGAAGACGCATTTAATCGGGTTGAGCTTCATTTTGTACTTGTCCATCCTGTTAAAGGTCCTCTTAAGGTTGGCTACACGATCCTCTGCCTTTAAACTCTTGGTCAGCATGTCATCTATATAAACCTCCATGGACTTCCCTATTTGGTCTTCAAACATTTTGTTCACAAGGCGTTGGTACATTTCCCCAACGTTCTTTAGGCCAAAGCGCATAACCCTATAACAGTATGTCCCCTTTTCGATAATGAAAGACGTTTTCTCTGAGTCTTCAAAATCCATGAAGATTTGGTTGTACCCTGAACAGGCATCCATGAAGCTCATGAGCTCATGGCTTGCGATAGCGTCTACCATCTGATCAATGCGGGGGAGAGGGATACTGTCTTTGGGATAATGTTTATTGAGGTCAGTAAATTCTACGCACATCCTCCACTTCCCATTAGCTTTTGGGACTATGACCGCATTGGACTACCATTCGGGATATATGACCTCTCTGATAAACTCATCATCTTCTAGCTTCTTGACCTCGTCCCTTATAACCTCATATTTTTCTCAATAATAAATTATCCTCTTCTACTGACTTTACACCCTCTATCACATTTAGCCTGTGGCACATGATTTCAGGGTCGATCCCCGACATATCTGCATGACTCCATGCGAAGATGTTATGTCTTCTCCTTAACAGCTTGGTGAGGTCTTTTTTTATATCTTCCTTTAGGGCCTTGCCTATTTGGACGGTTTTTTCTGGTTCATTTTTCATTGAGGATGATGGATTCTACCTCTTCCGCAACTTCTCCTTTCTTAAACTTTATTTCATCTCTGGGGTCAATGGTGTCAATAGTATAAGTGGTTGTATCCTTCTTGTGTGCCTTTCTTTCTTCGGCGGAGTTGAAGTAACATTCGCGTGCCGTAGTTTGGTCTCCCTGGACTTCCCCTACCCCGTAAGGGGTTGGGAATTTTATCATCTAGTGAATCGTAGATGGCACGACTTTGAATTCCCTAAGGGCCACTCGCCCAAGTATAATGTTGTAGGCCGAGAAGACCTGTTCATCCATCACGGAAAAGCTGATCTTCTTGGTGAGCCATCTCGGCCACTCGCCCCCCATCCTAACATCAGCCTCATACATTCCTAGGGAATGCACTTTTTCCCCACTGAAACCAATCAAGGGGTGATGGTATGGGACGAGCCTACCACGGCTGAGACTCAAGGCTTTGAAGCACGGCCAAAACATTACATCTGCAAAACTACCCCCGTCGACCAGGATCCTCAACACCTCGCACCCGTTTACCCTAGTAGTGATGACGAGAGGGTCGTCATGTGGGGCTAAGAGGCCTTTGAAGTCCATTCTTGAGAATTCCACTATCTCGTGTCCATGTCAACTTTCTTTCTCTTTTTTGACTTTGCTTCGAGAGAGGTTCAGTGCACTATTTTTGTCACTGCCTTGGCATCAGCTATATGGGCCTTCCTCTCGGCGACCTCTGACCCTACTCTTTCTAGACCCCCAGAGAGCATTCCAACATCGAGCGAGATCATATTAAGTCTCTTGACAGGGCCGTGGCCGTCTCTCGAAGGGAGGTCAGGGTTGTCCTCATCATCAGAAGGGCCGTCCTTTCATTTTGGAGGATCTTCTCTATATGTATCACCTCTCTTATTTCCAGGGTCGTCCCCTCGGCCCCTCTTGAAGGCGCTCTTATCAACGTACTTCCTTAACTTCCCTTCTTTTAACATTTTTTCAATCTCATCTTTCAGAGCAAAGCATTTGTCTGTCACATGGCCATGGTCTTGGTGAAATTCACACCACAGGTTTTTGTTCCTCTTATAGGGGGCTGTCCTCAGCTTCTCAGGCCACTTCAGGGACCGATCACTCTTTATCTCATTGAGAATATGTTCCCAACTGACCGTCAGGGGGGTGTAATCAGCGAATTTGTTGTCTATAGACCTCTTCTTCCCCTCTTTGTTCTTCTTATGGTACTTACCCCCACTAGTGCCTCCTTTTTCACCTTTGTATTTTACGGCCATCGCCTCTTCGGCTTCATCACCTTCCCTGCTATCGACAATAATTCATCCATTATCCTTAGAGGGTCTTCAGCAAGCTTCCATAATAGCTTCCCCTTCTGGAGCCCTCCAATGAGGGCTGTCATGGTTATACTCTCCTCAGAATCTTTAACCTCTAACTTTTCTTTGTTGAACCTGGCTATGTTGTCTCTTAGACTCTCGTTCTTACCCTGCTTAACATAGAGCAGGTGTGTGGTCTTCTTCTGTGGCCTCACCCCAAAGTAAAAGTTATGAATAAAACGGTATGCCGACTGCTTAAAGCTTTCAATGGAGTTTTTTGGAAGAGACATGTACCAGACATGTGCAGCCCCAGTCAGAGTGCCAGAAAAGGCATGACACCTCATCTCATCTGAGATAGAGTATATTTCTTTCGCTGATTGATACATCTCAATATGATGGACAGGGTTGGTACTCCCGTCATACCTTGGGTGACCACAAGTGGCTTAAACTTGGATGGCATTGGGAAGCTGACTATCTTCGCTACAAAGGGTGAGCCTACAGAGTATCCTCTCTGAAAAGGGTCCCGACTCTTCAGTATATCACCAATCTTATCCTCCAGTCGCTGGATCGAGTCGTTCTAGGGCCTCGTAGGGTCGACTTGGCCGATGTTATCACATGCCGCCTCTTTGAGGTGGACAGGACGTTCTGCTGTGGCGTTCCTGTGTCGACTGTTTACTTCCCCATGACCGTCGTCCCGTCCGTGGGGTCGGACCCTGTGGGGTCAGCCATCTGCTATATCCCTTCGGGACCTTGTAATACTCCTTGATCTGGACAATTTTTCTCGCAGGTCATTTAGTGGGCCCAGCCTCTCAAAGTCCAACCCCCTGCTCAAGCGATCAAAAGCAGAGCCTCTCGGGCGATCGTCAGGATTTTCCCTTCCACACTTCCCTCTGCTCTCCTGGAGAGGTCGCACAGTATTGTTGGAGACCTCATACTGCTCCTAATATTCTATGGGGTCTCCTCCCTCCAGATCATCATACCTATCCTCAGGGCAATGGTTTCCTTGCCTCCCCAGGGGTAGACGCTGTGGGTTAGCAACATCCCTCCACCGCTATGGAGGTGGAAATTCTTTACGTGGCACTTGGGGTGGTCCCCTGGCCTCATGATGCGCTGGAGCTACTAACAGAGTAATCATCTCTGGTGAGACCCCTGGGGTTCTTAGTATGTTTTGGCTAAGAGCTGTAAATTGCTCCTACATAATCCGCTGGCTTGCTGCCAGAGACTTCAACGGCCGCCACATCAGCCATCTCAGACTGAGGTAGTGATTGACTGGAACTGGGCCCTATTCCACTATCCGGTGGAGGAAGAGGCGGTGGTGGCATCTCCGGTGCCATGTGTTTGAGCTATATAGAGATGAACTCATGAAAATACTGGTGAGCTTAATCACCTTAATGGGTATCTTTCAATGGTGAAATAACTCCACAAATGGGGAGAACTAGTTCACCACCAGAGTGCCTGGTGAGATCAAGCTATACAAAGGAAGAGATATCTTCTCGTTCCCACAGACGACGTCAAAATGATGATGCTAAGATTTAGCACCACCAAATAAGTGATGATGATGAGCTCAAACAGTAATAACAATGGCATCCATGGAGATGTATATGCGTGTAACTATATAGAAGGGGATGAGTATAAGAGGAATAAGATAATGATGTATAGTGGTTCAGCTAACTAGGCCTACATCCACTATGAGTGTGTGATCCACTAAATATGGGCACTAATGGCCTTGGATACAATGCACATAAGCTCCCTCTCTCTCTCTACTGTGTATAAAATCAGAGTTTTAGATAGGGTTACAAATATCCGTCCCTTTACAGGGTTGTAGGTGACAAGTATATATAGGTATTGGGGGGTGTAGTGTACCCCCCAAGCATGCATGCTGCATGTGAATGATGATCTAGCCAATCCCCTGCTGACACCTGTAGGTGCCACCTGTGATTAATGATGACATAATATTCCCTCATGTGAGGGGGTGATATTGTTATAACGGTCTTCCACGTGCCATATGATCCCCACGTGCACTATTCCACGCATCTCCCAAATCACGCGCTGTAATGATGTCACCCTCGGCCGATTATATGAGGCCGAGGGCAAAGTTCCTACTGGCAACGAGTCAGGCCTAGTCTGGGCCTCGTGTTGTTGTACCCTCGTAGGGTCGTTCTGACCCTGATGAGGGATCATCCCGCTGAAGGGTCATCTGGGCTTGATGAGGGGTCAACCCCTTGAAGGGTCGTCCGAGACATGATGAGGGGTCGGCCCGTTGAAGGGTCATCCTGACACTGATGAGGGGTCGGCCCGTTAAAGGGTCATCTAGGCCTAATAAGGGATCAGCCCGTTGAAGGGTCATCCGAGACATGAAGAGGGGTCGACCTGTTGAAGGGTCATCTGGGCCTGATGAGGAGTCGGCCCCTTGAAGGGTTGTCCGATATTGGCTGAGAGATCATCTTGGCCTCGTCCGGGTGGAGGATGCCCTCTACCTAGCTGAGAGTACATATGGGCATATCAGTAATAACTGTTGTACCTCCTCTTTGATCCATTTATAACGGTGGATAAGAAATAATTGCTTTGCCTCCTTTAATTTCTACCTAGAGAGTTCCTTTTTTTCTATTTCTCATACTTAAAGTTATATCTATGGTAAGAATCTATAGCCATTTTAACAGATCTCAATTAAAACAAAAAATTCATTCTAGTTATGTATATCTAGTCATATGCTATTACTGACCAACCACAACTTTCATATGACTTTTTTTTATAACTCAGGTATCCAAGACAATTAGATCACTTGACAACAGGAAGTTCTTCCTTTAAATCTACAACTACAACAAGTTTTTTTCCCATCGTTTAGTTTATATCTAGGCTGACAAGCATGTTGATTTAAGGTTTTGATTGTGTTTTATTTTGTGGTTGCAATTTCAGGTGCCGAAGTGCGATTTCGATGGGTGGTAATGAAATTGTAGGTGGATGTGGAAGTGTAGGTGAAAGTGGTTTTAATTTCTTCCCATTTTATGTATTTTAGGTGATGTAGTAGATGAAATATTAAGAGGTCGGTGTGAATAAAGGAGTTTATTCTCCATTTTGGAGTGAAAATGATGCTTTTATGGAGTTCTTCATTTTTCAAGTTTTGTTTGTAGATATTTTTAAGATGTTCACACATCCATTTACTTTGAAGTACTACAATGTTTATTTTTGGCAAGAAAATAATTTTTATATATAAACAAATAGGAGAAAAAGCCTCTCCTATGACTCTTATAAGCAATAATGAAAATAATTTAAGAAACTTTACGATTTCTTAATGCAAAGAAGTTCTTAAGTATACTTAAGAGCTGTTTTTTCCTCTTTAGTTAATGCCGAAAAAGAATTCACTTGAGAGTGTTTGGTGACTCTGATAGTAGCTGAATCTTTAAAGTTGCCTAATATTTCAAAAGAATTATTGACTTGAATATGATTTTGATTTTTGCCAAAAAAAATTCACCCGAGTCTTCAGTGGTTGCATCAACTTGGGTAAAATCATTATTTGGGATCTCGACATATAAATTAATTTTGTGACTATCTTCTTTCCATTTCGAATTATTTGTTTGAACTGACAAAACCTCATTTGGAATATCTTCTAACGGTAGAGTTTCATCGTAAGAGTCATTAGAGTACATGTCATTGTCCTGTAAATTAAGAGAATCATTTTTAATAAATATTCCATTTATTACCAAGAAACTCCTTCTTCCGGGTGCATGGTTTTGATAATTAATGAGTTGCTTCTTTTTTATAACTATTTGAACAATTCCTTCCCTTACTTTGGAGGCTACTTAAGGCCTTTTAGTTTCCACATGATCATTAGTTTCATCGTTCTTGATTTAAAGGAATTATTCCTCCTGTTCACCTTAGTCACATGCCCATCCAATATTCCAATTTTCAAGGAATTTTTCAAACCTTTTGCATGGTCAACTAATGTCCCTAAATTAGAGGATATTTCTAAATTCGCTGCTCCCGAATTTTGGAGATTTTTAGTTGATTTTTTTTAATCTCTGAAAATGTGGGATTTGAAGATTTTCCTACTGCCTGTTTTGATATGTTAATATTATCTTTTTTGAGACCATATTCAATGCCATTCGATTTGGAATTTTGAATATCCTACTCAAAAACTGATTTTGTTTTTATGAAGCTTTTTTTATAGCATTTGCCACCAAAGGTTGGGTAATTTGAATAGGTGTTTTGGCCACCATTTTTTGTAGATTATTACACTCATTAACAGTGTGTACAACACACCTACAAGACTACATAAACTTGGGAGATTCTCATAAGAAAGATTGACAAAAACTGCCCTCCCCTCTTTCAACCAATAATTTTTCAGGAGATTTGTTGGACATGTCCACCTCAACTAAAATCCGAGTGTAATTTCCATTATACCTATCCAGCGTGGTCTTGTCAATACGTAATGGAATACCAACACCCCTAGAAATGTGTAAGAGCGGCAATGGATCCCAGTACTCTAGGCATAATGTATCTATATGGAAATCAGGAACCCATTAAAAAACTTTTAAAAAATCTAGTAGAGAGTTTAGAGCTATGAATAGACCACACCATATCCATGTCAAAGGAAGAAGAAAAGAGAATATTTTTAAAAACTTTACCAATGTGAGTAAGAACCCAATCATTTTGTAAATGCCAAACAGTGTTTAGGTCAGCTTTCAACTCCATCAACTTCCAAGGTTTGTCACCTTTTGCAAGAGTAAGTTTACCAATGACATTAGAAGAGCTGCAATCTTGAATAACTTCTTGGTAAACCTCATCATGACGTCTACTGTGAAAGTATCTGTACACAAGTATGGAGCAATTAATGGAGGGAGGGTTAAAATTGTTTTGCTTATTTGTGGACTAGGAGTTTTTTTATTACCAAGAATCTCAGCAAATGGCGAGTTTTTTACGACACTCTTGTCATTCAAATACTTCAATGTTTAAACCTTAATGTAAGATAATTTCTCCTTCCTAGATTCTTTTAAGCGTCACTTCTCATCTATTAGTCTCTTTTTTCATTTTTATGGCTTTTGGTAGGGATAACACGTGATTTAGGCAAAAATTTGATGGAGGGATAGACATGTGAGTAATTTGTCTCACCAATACAACTATAAATTGATTAGTACAATATCTATAACTGACCTTTTAACACTTAACATGAGATGACAGCAACACGTAGACAAATTGAAAAAATGATACCCCTTTGTGAGGACCTACTCGGATTCATTCCTTAGAATGTGTAGGAATAGTTTTGCCTTTTTTCTTGGTATGTTGTTTAAGAAGTGGTGGTTTAATTTGATTATTTTCCCAATGCTTTTGCAGGTAAAAAATAAAGACATAACATAGGATTTTAGACTTCTTGATGTTGCAATGGAATAGTCTAAAGCGGATCAATCCACAGGTAAATAATTATATCTAGTTTACCCAAATAACCTTACAAGAATGTGTTATATAACTTTGGATATGTTTCAATATCTCTAAATTATAAATTTCACTAAAGAGCATTTTAATATTGTTCATTTTTTCAGATCACGTCTTTTCAGTTGTATAATGCATCAAGCATCCATGATAAGATGAATGCTTGGACTAACCCCACCTTCTCCATGTATAATATCTTTGTATGAACTTTTTCATCTTATATAATGCAATTCAGTCTTTTTGAAGGTATCTCTACTTGGTAGGTTGTATCACCGAAATTTGGTGAATTTGGTTGGATATTTTGTTGATAAAGGACAACACATGTTAGTTTACGAGTTCATGAGTAATGGAAGCTTAGCAAACTTTGTATACAATAAGTTGAGAGTTAATTTATATTCTTTTGAAAAAAAAATGATATTGCTATCATTATATATATTAAGTACCACACCCCATACATACTCCCACCCCCCTTTTGGTATCTTTTTCTTACGTTTTTGTTTCTATTTTAAAGGGTTTAGATGGTGTGGATGAAATACTTGACAAGAAACTTATTGGGGAATGTTACCCATAAGAAGTGAGGAACCTTGGATCAAATTTCCCACAAATACTTGTACAAAATATCTAGAAAGTGACCTTAAATAGTGAATGTTTCATAGGCTATAATGAATATAATATATAGATGCCATGTGAAAGAAGACATCGTGTCAATATCTTTTGCCGGAGAAGATTTTTCGTGAGTGATGAGACGGATTTAAAGTCAATAAATGGAGTTAAGAAACATGGCTAGCACAGATGAGAGTGTAGCCCAATGAGGCTTCTGTATTCTTTATTTTCTTTTTTGCTCATTATACAAATTTCATTCTTCATCCACTGCACCTGAAACGTTATTTAGGTAGTCATGGTGACAACAATCATTTTAGTATTACACAAACTTTATGTTATGGTCTGTGATCATAAAGAACTTGTTTTATTAGTGTCATGGAATATTGAATGTCATATTATTCATCACCATCCTTGCCTTAATCCCATCATATGGGATCGTCCACATGGATTCTCCTTTTCCATTCTAATATATCATATGCATTATTATCATTAAAGTTTAATTCCTTAAGGTCTCTCCTAATAATTTCCTGCCAAAATATCTTAGGGTGACCTAATTTTCTTTTACCCTCTACTGCCAACAATCTTCCTCTTGTTATAGGGGCATCTAATGGTCTACGCAAAACATGTCCGTACAACCTCTATTTTCTCTTAATTTATCGCTAATGGGAGCTACTCCTAAGTTTTCTATCACATATTGATTTTTAATTTTATCCTTTCTAGTAATTCCTATCATCCACCAAAGCATCCTCATCTCACTAACATGGAGACTTTGTTCATGTTTTTTAACCCGCAAAAATCCGCTCCACATAGGGTTTTAGGCCTAATAACTATTCTATAAAAATTTCCTTCTGATTTATTAGTTATACTCTTATCGCATAATTCCCCTCTCATTTGTCTCCATTTCATCCAACCAGTTGATATTCTACTCGTAACATCCTCATCAATATCCACATTACTTTGTTACATATAACCTAGATAATGAAATTTATTAGTTTGGTTTATCACTTTTTCTTCAATCTTTAACATTATGTTACTCGGCGCCTCATTATTAAATTTACATTCCACAAATTCCATTTTATTTCTACAGATTTTTAGTCCCTTGGACTCTAGGTCTTTTCTCTATGTATCTACTCTCATCGTTAAGCTTTCCTTCAAACTATCTACTAAAACGATATCATCCACTAATAACATACACCATGGGACATCATCTTCTATTTCCTTAGTAATCTCATTTAAAACTACGACAAATAAATAAGGACTTAAGGCCGATTCTTAATGTAAACCAACTTTAATCGTAAATTCATTAGTTTCTCCACATATAGTCCTTACTCTAGTCTTTGTGTTATCATACATATCTTCAATAACTTTAATATAACTCATAGGGATTATTTTCCTCCTTAAAGCCTGCCAAATTATATCCCTAGTTACTCTATCATAAGTGTTTTTAAAATCTATAAATACCATATATTAATATTTATTCTTAATTGTACATTTCTCCATTAATTTTCTTAATAAGTAAATAGCTTCTGTGGTGGATAGCCCTGGAAAAAATCCAAATCGATTGTCCGAAATAGTTGACTCGTTTCTTAATCTTTGTTCTATAACCTTTTCCCATAATTTCGTAGTGTGATTCATCAGTTTGATTCCTCCATAATTATCACAGTTTTGTATATCCCCTTTATTTTTATACAGATGTATTATGGTGTTATTCCTCCACTCATCTGGCATGTTTCCTTCTCTTAAAATTTTATTAAATAATCTTGTTAATCATTCTACCCCTAAACTTCCACGTGTTCTTTAGGGGTAGAATGGTTAACATGCTTATTTTGGTTATTAATAATTATTTTTTCCATTTTAATCATTGTTGTGGTTATAACAAAATATATATTATTTTTTAAAAAAAATTATCAATATTAGTAACGAACCTATACTGTTAGAAAACTTAATATCTGTTATAAATTTTGTATTAGAAATATGTAATAACATTTTGGTAATGTTAAAGTTCTATTAGGATTTAATTAATTAGTAACACTTTAGTAACTGTAATGCTATAAAAGTAACACATAACTTAGTAACGGTAAAGAAGTTTTAGTATTTTGCTTCCCTACGCCTTTTTTTCTAACTGTAATTTAGTGCTAGTAATTATTTTTGTAACACTATAGTACCATTACTAATAGACTGCTTTGGTGTAGTGAAGTCTCTTTTTTTCTTGTGTTATATCTTTTGAGATATATGTTGGATGTAGATTCTCTGCACATATAAGTTGAAAAAACTATCGTGAAAGGAATAAATTTCAAACGAATAAAATAACATTTTTTATGACAACACTTGAATTAAAAATTACATACTTAACTATCTATCTATTTAATTTCCAAATCTAAGAATATATTCACAAGACATAATGGAAATGTACGTGGTATATTACAATAGGTAGTGATGTTCAATACAAGTCGAACAAGAATAATAATATTATAAATAGTTAGGTCACAGACAACGCAAGATGTACATGGTTAGACAACGTACCTATATGCATAAGGTGCTAGGGTTTATTATATATTACTCAAAAACTCATGTCGATAGAGTTATGATACTGCTCAATGTTGCAATAATTCATGCTCCCCCCTCCATTAATGTGGGGTGGGTTTACATTTACAAGGATGCGTAGGAGAGTCATAAGACCTACTAGAAACTATCACAAAACTTTGGACTTACCATTGATCGTGATTATCCGTTATGAATGACACTATTGAATAATAATTCTTCAACTATGAGTCTTTATTGGTCGTAGGTGAATGTGGCCTAGGCACACGTGGCCGACCACGTGCCATTGCAATTTTATATGGATGGAAGGTTTCTTCCTATGGTTGTAGATTGATAACTGTTTGGAATTTATACACATTGGCCGGAGGGAAATTTTGTAAATACCCAGGAGCGAAAAGGCCTTCGTACGTTGAGTTCCCCAGGGCATGCTAGTAACTCTAGTATCTTTACATAGCTTGGTAGGATGTAGTCCTTTTGGTAGTCTTCACATGTCGTTTTGTCTTTAGTGTGTCAAATAATTATTTTAGAGAACTATGAAGTCATTTCTCACCACAAAATAACCATTCCATATCTTTGCCTTTCATTTCAAAACCAACGCGTCTGAAGAAGGACTTTTCATTACCTTCACTTTGTTATAAGCACTCTAACTTCAAATATTTTCATTTTGTATTTTTGAATTTCTTTTCTTTAATTTTTTCTTTGAGCTTATATCATTCTTCAATAATGGTATATGTTATTAACAAGAATACCATAGACTAGTTCAAACTTAACTATATTCACTACAAGAATATTGAGTTTTCTCGGCATAAATTAAATGCCGAGAAAGGCACTAAAAATGCCGGTAACTCTTTTTGCGGCACTTTTGGCAGTATTTCAACAAATGCGGTAATAGCCAATGTGGTAAAAGAACAACGGCATTTTAAAAAATGCCGCGAAAAGTTAGCGGCACTTTTGACGGCATTTTCACAATTGTTGTAGCCAATGTGGTAAAAGAACAATGACATTTTTAAAAAATGCCGTAAAAAGTTAGCAGTATTTTTAAACATTTATATTAATGCTGGCAATAACCTTTTAGCGTCATTAAAAAAATATTGATAATAACCTTTTGCAACACCTATTAAATGTTCAACACACTTTTGGTGGCACTAAAAAAATGCCGAGAATGATAATAGCGGCATTAAACAAAATTTTGATATTATTTTGCAATATAGATTGGGAACAAGTGTTAAAAAATCATTTATAAGAAGTATTGTATTTATGCGCAAATACATTATCATAACATTAAATTAAGAAGACAGTAATCAAAACTAAACGTCATTAAATTAAAACCAATAGCATTCATCGTCAATAAATATAATTGTGCTTGGAACAATTATCCATCCACAAAATAAAATGTATAACATATCCAATAAGAAAAAGCGGGGAAACATGAAGCGAAATTTTATATAGTGTACGACCCCTTCTTCATCAAAGTCAAACATCCTCTTCTACCTACAAATAAAAAAAGTCAATCGTTAGTCATTGATACTTATTCTTTAGTATTTTAATTAAAAAAATTAAAATTAAAAATTAGTACATTAGCAATATGCCACGCTACAGTTGAATGATATGGATCTTCAATTGTGGACTTGTTTCCATAAAGTCTAGGCAATGTTTCATTTGTTACAAATGTTTTATCAATATATACTTCCCAAAAGTCTTCACCCAGTGACGTACACCCTACTTTTGGTGAAGGGTCCTTGCTCATAATGAATCCACGTGCCATAACTGCTTTTGGAAGTCCGGAAGTAATAAGGTCTACAATTTTAGGAAGTGCATTATTGGATACCTTTGTCGTGGTTAATGGTGATTCTTCTTATTCTTTGATGGTTCTTATGAATATGTCATCAGCCATATATTTTTGAAAAAAAATCGGCAGAGTTTTATTTGTTTTTAAGACATCCCAAAAATTTTAAGACTATATACAACCAAATAAACCAACAACCCAATGTCAAGTATAGATAAAATCCCCAAGAAAGCGCAAATATATTTTGCCCTTTAAAATCCTTTGAATTAGTAACATACCTGAATTGAAGTAGCATTCGTATGTTCACCAACACGAGCAGCAGTCTCGGGGGCAGCCAAGTGTTGAGAATTTGCAATCTACAAAAAATGAATTATTTCAATCATGAAAACGTAAAGTCTTAAATTATGATTTTAAAAAGTAGTTATCTACTTACCTGTTGAGATGGAGCTTGGTGATTTGATTGTGGTACCACTACAGGTTGAAATTGGTTGGTTTCTTTTAATTGTTGCTCGAGTTGCAAAATAGACCTATAAACAGAATAAGAATTTTGATTAACAGGTAAAATGACGTCGTTGAGATTTTCTAAGAACGAAGGGAAGGAACATGGATGATATTTTTGTACCATTGCTTCAGCAGAATCTCGTGTGTTTCGATGTAAACATCAACCAACAAAACCTTTTTTCCTTGATAAGCCTCCATCTGCATAAACCCAATGACTCGTAAGACGTTACATATATAAGTTTGATAACATAAAATAATATTCACAAACAAAATATTTTATAAAACACCTTATGAGAAACATTTGCATGACTCTTTCTTCTGGAAGTATGTGGTGTTCTTTGCTTCTTAAGAGTTCGACGATTTCTTCGACTCGTTTTTTGTTACAAAAATATATTTAAAATATATGTTTAACTTGAATTTATAAAACTTTACTGCTAGTAATACATTCATAGCCTTGCCTCACGAGTTCCCCAATACTTAACAAGTTGTGAATGTATAGTTGAATTTTTTATGGGCATCTATTTAGTGTTTAGGCTTGTATTCTACTTGGTTGACAAAATGCCTAAGAAGTATTTTCATTATCTTAATGACTTTTGGTTTGGGTTTGTTGTAAAAGTCCTTATTTTTTTAGCATATAGACACACAAGTACCTACTATTTTGAAGTATCTTGTGCATATGACTTTTATTACACCATTCATTATTTTTATTCGTGAAGTAATAATAAAATGGAGACCATCGTTGAAAGCATTTAGAACATGACTGTGTTGTTCATTAATTTTTTCTTTATGACGACATTTCGTTGCCCAACTATAATATGATGGAAATAATCAAGATAAAGAATGACATATTTGTTTTATTTGATTTACATATTTGTGAAGCTAGCAGGTTTCACATTCAAATATGTCCCAAGTTGTTGCTTCTAGTTTTTTATTTAGTCTATTGAAGATGTAATGAATGATAATATCTTGGAATGCCTTTTCGTTTTGTTTTTTTCCTATATATAATGACTGATAATATCTTAGAATGTCGTTATTCTTTTATATTGAGTGTGGGAAAAATGTTTGTAAGTGAATGAAAAATTGGATCAGAGCTTTGTCGGCAAGTATGCATTACGAAATCACTTTTATTGACATCTTATTTTACTTATTGTTTAATATCATGATGATGATGATTGATTGATTTATCAAATATTTATTTATTTAATAAGTTTCATGTTGTGCAACATAAGTTTTGTAGTCATAAGTTTTATTTTCTAACTTTTAGGAAATAGTTAAGGAATTATCTTTTTTGTTTCTTAGCTTATCCTTGTGTCTTTTATTAGAATTATCTTTGGCAAAGTACTCAACAACTGCATAATTAAGGTACTGCCCTTGTATGACTCCTCACTCAATGTGTCCAATTCTACAATTGCCTCAGATCTTTCTTGTTGTTTTCATTTTTTTTCCTTGGTTCGATGCATCAGACTTAATATTGTAAGCGTTTACGTTTTTATGTAGAATCATGGTTCATTCAGATTCTCATGAATCATTCAAATGTAATATACTTTGAAAATCAATATACCAAATTCAATAATTGTTGAATATGCTTTGATATTGAGCATTAATTACATCGGTATTAGTAGTTATTATCTTTGTCATTATGCCAACATTAGTATATTATTAGAAAATGACTTTCAAATACTGACTCTTAATTTGTGACAGTTCAAAACATTGTTATGCTTGATTCCAGGAGATAAGTGATGACCAAAGTATATGAAAATTTAAGGAGACAAGCATTTTCAACTCAACTGAATATGCATTGATTCTGAACAACTCCCCACTAACGTTTCTCTCTCCCAATCCCAAGCCCAACAATTGATTCTGAAAAACATTTTCAATATTCAAGAAGTGTCCTGTCGAGGTTTTTAGCTATCTAATTATTGTGATACTTATCTCTTATCTCAGAGATGGAGGTAGCTATAATCGAATGGAAGTCATTAGACTCCAAGCTTGTAAGTGATGATCTTTATGAACACATTAATGCTCCCAAATGGATTAATTTTTCTGCACCCGACCATTCAATTGATGATGAAGCTTGGTTCTGCCAACCCGAGTGTAATCATCCCAAGACTGTTGAAGATTTCCTAAAAAAAATTCTACTTCCAAGCATCAGAGATCAGCTAGTGTTTCTGATATCCCTCCACTTGGTGATGGGAACAGAAGGGATTCAACATCAAAGAAAAGAGGACTTGCTCAACCTTCATTCTCAAAATGTGATAAATATGTGGGAACCAATGAGAATCAGAATCCTAATTTGTCAACACCTCCCAATTTAAAATCTAAGTTTATGAAAGAAACCATAAAATCAAGCACAGAGAAGAAACAGGTCAACAATTCGCCGCCCAAGCCAAAAAGTATATTATCTGCGAGGCAACTGTTCGTGGGAAAGGATATATTGAATCAAATAACTGAGTTTTGCAATGAATTGAAGAGATTGGCGATGAGGGTAAAAGAGAAAGAGATTGTGGAGAAGAGTCCAGTGGGTGTAAAGAAACAGGAGGTGGTGAAAGAAGAGAGGAAATCGTTGCTTGAGGTGAGTAAAGAGAAGTGTGAATTAATGGAGAAGAGCAGCAATGCTAAGGAGAAGAAGAGAAGGAAAAAAAGAATTGACGATGCTGAGAACAACAGGCCAATCCCTTTGGACTTGAAGAACATGAAGCGCAAAGGAGGGGAAAGCTTGTTGCAAATCCGTACTTATCCTCCCTCTCCTCAATGTTTTTCGGCGAATCGCGGTCCCACCAAACCACGCCACCACCCAAGGCTTTTAGGTCCCGACCTCCATCAAGAACCCATTATATTTTTCAAATCTTTGTTCAGTCTTGATATATTTGGTGCTGAGGAAAATAAAATGTAACTAGGCATTAAATTACAGTACTCAACCATTTTTGGTGGAAAAAAAATATGCATTGAGCATGTATTTTCTCTATCCATAGAGTTGAATCACCAAATAAATAAGTTATATGGAGAGAGAGTAAAAACCAAATGCTCTTGATAATACTTTGCGATCCACGAGCTCTACTTCTCGCAATCATGATGTCACGTGGGGCACGTGACCAGAAAAAGGCATTTATTTGCTAATCTAAGCCCTCAAATCTTTACTGTGGCTCGTATTAAACTTCAACCAATTTTTAATACATTTATTTGCTAATGAATAACATAACAGAGCTCAACTGCCTAACATCAAATTTTAATTAAAGTTGGCTCCAAGCAAAGATTTGGATATTTAGCTAAGCATTAAAGTATATTGTCCAAGCATTATGGTTGACAATAGTTATTTTTCTTTTCAATATAGATAGTAGGTGGCAGTTCTTTGAGAAAAGCTTTCCCGCAAAAAAAAATCATAGAAACACATAGAAACTTAACTTACCAATGCAAGTTCTTCAATGATGATACCCCGAAATGCAAATTGAACAAAGCTTTCCCGCAGAATTCTTCAAAATCCATCCTTTTGTACTGTAGTGAATTCATCTGTCATAGAAATGAAAATTGAAAAGTAGCAATTTATAAGTTGTAACCTTATTAATATAGAACCAGGGAAAAGTGACGCAATCCGTGGTTGGGTTACTACCGACGTAAGAAAATCAGGGATATGAAACTCCTTCATCGCACCTGTTGCATGTTTCATCAGAACCTGCTCAGAACCAAGTAAAGGCAAAACAAATTTTTTACTATGCAGTCAAATAATTCATGCAAAAGAAAAGAAGGAAAAAGGCAGATAACTCCACAATAAGAAGATTGAAATGAATGAAAGAAACCCACTATTCTAATGCCCTCCAAGGTTATGCTTCCGTTTTCGTTTGGCTCCAATAGAGAAAATTGCTCCTTCAGATAGGCGAGATCATCTGCAGCCAATGTCTTAGACAATGCCTGTCAAGAGTTGCAGTACAATGGAAAGGCAAAAGTTAAGCACGTTAAATCAACACATTGTCAAACCTTCAAAGAGGAATATATTCCAATTCAAAGAATAGGAACATCATGTGAGAATTGACATTTAACAGAGCAATCAAATAAAATTTTAAAACTTGGCAAGAGGTAGAATTTCATATTTAAACTTTAATTATTAATAATAAAATAAGGGTTTCCTTCAAGAGTGGGTAACTGAGTAAAAGTAATAAAAAAAGTAAATAAAGTATTAGTTTTTTTGTATTCTATAGTGACATAAAAAATTGTGTACAATGGTGACAGGAAGAGAGTGCGAGTTTATTTATGTGGAGAAGAGTATAAATCCTAATACAGATGTGCTGATATATAAATCAATAGTGGAAGGTTTCTAGTATGTAAAAATTCAAGGCAAAACATGATCTGAAACCTCATTAAACATTTTGGATTGTTTAATCATTCTGTCTTGCCCTTTGTGGCATGTACATTATATATAGTACTACCATACTTCAAACAACTTACAATAATGAAAGCTCAGCTACTATCAAGTCATGAAAGAAAGAAAAGTTACAGTAAGCCATCATGAGGGCAGAACATGGGCCCGTTCAGGCTTAGCTTATTATTAAGAGAGCTTCTTATAAAGTTTGAGCTCGTTTCATTGAATAAATCCAAAGGCCTGACAAGCCTTGCAAAGTAGGAAGTAAAACATAACCGGGATCATGTACAGACTGAAGATTTTAGAGCAAACCCAACATGGAACTTACTGATAGGTACATCTCTACGATATAATACACACCTCGAGAAACTATTTACTAGACTTCCTAAATTATGATCCTCAAAACAGAGTTTAATGAAAATTTCCTACTATTATAGTTAATACATAGTATATATAAAAGAATAACTCATAGGTCAATATACTACATATATGCTATTCAACATTATCTAGCAAACTCGCGCTACAAAAAGATAAGAAACGACTTATGTCCTAAAACATAATGATGTAAATAAGAGGAAGCGATTAACAATCAACTCAAGAGATGCACACAGCAAAAGAATTATACTAATCAAATGAATATCAATTCCAAGGAAAGGTTCTTACTTATAGACTCTTAAGGAGTCCAAACTAACCTAGACTAAATTAATAAGAAATAATTAAAATAAAAGAAGATAATTACTAACTAGATAAATAGTAAACTAAATAGGCTATAAATAAACTAATTAATTAAGAAATAAATTACCCCCTCTCTTATCATCCTAATGCCCAACCGAATCCTCTCTCTCTCTCTTGTGCACATTATTTTTACACTTCTTTAGAAAAGTTCGTCCTTGAGTATTAAAAGGCCATCCCATCTGTTTGCGCGACGTGGGTGATTAAGAGTTACTCCTCAGCAGCTTCACTTTTTTCTCACTCCCGAGCTATCTATCACGAGCACAGAATGGGACCTCCGATACCTTATGACTAAATACCCCTTATTAAAAAATACTTGAAGTTTGTATCAGGTAGCGTAGTTGTTGGGGTTCCTGTAGTGGTTGTGCTCGCACTTTGAGTGCTGGATGCCAAAAGAAAATACTCTTCAACCTTAAATGAATACTCAACAGCATTCCCTTCTGCCTACTATAAAGTTGTAAATTGATGTGTAGCCGAAGCCCATTAATATAGAGACTAATATTCTTCCCTTCATACTCATTTGATTAGGTATGGGTGTACAAAAGCTGAGACTAATCAGTGTAGTCTGTGACCATTATCAAATTATTTTGTAAACTCTGAACCCGGGTGAACAAATCCCTCTCGTGCATTGCTGGTGATGGGCCTCTTTTCGGTTTCTCGACGTCGCTGACACATTTCGTTCCACCAAAGCTTTTTCCCTGATAGTTTGCGATAACGAGCCGAATACATATAATTTCCCTTGTACCCTTTGCACTCAAATATCTTTTTAGTGAGTCAAGTCAATCCACATAGACAACAGAACTCATCTGGCCTTCAAAAGTTGGCACATCAACACGCAGATCACTATGCATGCTTTTCTCAAGGATTTGCAAGAGGTGAGATATGTTTCTTTAGCCATGTTCCCTGTTGGCAAAGGGGTCTTCTTCTCTTCATCTGATGAGTTATCAGGCCACGTCCTACATACTTGGGCAACCGTGGCAGAGGAGGCAGGGCAGCCGTGCAGGGTTAACATGAGGCATGGGATGAGGAAACCATTCTTGGTGTCTCACCTATCATCGCCATTAACATCACATGGAAAGTTATGGATTCAAAAGACCTTCAATCTCGATTTGATCAAACTACCCAAAAGCAAGTGCGGGTCAGGACGAAGCTGCTAGCTCCATGAACTTAGTTGCATCCCTTGTATATCCATTCACTGGAGGTGGAGTGGACAGATAGCTGGTCGAAGGGTGAGTGGACGATGGGCTGTAGCGGTAGTCCCTTGAGGGTGTTAGGAGTGATGGTTGAATTGGCAATAAAAATTTCAACAGGATCGGTGGCGAGAGAGTCTGGACCCCAGTGATTAATTCGCCAAACTCGGGTTAACGTACGCGCATTGAAAGCGCGATAATTCTGTGCATATCAGGGACTGATTCACGATCTTAAAATGTGAATTCGTGAAATAATGGATTGTAGGACATTTGGGCAAGATTAAACTTAATCGGCCGTTCAAGTCCAATAATTGAGACCTACTAGACTAATAGTACTGTGATGACATTTGGCTCTTATTGTAGAGCTTTAGTGCTCTACCTTCTGTTTCCTTTACTGATGTGGGAAGTTATCTTCTTTGCTTTTGGACACAACAAATTAAAGACCAACTTTGAGATAAATTAAATAAAATGGTCTACCAGAACCAATATGAACATCAGTAAAAGGAAGACGGACACTCTTCCTAATGTGATAAGCATGACAATGAAAATAGATGAAGGAGAGAAAGCCACTGAGTTGATTGCTAAATCGAAGAGAGCATAAGGCATGGTATTTTCAATCATTTTTGTGGAATTCTTCACAAAGGAGAGATAGAAAAAAGGGTTAAATTCTGAATTGAAGGCATCTTTGCATTAAGAAAAAGCCAAGTTCCAAGAAAACCCCACTATTTGTCCATAACTAGACCTGGTTGAGAAGGAAGATCAGTTAAATCATTAAATATCTCTTCTATATCAAATAGATCCAGAGATTACTTTAGATATTTTGAAGCCGGATCCTCAATTTATTGAGAATGAAGAGACGTATGAAGATTTGAAGAAAATCATACTTGGTGTCGAGGAGTCAGGAAGAAACAGATTCTGATGCAGAGTTGAATGTTGATGAGGATGAAGAATCCTATGAAGAGGATGAGGAGCAGATGAAAATAAAGGATGAGACAACAACAAATCTTGTGAATCTTCAAAGGACAATTTATTTAACAATCATATCCAGTATTGATTTTGTGGAAGCTGGCCACAAGCTCATAAAAATTAAATTTAGGATTGGACAAGAGATGGAGTTATGTGATATGTTATTAGCATGTTGTATTCAAGAGAGAACTTACCTCCGGTATTATGTTCTTTTGTTGCAGCGTTTTTGTATGATCAATAAGTTCCACCAAGAAAATTTTGAGAAATGTTTTATCCAACAATATTATATGATTCATCGTCTTGAGACAAATCAACGGCATAACGTGGCCAAATTTTTTGCCCATTTACTTAGCACTGATGGTCTACCTTGGCATGTTCTATCCTATATATGGCTGACTGAGGACACTACTTCACCTACTCGTATTTTTAACAAGATTCTCTTCTAGAAACTGTCAGAGTACCTTGGCATTTGCCTACTGAATGATCGTCTGAGCGCCCCCATAATGCAGGAGTCTTTTGAATCTATCTTCCCAAGGGATAATCCAAAGAACACACGATTTTCCATCAACTTCTTCACATCTATTGTGCTGGCATCACTGAAAACTTGAGGGAGTACTTGAAGAATATGCCTCGTATCATCACGCAACAATGAAAGTCGATTTCTGAATCAGGTTCAAGCTCATCAAGCTCTAAGGAAAGTGAAAGTGATGACAGACGAGTGAAAAGGAGGAGACGACGTTAAGGGATTGCTGTGATGATGTAGTTAGATAACCTTCCATTCCATATCATTGCAAGTATGATTCAGATATCTCAGTTACATTTGTTTCACATGTTTCACAGTACGTACAAAATTAAACCAATTTGAATGGAAGAAACTTTAGAACAGGTGGGTGCACTCTGGAAGGTGTCCTCTTTATGCTGTTAAAAAAAATGAGACAACTAGGCAAGTTTGTTTTCCATCGATTGTTAATCTTTAATCGAGATTTTAAATATGGTGCATCAAAGATATTATGAATCAAAATTAAGAAGCCTGGAGAGAGAGATTTAATACCTTATTCATAACTTCAGGGCGATGTCAAGTAAGAGTTGTTCGGCGAATCCCTTGGGTGATTCCAAGTAAGAGTCCATTCCAAGGCAGAGTCCATTCCCTTAGGTGATGTTAATATATGCTCACTGAATCATATCTTCAATAGCATTCTCTTTTTGAATCCAGATAGTGAATGCAGTTTGGCTCCAAACTGTTTGGCAAGTAAGCCAGCCTAATGTTGCCGTCATAAACGCCAGGTGGTCGCCACTCAGCCATATCTTTGAGAGGGATAAAAGTGATGATTAATTAAATGTAAGAAAAATTATAAAGTACTCCAAAACACTCCAGTTTTTATCTAGGATACCGCATTTTGTTAAAGATACATTACCAGTAGTAAGCAACTTAAAAGTTGCTAAAAACCTATTTTATAGACACGTAAGGGAGAAAGCACAAATTAAATAGATAGTTCATGGATTCTTTTTTAAAATGACATAGATTGGACTTCCTTATGAAGCGCTAGATATACACCCCCCCAAAATGAGGATTTGAGATAAAGTTGTCGTAATTATAATTTTGGTGGACTTTGGCCAGATGAGACCAACTTGAACAAATGCTTTTGATAAGGACGATAGGACCTCCACCACAAAGTCATCTGATAGAAAATCATCAATATAAAAGCATTCTAGATTGGGGCAGTTGACCACAAGCTTTCACTCTGGAACAAATTCATCATTGTTATATGGATCATTAACTTCATCTATTCTTACTAAATTTCAACTACTAAAGAATTACTATGAAACTCTAAATAAAGGTATAGAAACATTCATAACTAGATCATCAAGTGTCGTATATCTATAAACAACGTTTAAATAATCGAGCAGCCAGTAATATGATCTAGTAATATGATCAGCTCAATTAGATCACAGTAATATAATATCTGCAATTTTCAATGCTCAATATTTACCAACTAATTTATAGGTTATGTCTAACAAATGAAGTTGTTTCCCTAATTTTAGAATTTTCTATTGAAAATAAGAATTAAAAACAGAAATGTAAACTAGGAAAAATGTTAAATTTCCTCAAACTTTAGAAAATCTAAGATAACATTAAAGCTTTTTGTATTATAGGGTCTTCCATCTATTTGTGTGTATCTAATATATTTATTCAACATTGATGTGAATCAGTTGATAAGAATATGAATAGATTAAGTGATGCATTTTCTCAAATACCTATATGAATTAGTCACTACGAGTAGACAATCCAACACATAATGCTCTTCAAGCCAAGAAAACATCAAATAGTCAATGAAAGGTTTATACTCTAACTCTACACATAAATCAGATTTGCAGCGAGATACAAAGTATTAATCAAACCATCTGAACACTTTTCAAGATAAGCACACAAAGATTTCTTCCTATTTAGTTGGGATTAATTTTGTTTACACAAAGTAATAATGTAATAAACATTCAAATCCAGATAAATAAACTTTTTAGTACAATGAAAAACACAAAGAAAATAAATCAAGTCTCAACTTTCTACTTAGTAATGTGGAGTGAACAATACTAAACGCTGAAAAAATGATAACTAAAAAAACTTGCCAAACCAAAATAGACACAAAAATGCAAACCTTGAAGATATTTATTCAGGTGTTAAAGAATCCCAAACAGAAACCTTTAATAAAATTAATACAAAGTAAAATAATTTTCCATTAGGTTCACCAAACAGGTCACTAACTTTAATACAATTAATCAAATTAAAAAATATAATCCTTTTTTTAATTTGAATTGAGAATAGAGTCAAAATTAAATATTTTCTCCCCAATTGATATTGAATCATCATAAACCTTTCTAACCAGTTGATCTCCTCCTCTCTCATGGCCATTAGTCATTTTAATTATTACCACAACCTAACTAATCAAACAAACCACAGTTATTAATAGAAGTGTTGACAATAATAACTATAAAATTGAATAAATCGAGTTGATTAGTGGTCAGTGCCTTGATGGATGGATGGATCAAGAGGTGCTAGTAAGTCTAATTGATCTTCCAATCTAGTTATTTGTTTCAGGAAAATTTGTGATTTTGGAGGGTAATTGTTAGGGGATTGTGGGTAAAACTGAGAGTGTGTTAAGCTATCTGAGTAGGAGATTTGTAATCCATAAACAAATATGTATATATACATATATACAAACACACACACACACACACAAACACACACACACACACACACAAATATATATATATATATATATATATATATATATATATATATATATATAGAGAGAGAGAGAGAGAGAGAGAGAGAGAGAGAGAGAGAGAGAGATGGGTATTACCTTGCCGGTCATCGGCGACAAAGGTGAGAGAAGATTGCGAGTCGATGATGGCAACTATTAGTTGACGAAGACAACTTCTAATCGACATGGGCTGAACCCGTTGGTCGGAGAGCTGCGATTTTTTAGTCACCAGTTGAGAGAAAGAGACGTGTGAAAGTGAAGAGGAGTAAACCCTCTCAATCAAAACTTACCAAAAAAAAAGAACCCGCCAAATTTAGCGCTAGTTTTTTTTAAGTGCCATATATTTGTCAGCATTTGTTAAAAAAGTATCTTAAATTTCTATGGAAACCTTGTAAATTTTCTGCATTTAAAATTAAATGCCGAGAAAAAAAAATGGGGGCATATCTTATAAATGCTGCAAAAAAAATGCAGTAAAAAATCAGTTTTCTTGTAGTGATTCCATAGTGGATCAAGGTAGAACTAGTTTAAGGCCCATATGAGCTCTATAAACTTGATGAAGGCCACGGGTGCCTTCGATTATAATTATTGAGTGTGTGGTAACTTTACCCATGAATCAGCTTTTCCTCAAATTTTGTCAATACTTCAATGTGGTCCTGACTGATGTAGCTCCAAATACTTGGAGGATAGTTAATGGGGTTCAACTCATTAATGAGCTGTATGGGACCAATTTGGGTATTAATGACATCACGTAATATTATAAATGGGCTTCGACCCATGAGAATATTTATTATTAGGAGATAAGGGTTCTGAATCGGTCTCCACTAGTGAACTTTTCTCATTCTAATAATGACTATAGGGATACGACATGATGGTGAAGAACTAGAAACACACTTCCCTTCTCGAGGGCATAAAACATGATGAGCAAAATGCCTTCAATAGGGGAAGGGAATAGGTTAGGTCTCAATTAGTCCTTCGCTTTGTGTTTTTCTCTTCATGTGATTAATTGTGACTATTTTTTCTTTCTTTATTGACAGAAAAAAAATACCTCGTGAGCAGGACGTAAATTTCTTTAGTCTTCAAAAAGTCTGGGAGATTCATCAAAAGATTGGAATTGGTGATTATCCTAGGTCGACTACCTTTCTCCTCGACTACAAGAGTTCAATTACTTCCCTTTTAGTGAGGCTAGTCGACCAGAATTTGGTTCTTCCAGTACACTTGGACGATCTCGAGGCTTCTACTTCTGAGGTTTGAAATGAATATGTAAAATCTTCCTCTTTTGAGTATCTAGACATTAGTCTGTCCTTGTTATTGGACTTTTTCCTAATAGAATGGCCCCAAGATAAAAGTAGTGAACTTAATCTCTACCAATCTAATCCCAAACTCTCATTTTGCTCGCCCGGAGAGCAAGAACGGAGAGGTTGTTCAAACAATAAGTAAAAAAAATGAAGTTGGGGGTCCTACTAAGTCCTTGGCTGATATGAACTCCCTTACTAAGGATGTGGAGCCCACTTCTAAGAAAATGAATAATGACATAGATCATTATCCCTCGCTCACTATTATAGGAAACATGATGTTGATAACGACAAGGTTGTTACCCATTCTGTTCTTCCTCAGCCCAACCTAGTGCATGGCTTCATTGGGTCGACATGCCTTCCTACTGATAGGGTAGCTATTATTAGCCTGACTTATACTTGGTTTGTGGAAAATTCTAACCATAACGTTTGGAACATGCCAAATACAACCTTTCTCTTGTAAATTCATTGTGAACACTATATATCGCTTATCGCATTACTCCTTTAGTTACAAACTACTATCATTTCTTCCATCTATGTCTTGAAGTTCATGTTTGACTACGATAAGATATTAAAGAGAGCCATTTTGTTAAATAAGTCCCATATAATGTGGGAGTAACTTTGGGAGAGGTAACCAAGGCCTTCGATGGTGCTCAGTTCGCTAGCCAATCTGTGATTACTAAGAAATAAATTCTTTACCGAAAGGTTAAGGAGTTATAGGTCGTCAACCATAATAAGAAAATCACCGAGTCCACAACCGTGGTTACTTCTACCAAGAAGGACAAGGATGAGGCTAAAACTGCCAAGGCCAAGGCTGAAGAGGTAAATAACACGACTTGGGTTGCACAGGCCAAGTATCATACCTATACTTATGGTTATGACAAGGATTTTTCCAATGCCGAAGAGTAAATTAAGTAACCCAGGAAGGTATTATTTAGAACTAGTTAGAACGAGGCTTCATCAAATATAGTATTATTGATAACTCTAAACTATTTAAGGAGAGTAATGCGGGTCCTCCTCCAATTGATAAGGAAGCTGACCATGAGGAGGAGGAAGAGGGGTTGACAAGGTCGGTACCTATCAAGACGCTAAGAAAGTGAAAGAATACCATTAGGATACCAAGGTTCTCATGCATGTCGATGCTTATTAAGATGTCGAGAAGGGTAAAGATGGATACAACCACATGGAAGACAATAACACATCAAAACTATCGAGAATGAGAAATTGGGACAGGATGATCCTTAGAGTTAGTAAATATTATACTTATTTCCTTTTCGTTTGTGATGTAGGTCTTTCCCCATTGACTATTTTTAATGAAATTTAAAGTTTGATTAAAATCCATTTGTTTATTCGCCTCGTATTATTCTATTCATTTTCTCTTTTACCAAGATTTAATGACCGACCACTTGTCCTTGTACTTTTTAGTTTGATGCAAGACTTATATTACTAGTCGCTACTCATAAAGATTTTAAAGAAATGCGTAAAAGACTCATTGTTTCCATTTATGATGATGCTAGTGATCTTGATCAGATATTGGGCTCTGATGCATTTTCAAGAGCAAAAGTGGCCTAATCGGATGTGTTGAATTTTTCATCCGATTTTGGTGAAAAATGTCGTTTACCATGACATGATTATTGAAACCCAAGCTACTCATATTGAAGTGTTAGATAATATTTAGGCTAAGTTTGGAAGGGATATGTTCGAGCTAGCTAAAGATGAAGTATTTGATTAGAAGCTAGACAAAATTGAGTCTGTGCACATTAAAAAGACTTCCATTATCCAAGCTGACCTTTAGGGAGCAAGGGTGGTCATCATCCTTCTTGAGAGGGAGAATAATGATTTGAGAGTTAAGATTGGGAGAGCTAAAAAGTCGTTATCAAATAAGCAAGCTGGATAGGGAGCTTCCTTCCTTAAACATAAGAATTGATGGATAAGAGAAGAGATGGAAAAGGCCCCAAAGTATTTACATAACAAGGACGAAACCATCAACAGTTTATCTCTTTCATGAATAAAAGAAGGGTCAAATGACGAAGGATTTGGAGAAGGCCAAAAAGTCTATGCACTATAAGGAGGTGACCATTAAAAGACTATATGAGAATCTTGATTGCCTTAGGTTCGAATTCCATCGACAACCTTGCCAAGTGTGGAATATTAGCTATGATGAGGCTCTTATAAGTTTGGATGCTTCTTTAAGTGATGCTCTAAACGTTTCTTACAACAATGGTTAGTTTAACACCTTTGTAGCTGCAAAGTTTCCCAAGGATTTCGAATTATGGTCTTGGTATGATCCAAGTTTCCCCGATTATCTATAGCCTAATTATAAACTCGATGCTTTATGGGTCCCAACGGATGCCATTGCAATCAGTTTGATAAGGAAGTACCTGGGCGACTATCGTCTTGATGTTAATGATGAGATCCACCAACCTTCATAATTGGTCAACAGGGTGACTCCTAGAAGGCCATCAAAAATTGGAAACTTAGCTGAGACAATCAAGCCTTATGCACTAGACATTTCGCCTATTGGGGTTGGACATTTGTAGGATGAATTTCCCCAATTGTGCGAATGAGCCAACTATAATTACTTTTTTATTGTAACTTTTTTTATTTTTCAATTTCCTTATAACAACTTTAACTAGTAGTGGAAATTTTGCCATTTTTCTTTCCCTTACATTGTGTGTTCACTAGTCTTACCTTTGATGTGATGTAATCACATCAAACCTTAGTCTTAGAGTCAGAAAATAAAAATTCGACTATTTTTATTATTGTCTCCCATCAATGATTTTTTAACCTTGATTGTGTTAGGTTCCTATGGTTTTCTCGTAGGCCTTTCATCAACTGTGATCCATTGTTTATATTTTGTTAATCACCAAAATCATTTGGTTTAGGTTGGTCATTGGTCGAACATCTAATCAGTCTGTAAGAATAGATTTAAATTAAGTGTCCCTACTCTCGAAACAAATGATGGTCATTGGTCAAACAACCTTTCAGTTTTGAAGCAGACATTCAAAATAAGTTAAACATATAGTGATAAATAATATGCCAAACACAATCCATTTGACTAACAATGGATAGTGAAACATAAAATATTCACTATAGTGAAGAAACGAGTAATCCACGACTATGAGAAAGGATACACAATAATTTTTTCAGCACGCGACATAGGAAATGAACTTTCCACGATTTTTCTAGAACTCCCAATTGGCTATAAAAAGATTATGATCACATTTATTGAACCTTAAAAATATATATAATAAGGTCATGAGATAAAAAAATGTTTTTTTTCCACCTGACCCATTCAACCCGGGTTCCCTGGACGGTCGACCGCAAGTCTCTAACTTGGCCACGACGGGATCATTTATTTGTGATGTCTCAACAAGGGTCATTGGATTTGTGTGTTATCGATTCATGAGTGGTTTAATACCTGATTTGGTAAGTCCTTGGGTTGATGAGGTTGCCTCATTTGGTAACATCTCATTAACTTGGATTATAAAATGGCAAGAATCATGTATTTTTGGAAAACAAAACTATTAGATTTTCTAAAACTCTCTCTATCTACTTGAGCTTCCATGGGGAAACCCTATTCGGCCCAGAATTATTATCACCTTTACCTACCACTCCCATGCCCATTTACCTCCATTAGAGACCACACTTAAGCTCCTAAACCTTGTAGTAACTCTAGGACAACTTGCTAGAGAAACAAGATGAATTTATTGGTGTGTTTGATGGGTATTGAAAAGGGTTTCTTGAGAAGGAAGAAGAAAACTCGTGGAACAATCATCTTGAGATCTCTTAGAGCAACAATGGAGTCGTGCTTTGGTGGGATTTTAGATACCCCCTTGAGGCCACCTTTGAAGGTGATGGGTCCTCCATATTCTACACCATTTTCACCATTGTTGAGCTTCATTTGAGGTGGGTAGACCAACTTGCATTCAAGTTTAATGAGTAGTATAATTTTAGAATGTTATTTAGATATATTAGATTAAATATATGTGTGTAGGATATTAGCTTGCATCCTAGTGTTGATTATTAATCATCTTAGCATTTGTATGGGATGGGTATCAAAAAGATGATTTAAAAATGGGTCTTTGAACAAATAAATTTCAAAATATGAATAATTTGCATTTTTATGGAATAAAATTGTAAGAAAATATTAATTTTGTTTATTTTATAGTATAAGAGATAATATACATTTTTATGGAATAAAAATGCAAGAAAATATTAGTTTTATATGTTTTCTTATAAAAGATAAAATATACATTTTTATGAAATAAAAATGTAAGAAATGTCATTCTTGATTTATTTCGGGTGAAAAGAAGTAATGGGCATTTTTTTGAAATAAAAATGTGGAATGATGTTAATGTTGGCAAAAAATTTATGAAACAAATATTTTCAAAGTTTCTTTCAAAATGGAGACTTTATGAATAAATGTACATTTGCCAAGTTTAAAGAAATTGATGAAATATCTTTATTTTGTGAAATGCACGTTTAATCCATTTGGTAGGATTTTCCTATTTAAACCCCACTTTCTATGCTTATAATCTTGTAGTGTTTTGATAATAAATATGTGAACATGTTTAAAGAAGATTTTATTGGGTTAAACATGATATAATAAAAGTTGAAAATTTTAGTCTTTAAAGTATGTATAATTGGGACTAAAATACATAGTGGGTATGAATTTACTTATAAAAGTAGTCTTAAGTATAACATTATTTCTTGAATGAAGAAGTAAGGGATATGAATATTGGTAAAAAGCACTAATTAAGTGTTAATATGCAAACATGGAATGGTTAGTGAGTATAACTTACTAATAGTGTGAAGTATTAACACTTATGGAACAAAAGGGGAGTAAAGGTGTAAAAGTGTTTTCAATCAAGTAAAAGATTAATCCAAGTGTAAAAAGGTGTTAAAGGGTTAAAACACTTACGAAGTTGGTACAAGTAACTTAATAGTGTTTTGGTGAAAATAACACTTGTGGAAATAAAGTAAAAGCATGATTTGTAAATAAATGGGTAAAATGGCAATTTTACTTGAAGTGAAACATTTCTAGGAAAAAAAATATTGGAAAGGGTGTTACACAAGGTGGTCCAAAATGAATACGATTTTTGAAATAAAAATCAATATTAAAGTATAAAGGACACAAAGTGGTAAATTTTCAAGTGTAACACAAATTGGGGTGGTAAAGTCCCGGGTTTGGTTTCGGCCGGATAAAAGGGAGAGGAAATAAGGTGGACATTTTTAAAATGTTAAAACACTTTAAGGTACTCTAATGACACCAGGATAAATCAAGAAGAGCCTGAATCCCTTGGATGAAAATACCTAAACCACTGTCCAGAGCATACAGTGCATGTAGTCGTCACTGTGGAGCCCGTGTAAGTATGCAGTATAAGAAGATTCTGAGAAAAGGTTAAATGAAATGTGGAACACAAATCAAGAAATGCGTTGTGTGGTAAATGTGTAAATACAACCTAACTTGTGGTAAATGAAACACCCTATATCTTTGACTCACTTGAGCCTACGTTATATAGGAGCTCATCTAGTTTGAAAATAGTGAAAAAATTATGTCTATCCCTAGATGAACCAAAAAGCCCGAGAACCTTCAAAGATTCATTGATATTCCTCTACAAGTTCATGAAGGTACAACACATACACCACACACTAGGACTGCATACATATAGTGATTTATTCATGCAATGATCATGTGTGAGTTAAATCCCCTTAAAATGATTTTTAAATAATTTTTGGGATTTATTTAAGATTTTCTAAGAATTTTACATAATTTTTGGAAATAAAAATTGGAACTTAATAAAGCTTTAGGGTTGATTTGTAATTATGTTTTATGCCTTAAAACTGTCTTGGGTAGAAATCAAAAGCGATAGAAAATATTATGGGTGAAAATGGTATTATTTAGAAGCTTAAAAATACGCGTGTGAGGGTGAATCTAGAGCGTACACGTTTTGCACACACATCGGTTAGATTTGTGTTTCTTATCACTCACATACCTGTGACTTATTATGAACCGTTGGATCAGTTTTATCTACGGTCTGCATGTGATTGGAATCAATCCAAGTGAATTAGTCTTAACCAATCAGAGTTGGCTATTTGCACTGCGTCTTGAGAACCCTTAGATTTACATTGATTTAACTTCTTTTAATCTCAGCCCTTGATTTTAAGTCGTTGTTCAAGATCCTTCTATGTCTTATATAAATAGATGCCATCTGTGAGGCAATTAGAGACTTTTGTTCATTCCTTGTTTGAGAGAAAAAAGAGAGAGTAGAGAGAAGAGAGAGAAAGTATTAGAGAGAGAAATAAAACCCTAATCAAACTTCGTCAAATCCAAACTAGAAATACTTTTTTGAGAGTTAAACCTTTGAGTGTTTGAGAAGTTATCCTCTCTTGTTCTTGATCATCCTTCCAACTTAGTCATGTTGGTAGAGTTTTTCAATTTCTATACATAGAAACTTGAGATCTCGTCTTTGTGATACAAATCACATAGATAGTTTACTATTTTCATTTCTTATTTCGAGAAATCTTTCTTGTTAGTTATTTTTAAACTGATTTTATGTTTTCAAACCCTAAACCAACAATATTCATTCTGATTTCATTTTACTCAAACAATCAAACTTAGATCTATATTTGAGATATTGATTGGGGATTGCACTTTCTATCTATAATATTTTCAAAACAAGAAAGTGTTAGGATATTGGATATTTCAGAAAAAGATTCCCTCTTGATCTGCGATTATTTTGAAAGGTTTAAAGTCTGATTTAGTATTGACTAAACTGATTTTGGAAAATCTTGCATATCTAGTGATTTTGTAATTTGTTAAATCGTTATGTCTATATTAAGTGTGAGTGTGTTGCATGCATATGTTAGAGAGCACATCACCACTAAACTTTCACTCTACCACACTTAAAGTGTCGGTTAAATGATCTTGAACTTGGTTGAGTCGAAGTAAAACTGGAATCGAGTAAAGTAACGAAACTCAAGAAAACGTCAACAATAAAAACCTTTAGAGAAGTCAGATCTAATCCAGAGGAGCTAGTAACGATTCTGAACTTAGTTTAGGTGTGTTTGTGTGGTTTGATTATTAAATAGCTTGTAATTTGTTACTCTGTTTTAGTGAATTTTATTTTTCGACGTAGAGGTCACCATGGATGTTTCCTCAATTGGGTGGGGTTTTACCACGTTAAAAATTTACTTGTTCACTTCCTCATACTCTCATCACCTTCTTCTAAGCTAAATTTGATTAATAGTTTAAGTTTTGTTTTTCAAAATTGGTTCATTCTAGATCTTAAATAACTCGTTCCAACTCTTTTAATAATCTGTTTTACACATCTTGTGTTAAGTTTTGTTTTGAATTAAGAGTTTCTTCAACAAACAGTTCAGAGCCAATTTTACAGTTTAATCCTATATTAAACCTCTTAAGTGGTATTTTTCAGTAAATGTGTAAATACAACCTAACTTGAATGCATGAAATAATTTTGCTTGTAAAGGCTAGATGGATAAGTTAGCGCGTAAGTTTAATAATGTCCATAAGATAAGAAAAAAGGATAAAGAATGTGGATAAATGGGTGGTTAAGAAACCTAAATGGTTAAACCCATAATTGACACAAGAATGTGTTATAAAAAGGATTTTAAAGGAACAAGTAAGTATTTTCTAACACAGTAATTCCGTGTGTTAAAATGGTGATTTTCAATGAAAATACTAAGTGCGTTAAACTCGATGAAAGGGTAAAATTCTTATAAAGGAATGACTGTGGATAAATCAAGTGTAATGATTTGAAGTGTAAAACTGGCTATGTTAAACAAGATGAAATTTCTAAATATGAGTAAAGAAAACCTTTAATAAGACTAAGGTTAATTAATCTGTGAAAATAAGGTTTTCAATAATGCATTGGCATGTGTATTTCAAAGGTATACGTATGTAGATATATACATATTTTCGTATGCATGTGGTTGTACAATGTGAGTATTCTTTTTTGCCATTCCTTTCTATATTGTTGTATAAATTCCACTAGGCATAAGCTCACGTCCCCACTTTGTTACGGCAAGTTGTTAGTGGTTCCGTATTTTTAGGGTATTTTATAAATAAGTATACTTTATTTATGTTTATGCTAGTAGGTTTGCTTACTAGGACTTAGGGGTGTTCCCCATGGGTCTCTCACGTAGTAAATTTTGAAAATTGGAATTGCATGCTAATAAGTGAAACGTTAATCAAAGTGAAACTGGACTAGAAACATTATTTTGGTTGTTTTATTGAACTTCACACCTAATGCTCGAGTCAGATTAGGTTGACTCACGGGTAACCCATAAATCCGAGTCGGGGTGTTACAAATGGTGTTAGAGCTCTAGGTTCAAGGTTCCTTTCAAGTGTGACGTGGTGAGGTCGGTAATGGATCTTTCGATGTCGGTGTGGTTCGAACCAGTCATCCTGGTTTGGTGATGGTTTAGTTCGGTCCTCAACGGTAAAGTCAAAGAGGTTAACACGATAAGTAAATTAATGCCAAGTGGCCTACGTTTAAGATAATTGTATAAATCTCTTTTGCATTTCTCATCAAGTGTGTTAATAAATTTATGGGTGTTCGTGAAAGCCAAAAAGTAGTGACACCGTGGTTCGTAGTGCGAGTTTCTTTTGTTCCAACCTCGTTGACGTAGTGTCTTTGGAGATATTGATAGATTGAAATGAAGTCCATTGGGCAAGTGGCGCCAAATTGTGAATAATCAATAATGGAGACTGGTTGTTAGAATGTCATAATTATGCGGTGTGAAATCGTAATTTAACTTATATGTCGCCTTAGGTGTAACACATATGAGAGGTCAATATCAATGTGATAATTAGGCAATTCCGATCCTTGGGGTAATACCGTGATTGATGGTAAGGTCAATGAACATATAGATTGATGAGGACCAATCCTAGAGGATAAGTTAGTGTTAGTTGATAGAGTGATATCCTTATGGGTGAAAACCTTAGTGGTTATTGATCAATGAAAGTATTCACGAGTGTTAGCTACATGGCGATAAAGTGTTAGGTCCCTTGGTTGAGGGCTTAGTTTAGTGTGTCTCGATTCATGTGCCTTGACTACAGTGTGAATTTAGATGGTCTTGATTATCGGGTTAACCTACGAGTGAACCTAGATAATTGTGGTGACTTAGTATAAGTTATAGTGTTTAGAAAAGGACCTATTGCGGTGTCAATAGGCTGGGTCTCCTCGTGAGCAATACACGACGTCACGTGTCCTACCAGAACCTGGATGATTTTAATTTAGAGTTTGGTGATTATAGTTTGGCATTAAGAGATAGGATCCCTTGTGGCGTTTGTAGGCACGGGCCCTAGTGTTATAGGAAATATCCGACATCTTTTACCCCACCAAAATATATATTTGTGTTATTTGGTATATTAACACGTAGTATGACGTTTGTATAGTGAGGAAGTTAGTTGTTATGGTTGAACACTCATTGCGAATTAGATAATATGGCCTAGTGATATTGACTTCGGGTTAGTGACATAGACATGCATGTAAACCCGTATTAGAATTCCTTAAAGATGTATACAAAGGTTTATCTAGTGAAACACTAATGTGAGTTGTAGTCCTTCCCTAGTAATGGTGAAATTAAGGTTGTGTATCATGAATTACAATGACTATATTGTTCTCCTCAGAACCCTAAAGATAATTGTCACATCTAAGTTTATGTGGTGATGTTCATTCGTATTGGTAGACCCCAGGTTGAATAGCATAGGCCATGATACGACTTGAGATTTCTCATAATATACGTGTAATCTATTTAGAGAAATAATCGAGTTTTACCTCGTCACCCATGAGGCATTAGAAATCATTATTGTATTAAAATTTATATGAGTGATGATAGACCATTGGTGACTGTAATAAAAAAAGTCAATTTTTGGTGGTGCCTCGCAGTTAGTGTTATGGTTATTTTTTATAGACATGTATCATGATATGACCTTTGAGAATAATTTCAAAAATAGGTTAATCAATTCTAGGTGGTGCACCTGGGAGATTTAGAACACGATGAGGTTCTTTGTGGAATTTTAAAATAACACACGGAGTGAAGTGTTAGGCATAATTATAGCGCCTAAGTGGTGTAGTTAGTAATGACCCTCTTGGAGGAAATCATTACATATGAGTGATGTCTGGAAAATGAAATACCATTAGGGTGATTAAGGTTTAGTATCATGTAAACAGTGCTAAGAGTGGTGGAAAGGGTTCATGAATGGAATGTTTGAGACTACGTGATATCTATGTTTCACTTGATGAGTGTGATATCGAAAATTAAGGTTTAGCTACCGCGTGTTGAAATTTTAGGGGCCTAACTGTGGTTGGTCAATAACTAATGATAAATTTCAAGAGAGTCAAAATCATCCTGCTTTAGGATAGCCATGATTACCGATGATGGATAGTTAGCGTTAGTCCTAATGAGGGAAGCCTAATGTTTAGCTTCTCGAAGGAAACTGATTTGTGTTCTGTTGGTTCGACATGAATGGATGATTCTTGAGTAGGACTCATCAAGATTAGTAGGCCAAGCCAGGGTACATGGCAAGGATATGTTGCTTAGCAGGTATCGATAAAGAGTTATAGAATTCAAGCATACGTTGTGGGCTCGCACTTTCGGTGGTTCGATTCATTATCGGAATTTGATTGTCTTCCTTGGGTATAAGAGTCACCAAATTCATTGCATTTCTTGTGCCCTCTTTGATCCCGACAATGGGAAGTTGTTGATCATCTCCGATGCGAGTGTGGCGCTACGTAATCTCAGTAGTGACGCGGGTTGGGCCAGTTGTGGCTGATGTGTCACGGTAAATGAGTGCTCGCTCTTTCAGATACACCTGTACTCTACACCAGTTTGTGTGTACGTTTGGTCTCACATTTTTGCACATAATTGCACATATAATTTAATTTCACAGGTTAACATGCTTGTTAGTTAGTCGGTTTAACTAGTGAGACTGGGTCGCGTGTCCCGAGAACTTGGCTTTAGAATAGTAGGAATATTAGGAGTTGATAAGACATTAAATGGTAGTGTTGCACTTGGTTCAGAATTGTCCAGATTGATGATGTGATCGCTTGTTTTTGTTCGTATTGTGATACCTATGATGACTCTAGGTTAGCATAAGGATGTCGTAGGAGATATCGACCGGATAGACCTTTATGATAAGGTGACTGGCTTAGTTATCATTGGAATGTATAATCATACGTGTTGAGGTTATATCAACCTAGGCTAGGCGTGACCCAAGATTTTTTTGAGGAAGCATAGGTCATGAATCCTGACATAGTATGGTCCATGATGATGAGTTCATAGGCGATAATACCATGTTTGGGAAATATCGAACACCTCGAGGTTTTGTTACATAAACATAGTTGGCATGCTTGAGTACTTTTGGTGAGGACTTAGGGTTCGTTGTGATTGGATTAGCAATGATGATTTATGAGATTGAAGCCTCTGAATTTAGATCATAGTGTTGAGAACACCCTAGGATTGGAAAATAGTTGAAAGTAATTGGATCCTAAAGTTGAGAGCTAAGAATTTCGAGGAAGAAATTCCCTAAGAAGGGAAGTTTGTAATACCCATCCCTAGAAATAAATATTTTAATTATTATTTGGATAATATTTCATAGAAATTATTGAGAAACCAATGCATAAGGAAATAGGCCAAATTGTACAAAAGGTGACACGTCGCACGCATGGATTGAAAAAGGGAAAAATTACGTTGCATGGCCCGTATGGATGAACATTCATGTTAAACTAGTCAGTGAAATTATATTGATGAGGTGTAACTCATTATAGTGAATAAACGAGTAAACCATGACTACGAGAAAGGATACACCATAATATTGTCAGCACGCGACACAAGAAATGAACATTGCACGATTTTTCTAGAACTCCCCGTTGGATATAAAAATATTATGACCACATTTATTGAACCTTAAAAATATATATAATAAGGTCATGGGATTGAAAAAAATGTTTTTTTTCACCTGACCCGATCGATCGAGGTCCCCTAACCAATCGACCGCGGGTCTCAGACTTGGCCACAGTGGGATCTTTTGTTTGTGCTGTCTCAACAAGAGCCATTGGATTTGTGTGTTGTCGATTAATGGGAGACTCAATACCTGAATAGGGAAGGTCTTGGGGTGATGAGGTTGCCATATTTGGTAACATCTGATTGACCTGGATTATAAGAAGGCAAGAATCGTGTAGTTTTGAAAAAAATATCAGATTTTCTAAACCTCTCTCTCTCTCTCTTCTTGAGCTTTCATGGGGAAACACTCTTTTGCCCATAATTATTCTCACCTTTTCCTACCACTCCCAAGACCATTTACATCCATTAGAGACCACACTAAATCTACCAAACCCATTTATAAACTCTAGGACAACTTGCTAGAGGAAGAAGTTGAAGTTCTTTGTGTGTATAATGGGTATTGGCGAGGGTTTCTTGAGAAGGAAGAAGAAAACTCGTGGAACAATCATTTTGAGCTCCCTTGGAGAAACAATTGAGTCAAGCTTTGGTGGATTTTTAGAGACCCCCTTTAGGCCACCTTTGGAGGTGGAGGGTCCTCCATCTTATACACCTTTTCTACCATTGTTGAGCTTCATTTGAGGTGGGTAGACTAACTTGGATTCAAGTTTAATGGGCAGTATAATATCAGCATGTTATTTACGTATATTAGATTAAATATATGTGTGTAGGATATTGCCTTGCATCTTAGTTTTGATTTTAATCATCTTGACATTTATATAGGATGGGTATCAAAAAGATGATTTAAAAATGGGTCTTAGAACAAATAAATTTCAGAATATAAATAATGGGCATTTTTATGGAATAAAAATGTAAAAAAAATATTAGTCTTTTTATTTTCTAGTAAAAGAGACAATATACATTTTTACGGAATAAAAATTTAAGAAAATATTAGTTTTGTGTGTTTTCTAGTAAAAGAGATAATATACATTTTTATGAAATAAAAATCTAAGAAATGTCATTCTTGTTGTATTTCTAGTGAAAAGAAATAATGGACATTTTTATGAAATAAAAATGTTGAATGATGTTAATATTGTCAAAATATTTATAAAACAAATATTTTCAAGTTTCTTGCAAAATGGATACTTTACGAATAAATTGACATTTGCCAAGTTTAAAGAAATTGATGAAATGTCTTTTTTCGTGAAATGCGCGTTTAATTCATTTGGTAGGATTTTAGTATTTAAACCTCACTTTCTATGTATATAAGCTTGTAGTATTTTGATGATAGATATGTGAAAAATTTTAAAGAAGATTTTATTGGGTTAAACACGAGATTATAAAAGTTGGAAATTTTAATCTTCAAAGTTTGTGTAATTGAGACTAAAAGACATGTGGGTATGAAGTTAAAAGACTACGTGCCAAAGAAAGAAAATGAGAATTTATTATAGAATTAGTCTTAAGTATATGTGTATTTTTTGAATGAAGAAGTAAAGGATATGAATATTGGTAAAAAGCACTAATTAAGTGTTAATGGGTAAACGTGGAATGGTTAGTGCGTATAAGTTACTAATATTGTGAAATATTAACGCTTATGGAACAAAAATGGAGTAAAGGTGTAAAAGTGTTTCTAATAAAGTAAAAGATTACTCCAAGTTTAAAAAGGTGTTAAGGGGTTAAAAACTTAAGAAGTTGGTATAAGTAACTTAATAGTGTTTTTAGTGAAAATAACACTTATGGAAATGGACTAAAAGTGTGATTTGAAAATAAATGGGTAAAATGGTAATTTTACTTACAGTGGAACATTTTTAGGAAATAAAAATGTTGGAAAGGGTGTTACACAAGGTGTTCCTGAATGAATATGATTTTTGGAATAAAAATCAATATTAAAGTATAAAGGACACAAAGTGGTAAATTTTCAAGTGTAGCACAATTTGGGGCGGTAAAGTCCCGGGTTTGGTTTCACCCGAGTAAAAGGGAGAGGAGATAATGTTGATATTTATAAAATATTAAAACACGTTAAGGTACTCTGATGACACCGGGATAAAGCAATAAGGGCCCGAAGCCCTTGGGTGAAAATCCATGAACCACTGGCAAGAGCATATGGTGCGCATAGTTGTTGGTGTAGAACCCGTGTAAATATGTGGTATTGGAAGATTTCGAGAAAAAATTAATGAAATTTGAAACACAAATTAAGAAATGGTTTGTGTGGTAAATTTGTAAATACAACCTAACTTAAATGCATGAAATAATTGTGCCGGTAAAGGCTAGATGTACAATTGAACGCGTAAGTTTACTAATGTCCATAAGATAAGAAAAAAAAGGTAAATAATGTGGATAAATGGGTGGTTAAGAAACCTAAATGGTTAATACCATAATTAACACAAGAATGTGTTATAAAAAGGAATTTTAAGGAACAAGTAATTATTTTCTAACACGGTAATTGTGTGTGTTGAAATGGCGATAATTGATAAAAATACTAAGTGCGTTAAACTAGATGAAAGGGTTAAATTCCACTTTGGGTAAATCAAGTGTAATGATTTCATGTGTCGAACTGGCTGTGTTAAACGAGATGAAATTTCTAAATACGAGTAAAGAAAACTTTTATTAAGATTAATGTTAATTAAACTGGAAAAATAAGGTTTTCGAAAATAATATGGTAATGCATTGGCATGTATATTTCAAAGGTATACCTATGTAGATATATACATATTTTCGCATGCTTGTGGTTGTAGCATGTCAGTCTTCCTTTCTTCCGTTCGTTTCTATATTGTTGTATAAATACCAGTGGGCATAAGCTTATCTCCCCCACTTTGTTATGGTAGGTTGGGAGCGGTTCCGTATTTTAAGGGCATTTTATAGGTAAGTACACTTTATTTATGTTTACGTTAGTATCTCTGCTTAATTGAACTTTGGGGTGTTCCCCATGGGTTCCTCACATAGTAAATCTTAAAAATTAGAATCGCATGCTATCAGGTGAAACGTTAATTAAAGTAAAACTGGATTAGAAACATTATTTAGATTGTTTAATTGTACTTCACACCTAACCCTCGAGTCGGATCGGGTTGACTCATGGGTTACCCATAAATTTGAAGCTCCTCTCCTTAAATACATTGTTATACTATTTAGCCAATTGATGTTGATAGGAGGTAAGATTTATAAGGGGTAGTTATCTCCTTTTATCTGTTAGGTCAAACTTGGCATTAATTTCTTTCTTATTGAGATCTTGGTCGATCGGGAGGACTTCGTGGTCGATAGGCCTGTTTCCTATGGGATGACGACTTTGATTACTTAATCCAAGGCAAAGGGCGTTTACCCTTTCGACATCCTATTCGTAGTTCAATATGCTCATAAGACTTTGGAAAGGGGGTGTACCCACGCACCTTTTGGTTTTTAGCAACCCAAGGGACATATTTTTGGATGTTTATGCTTTTTCATTACTCTGGGGTAGGTCACCAAAATGTAGTAGTGCCTAATCTTGTGCTCATCATTATAACTTTAAAAGATGATACTTTCAAACTAAGTCTTGTTCTTCGTTATCATGATCCAAGGTATGCTAAAATAAGTTATGATGTAACTCTATAAGTATCTAGTCATGTCAATATCTCGGATATTTGCAAGTGGTTCTACTCTCACCTGTTTTATGAAATAGTGTATGATATTTAAAAGGAACTCCCTACCATCGGATGCAAGGGATAATGGAGCAATAATGTCCAGTCCCTATTGTGAAAATGGTCAAGGGATCGTGAGGCACTTGAAATCGTTGGCATGATGATTCACTAGAGGTGAGAAGAGATGGCAATTTTTGCACTTTCGGACGTAAGTGATTGCATCTTGCTACATATATGGACACCAATATCCTTCTTTGTGTCTCTAAATGTCAGTGATCGTTTCTGCTTGCATGGTTTCTACATATCCCCTCATACAACTCATAGAGGGGTTGGTTGACGTCGTCTGGGTAAACACATTGTAAGTATGGTCCTAAGAAAGAGCATCGGTAGAGCGTATCATCTGGAAATATATGAAACTGAGAAGACTTTACTCGGATATTATATGTCACCAAGAAAAAAAACATCCACTTTTTAATAACGAATTATTGGATCCATCCAGTTTAGGTTCATATTCATGATCATAACCTACTCGAACAACTTCACCTTATTGATGTTGGGTTGATGATGGTATTCCACTTAGATTATTCGCTTCAAATATCCCTTCTAAGATGAAGCGATTATGGCTAAGGTGTCTGCATGAATATTATTCCCAGTTAGGAATTACTGAACTTGTATGTGCTTAAAATGGGATAACAGATGCTGGGATGCATTTTCCCCTTTCATTGTAGTCTCCTGATATCTGATTTGATACTAGTCTTGAGTAAAAAAAGACATCAAGATGACGGGATCCAGGGAGAGTGCCTTCTTCAAACCAACAATCAATGCCTTAGGCTCTGCCTCGCTATTGGAGGTTTCAAATCCCACGCATATTTCCTACTCAAGAATAGTTTTCTTTCGGGATACTAACACTATACCCACTCCCTCCTCCTTGAAATTTGAGTCTTTGTCGATTAAAAAGGTCCATCTATCCTTTTCTTTAATCAATTTTTGAACATTCTCTTCACTTTTAGTGTTAACCTCCACTCCTTCTTAGTCACTAGAGAATTAAGTGATAAAGTCAGCTAGGATCTATACCTTGATTGATGTCTAAGGTTGAAACTCCCTAACTCCACTGACCATTTGGACATCCGTTTAAACAGGTCGACCTTCTGGAGCACTACTTTTAAAGGGAAGGAGGTCAGGATCACTATGTTATCTGCCTAAAATAATGTTTTAACTTGCGTTAGGCTATCACCGATGCATGGGCAAGTTTTTCCATGGGGAGGTATCTTTTCTCAGTGTCGAGTAAGGTTTTTCCCGTATAATAAATAGGAGCTTGGCCTTCATTCTTATCGTAAAATAGAGTCAAGCTAGTTGTATGGTTGGACACTACCATGTACAAATACAACGATCCCCCTTCATCTTTGATGGTTCTTATTGGCGATTGACTCAAGTACTTCTTCACTTTTTTTATCACATATGTACATTCAACATTAAATATGTCCTTCCTCTCTTTCCTCAATACCTAAAAGAAATATCGGCACCTCTCTTAATATCTTAATATGAACATGTCGAGTGCAGAGAGCATGCCAGTTAGTTTTTGCACCTCACCCACAGTGCTCAAAGGTTTCACCCTCCTTATTTCTTGGATCTGATTAGGGTTTGCCTTAATCCCCCTTTGACTGACTAGATACCTAAAGAACTTTCCATACTCAACCTAAAGGAGAATGAGGCTACATTCAACCTCATTTTATAGTAGCGAGTGACTTTAAAAGTTCTAACTCTGCAAGGTGATCATATTTCTTCCTACTCTTTACGAGCACGTCATCTATGTCACCTCCATTGTTTCTCCCAACTACTAATTCAAAATCTTTGTAACTAGCCTCTAATAGGTTTCCCAAACATTATAATAATATAGTCCTATAATGCGGTGAAGAAAGATGCCTTTTCTTAGTCGGGGCCCAACACCCCTACTAAGTTTAACATTATAGAGGCAGTCTACGTCTACCCCTAGGAACTCAATAAGTTTGGATATCCCCTCTAATTGGATTGGGAGAACAAATTTCCTAAGGGACAAGACCATCCTTCTTGAAAATCCAAGTAAAGTCACAATATCTTCCTACAGATCTTCTGATCCCAGATTCAGTTTCATAAACATCTTTAGTTACAACACATATGAGTAACTCCCTTAATCCTCCGGTATCTTATCCATGTACCAGTTGGCAACTCTGAGAGTAATTACTAGGGCATTATTATGAGGAGTCCTCAATTCGATAAAGTTTCATCGTCGAATACTATATGCTTAGAGTAATCAATCTCCTCTGGTCGCTAACATTTTCCCTCAATGGGCTTATTCAGGTCGATCTGGAATGTCTCCACCACTACTGTGAGATTAGTTCACCACCATTCTGAGGGATTTTACCTTTATCTGACTTGGGTTTGATGCCCCATGAATTATTACAAACTCGTGGCCCAGATTCTCGCCTAGCACACTATTTTGTCCCTAGTCTTGCACAAGTTGGGCTTGTCCTTGTTTCTTCTAAGTGAACTCATATAGTTGGTCAACATGGGCCATTTACTCAAGATGGGATTTTAAGGCATTAAAATTCTTAGTCTTTTAGTCGTGATACTTGTGGTGAGAACACTTCAGTGTCATGTTCCTCTTTTGGGGATCACTTATCATCTTTTCAAGAAAATCTTATAGATCAGCTAAATGAAGACTGTGTTGATGGATTTGTGCACCTTTTCACAATCTTTCTTTTCATTTCCTTTTACTTTCCCATTCTTTTTTGCCTCATTTTGTACTCATTCCTTCGTTATCTCCATTTTTAAATTGCTTTGGCCAATGACCTTCCATGCCAATCGCAAAAACTGTATCTTCAACCTTAGCATAATTTTCAAACCTCAGTATGAAGTAGTTAATAGTGATTCCCTCCCTCTTGGTGAGAGAATGATGAAGTATGGAGTTTCTCGACAGCCCAATCTTGAAGGAAGCTAATATGACCTTCTTGGTGCAGTTTTCCACTTCATTGCACACCTCCCAGTATCTTCTAGCATATTCTTAGAGTGTTTCCTAAAGAACATTTTTTAGTATAAGAAGAGAATCCATCCGTTTTGGATGGGTACTGCTCATGATGAACTTGTATATGAAGGCATTAGCATGGTACTTAAGGAAAGTGAATGACCAATGCAGAAAATTCTCAAAACACATATGAGTAAGATTTCTGAGACCGGAGGAAAATATTTGACACATTTAGAACTTATTATTGTTCCATAGTATCATCGCCTAGTGATACTATGTGATGTGATCAGTGGGATTAAATTTCCCATCATAAATCTTGAACTGTGGTGCGTCAAATTTCTTGGGAGGTTCAAACTCCTCAATAGCCCGATGGAATGGTGATTTTATTTAGAAGACAGGGACTCCTCTAGCGAGCTCCTTTGTAGTAAGTTCTCCTTGATGACTAGAGTGTCTACCCACTTGTCTTTGAATTAAGTTACAAAGATCTCTCTCCCCTCTTCAATCTTAATAGAGAGGTATCTTTCCATCTGAACTCTCATGAGGAGATTATTACTTGGTTCATGGGGTGCTACTCCCTCGATTGTGATCTATTCTCTCTTGAGGACTACGATTGCTTGTCATGCGACCACTTTTACGATTCTCCATATGGATCTCATTTTCCAACTTCTCCAGGCATCGTTGGAGCATAGTATTCTTCTCTTGTCAATACCTAGTAGCGACCCGTTCATATCAAAGCCTATTATTATTGTTGTTAATGAGCCTTGATATATTGTTAGATTATTTAAGTTTATCACTCTCATCTCTCATCACATCCTGAGCATGATAATGCATGTCAAAAGGTTAGTGATAGTCACCAATCTTTGACGTAACCCTCTATGGAAAATGAGAAGACTGATGGCCCTCTTGGTCATCATAACTATTGTAATCCAGATGGTGAACCTCCTGGTCTTCATAGCTATACGGATTATGACCCTCCTAGTCATTAAGATTTTTGTGATCTTGATTGGGTGAGTGAGACATCACAGAACTACTGTAAAATAAGTAAGATCATTCTCATATACGACACCAATTATAGGTAGTAAAATCCTTCAGGTAGTGATATTCAATGCACATGAGCCAAATAAGAATAATAATAACAGAAAAGAGTAAGTTCACACACACAAAGGAAGATATACATTGTTCAACAATGTGACTACATCCATAGGGTGCTATGGACTATTATCTATTACTCAAGAACTCAAGTCGACAGAGTTATAGTACTACTCGACGTTACAATAATGCATTCCCCATTCATGTGGGGCAGGTGTACAATTATAAGACTTCTTAGGAGTGTCCTAAGACCTGCTAATAGCCATCCACAAATGTTTGTACTTATCCTTGATTGTGATCATCCATTACAAATGCCAATATTGAACAAATATTTTTTAGCTAGGAGTTTGTATTAATTATAAGAACACGTGGTCGAGGTACACCTGGGTGAAGGTGTGAGCGCAATTGTAAGACCCTATAACATGATTAGGAATGTTAATTACATGATTAAGTATAATATGTGATTTCTAAGTTTTTTGATGGGTGTTAAACATTTTAATTATCACATTTGGGGGATGCATACTCATGTGATATATATGTTGTTTACAGTAGATGCTAATTGAGCTTATGATCGGGGATACATGTTTAGGGCATATGATTAGTTATGTGGTAAAATGAATCATGAAAATATGTTTCCAATGCATCGTTATATTTATAAAATTAAATTAGGGCTTTAGTGCAAAATTGGCGGTGTTTAGTCGCCAAATGTGAAAGTTATGAGATTTTCCGTAAATTGCTACTTTCCTATTCGAGCCCAAATTAGGTGTACAAATTTTATGATTTTGGGAAAACACAAAATATGAAAGTTGTATATATATGAATTATTTTTATAACACAACAAACGGTGTATAAAACAGAGGTCCAAGTAAGGAATTATGCTGAAATTACGAAACAGGGGCAAATATGTCTATTCGTTAAATGGTATTTTGTCTTATTAGTAGAACACATGGCTTATTTTGATTGGACCAAGGGGAGGTGCCTTATGATGACTTAAATAAAATATAAACCTCCCTTATTCTTCATGTGAATCATAATTTCAAGTGGGTTTGAGAGTTACATGGAAGAAAGAGAGGTTACGTTGAATTAGTGAATGATTAAGGAAGATTATCGAGAGATAAACAAGCTTATGTATCCAAACGTGCTTAGGTAAGATTTAACATGTATATATCATTATTTACATGACATAGGTTGTTTTATATGATATTAAAGATCATATTTTGGGATGAGATAATACGGTTTGTTACGTGTAGGTGGGTATGTGTAGGTCTTATATATGAAGTAGGTTGAATTCATACAACTAAGGGTGCAATCATCATGTTAATCAAATTGGTGTATCTTTGTCAATACTAAATGGAATCGATTGATTCCAGTTGGATATGAAACTAAAATTATATATAAATGTTATATCCGAAAAATATGTAAAAATACCAAGAAATGAATTTTGGGTGATAGTTTGAAGTTTGGGTATAAAATCTTCCCCAAAAGTGTAAGTGCGCACACTAGGTGTTCGACGTTTTTCTTGACTTAGCAAATGAACTCTAAAAATTATGAAACTTAAATTTCATTTATTAAACATGTTTAATATACGTTCCCATAATTTATAACCTAGGTGGAGGTTATATATTCTTGAAAAATGTTAAGTTATGCTTTGATGGTCTACTCAGACCTAGATGTGTGAAAAGTGGCATAAATCATTCAATACTTGTTGAAATCAAGAAATTCCAATTGAAAATGTTAGATAACATATATTAGTATGATATACTTGAAGGGTTGAATAAAATACCTTCTGTTTTGGATTGGGGGTTGTGTTGAATTTAATGTTTTGTTATTGTTTTTTTCCAGAAAGGATTTGGAAAAGGTTGTAATAAAACGAGCATAACTTTGTCTAGAGAATTCGTAATTTAATTCTGTAAATTGTGTTAGAACCCTAATGAATAAATGTTATAGAAATGTGAAGTATCACATTAAATTAATTTTAAGTTATTTCATATTGGCCAACTATTGTGACGTGTTACTCAGTTTAATGTGATTTGGTGTATTCAAATACTAATGATGTTGAATTGTGAGGTGGAGAAGAGGCTAACACTACCATACCAAGAAAATAGTTTTTTTATTAATATTAATACCAAATTCAAGGTGAGTGACCTTTCCGGCGAAATATATATGCTTATATGTTCATATGGAAATGTGTAGTTAAACTCATGTGTTAAGATTCTTATGGGAGTGATGTTGTATTTATGAAACATATGCCTATGATTAAGAATTTTATGTGATGTTATATAATGTTATGGACTATGGTGGGTCCTACGGGATGTGGCGGTCCCGTTAATCCAACTTAAAGGTTTGTTGTACTCGGACCTAATTATGGGATGTGGTGGTCCTCTTTAAATGTTGGGGGTTAATTGGACTGTGGCGGGTCCAAAATTGTGAGAGTTATAAAATTCCTATTGGGTTATGAAATTATAAAATAAAAATTATTATTAAAATTGGTTATATATATGTGGTGTATGTGTGGAATATGGTCATTCACTAAGCTTGTGTTGCTTACATTCCAATAATGTTATGTTTCAGGTATTCCTATCGTTTGGAGTTCACTGCCAAGTTAGGACGTTAAACGGGAGAGTGGAGGATAAACAATGTGGGTTGAATATCAACAAGCTTTTTGGGTAAATATTAAACAAAGGAACTTATGTAAGTAAATTTGTTGGGTACTTTTAAGTTGTGCATAAAGGTAGCTATGTTTTCATCTAAACATGCCTTTGATGAAAAAAAAAATCTTGTGCTATTTTTTGAAAGATTTCAAGTACCATATTGTTTAATGGGGATTTATCTCAATATAAAATGAAAATCTTAACTTACTTAAGTCGGGGCGCGACATCAATTCTTAGCCCATGAAAAACTTCGCAATGAAATCAATCAACACATGAATGCAATTTAAACTAGTTAATGGGATAATTTTATCTTTGTTGAGATTCATGGCTTATTAAAAATATCTTTAATATCATACATAGAAGATAAAAGGTCACACGAGTCAAGTATAAATAAGGAAGATAAAATAGAAAATTAACATCATATAAGGAAAGAAAAACACAAAGACTCATCCACCTAAGAAAATAAGTTAAAGACATCAAGCAAGATGACTCATCAACCAATTTTCCAAGGAGTATTAGATCTTGATATACAAGATCTCCAAAGATATGCAAGTAATCAAGATACAAATATTCAAAAGAGACATCAGAGCTTTAGAAATTATATGAGGTATAGGACTTCATAACGTGATCAAACTATTGACTCAAACATTCACACACATTCAAATATTATCAAAAGAAAGTTAAAAATCATACAAGGAAGGTACAAGATCACTCGAGATAAGTAAAATAAGGAATATCAAAGAGAAACATTATAAGTAAAGGAAATCACAAAAACAAATCCACCCAAGAAAATAAGTTAAAGACATCAAGCAAGATGACTCATCAACTAATTTTCTAAGGAATATCAAAGATTTATCTACAAAGTCTCCAACAATATGCAAGTAATCAAGATACAAATATTTAAGAGAGGCCTTAGAGGTATTAGGTACAACATCTCATAAACATTGTCAAACTATTGAACATTTTAAAAACACTTTGTCCATCATCAAAATATTTTCCTCTAATTAAAATATTTCTAAATATCCTAAAATAATCGACTATAAAATGTTGAAGTTGACCATGTTAATGTTTCTCGAACATAATCATTTTGGAATTAAAATAAGGGACATATAATCGACTGATGAGTGCATTATTTTGTATGTTTTATGACCAAATTTAGATCTTGTTAGGCCCTTTGTATAATAAATAATGAGTTTTAGAATCATTTTCATAATCTAGAAGAAAAATGCAAGTTTAAAATAATTCGAGTTACAAATGCCATTTAGTAATCCGAAGGGATGAAATTATTTTTTAAACATTTTATTGTCCTTAAAATAATTTTTAAATGTGTATCTGAGCAAAACAAATTTTTCTCTAAATTTGGTTCAATTCCGAGTTAAATGAATAAGTTATGAAATTTGGGGGCTAAAATGCAAATAGCGGTAATTTTGTAATTTTTCAAATTTTTTGGTGTAAAATTGAATTAATAGTATTTATTAATTCAAAAGGAGGTCGAATAAAGAATAAATTAAAATTGGGTATCAAGAGAGAATAAAGAAGAAAGGAGAGAACAAAGAGGAAAGAAGGGAAAAGAGAAAAAAATAAGGCTGCTCGCGCAACATGCGTAACAACAATGCACCCAATGCCCCCAGCGTCGTGCGCACTTTGGAAAAAAAGAAAAATCAGTGTGCTTTGTTAGAAAATACCATACCAGATCTATATGCATGCAATGCGCGTAGTAATAGCGAACTTCTCCCCCTTTTTTAGCCACACACGCCCCATGTAAGTAAAAAAGGCTTTCAATGAGCTCCAAATTGACCTGAAACTAAGGAAAAAGATTAGATTTGATTTCATGTGTTCTAAGATGAGAAAAAAATTATTCGAAAAGTTTTAAGGACTTGTCATTTCATGTGATTACCTTGAAACCAAAAAGAGGCAATTAGAAAAACTCCTTTTTATTTTATATAACCAAAATATGTGAAATTCTTTTGTTAAATTGGTATTGGATTTTCATATATTTGAGTTTAAACCAATTAAAGAGGAGTTTTATCCAAAACCAAATACCACACCTCTTTCCCTATAAATAGGATCTTTGGATCCAACACTTGGGGAGAACTTTTGAAGAGCAATGTTGTATTCTTATTTATTTATTTTAGAGTGCTATTGAGGGCCAATAATTATTATTCCTTGGAGCTTATTTGTCAAACTTTATTGAGAAAGACATTATAATTTTTACGTTTTGTAATTTTTAATGAGAATTTATATTCTTTCTTGCATTATTATTATACCAATTATCATGTTAGCTTAAACTTTGTAATGTTATCATGGTTAGTTAATATTGTATATTAATTTAATTCAGGTATAATTACCAACATGTTTGAGTTGAAATAAAAATTTGGGATACATATTAAATGAGAGGAGAGTGTGTTTTAAGCCTTCAAAATTAATCGTTGATTCATATTTTAAGATTATGTGCGAGTAATTTTTTATGGGTTATACTTTTATTGAATTAATTGATATGTCATTAACACTTAGGACTTAAAATTGATACTTTTAAGGGAATAAGGATTTAAGACGTCTAAAAAGAAACATTAAAATTATTTTTCTTGAACATCGAATGTTATATTTTCCAAAATATGAGGGGCGAGAGTCGGTGAATTTTGAGTTATAAAATCGGAAGCCCAAAATTAAATTAATGTGTGATGTTAATTAAAAGTGATAAATGGATCGTACATCCTAGTAACTTACCATACTTGCTACATATTTTATATATGCATTCCTTATTTATGTTTATTTTAGTTTATCCATTCATTTTATTTCTACTCCGTAATTGTCTAGTTGGAAAGCCAGTAATTTATATAATTAAAAATATCTTTGTGGATCATTCTCTGCAAAAAGGAAGAGGGACGATTACAAAGTAGCTATGGGAGGTTTGGGGAGGTTATGAGACTTACTACAATTTTAAAAATACATGGGATGGGTGCCTAACAAATAATAGGGTATTTGTATAGCTGAATTAAAATAGCACATGCACCTGAAACAATTATAAATTTAACAAATCAAGTTTGTGGCTCCGTTGTCAGGAATTTGTGTCGATTTATTGACTTTGGGATAATTTTTTCTTTTCTTTTCACATTCTTTTTAGCATAAAAATTTTAAAAATAAAAAAATTAAATCATGAAAATCGAAATAACAAAAATCAATAGGTAGGGCCTGCTCGGTTTACAACTATAATTCTATTTTGTTTTATGTTTATATGCAATTCTGATAAAAATATGCGTTTAGCATACATGTTTTTAAACACTGATTTGAAAACTCAATTTAAACACTGTTTTTAAATACACTTTTTAAAATTCAGTTTTTTGTATTTATAAATATTGGTGCGCATTTTGTAAACATGTTTTTAAATGTAGCTTTTTGAAAATTTGAGAAAATTGGTAAACATGTATATTTATATTATACATGTGTGGGTGTGGGTGTGGGTGGGTGTGTGTGTGTGTGTATATATATATATATATATATATATATATATATATATATATATATATATATATATATATATATATATATATATATATATATATATATGTATGTATGTGTGTGTGCGCGCGTCTATATAATGTTATTGCATGTATAATTGGCAATAAAATTATACACATAAACGAATTGAGAATATGTTTTAATACATAAATATTATATGTATATTTTATATTATTCCATGCATTAATTATACATGTATAATGTTATATATAAGTATCATGTATCTATGTATACTGTTGTTTAAATATGGATCTTAGTACATTATAAAATTTAATTAAATATAAATATACATAATTTTGTGTACATGTACATATATATGTTTTATTCATAAGAATTATAAGTACATTAATGTACTATGTATGTATATTATATGTTAAGGTTAAATGAATTAAAATATTAAGAATGAATAATTCTGAGTTGAAAAATAAAAAATTGAAGTTTGTTGTCTTCTGGAAAACTTGATTATAACACATCAATATTATAATTCGTGGCTTGTTTGGTTTACAACTATAATTTTGTTTTCTGTGTTTAAATACAATTATGAAAAAAATTTGCATTTGGCACACCTATTTTTAAAAACTGAATTATAATATTTCTATGTTATAATCAAGTTTTTCTAAAAGCAGCAAAAGGGTGTTTTATAACTTTTATTTTTATTTTTCACTCAGACTTATTTATTCTTAATATTTTAATACATTATTACCTTAATATAAAATATACATTCATAATACATTAATATGTGTGTAATTATTATAAATAATATATATATATATATATATATATATATATATATATATATATATATATATATATATATATATATATATATATATATATATATATGTACATGTACACAAAATTATGTATATTTATATTGTATTAAAGTATATAATATACTAAGATTCATATTTTAAATAATATTATCAATAGATATATGATACTTATATATAGTTTTATACCTGTATTATTAATGCATGGTATAATATAAAATATACATGTAGGACATATGTATTAAAAAATATTAGCAATTCATGTATGTATATAATTTTATTATGAATTATACATGCAATATATATATATACATTTATATACATTTATGTACGTATGTATTTGAATTATGTAGCTATGTTTATATATATATAGTTAAACGCCCAAACATATGTCACTAAGTATACATAAAAACACATTAATGTTTGGGAGTTTAGGAGAAAAATACGTCATTATAGGAGTTTAGGAGAAAAATAGAGATAAATGAATGTTTTAATAGGATAGAAGAAAATATAGGGTAAAGTTGATAAGAGATAAGAGAAAAGAAGATGAGAAATGTGATGGGATCGATATTATAAAAAACTTTACTTGCCCAAAAACTTTGATTAATTGTGTTTTAGAAAGTAAGAAAAATAATATGTTTAAAGAATCGATGTAGGGTTTATATCATCATACCTTTACAAATCTTGTAGGTGATCCGATGTAGAGACTAATAAGTGAAGAAGATGTAGATATGACTCTGATCTTCTAGTATATGATCCTACAAAGTAAGAATAATGCATGGTCACCCTTTGAGTCTAGTATCTTGAAGCTATTGAGAAGATATTTACCTTTATCATCTCCTTTTCTCTAAGTCTTTCATTCTCTCTCACCACATCTTGCCTTTAGGTTCCCCCCCCCCCCCTCTTTATGTTTATGAGATTGCGAAAAGTAATTAATCTATATAATTTCTTGGTAAAATGTGCCCTGGAAGTTATTTATACTTCATAGCGTAAAACACTCTAAGCAAAAAATGTGTTCCCATAAAAGGCCCTTGTTTGAATGAGAGCTTCGTAAGAGAGGAGCTCATGAGAAGATGACATCCATCCATAGTTTTTGCCTGGAATGAAGTTACCTCATTTTAAACAATTTCAAATAATAAAATCCCTAATCTTAAATGAGATCTTCATTACAAAAACCTAAACTAATTGTCAATAATCGAGGTTTGCTAGAGGCATTTTTTAGTAATGAGATAATCAAAAGCCGAGTTCTATAATTAGGACTGTGTTAGGGATCCACGGTTAAATAATTAAATTTTCTTCTAAACAAAACATGGAAATTATAAATTATTACCCCATGATTTATTTCTGTTTCGTTAAATTGTAATTAATTCAATGAAATAATTACAAATTCATTGAAATTTACTTATCGCACAATACAAGGGAACTTCGTTCTAGCCAGAAACCCTAGATTTCCTACATAAAGCACACAATAACATCTTAGTGAAATTCAATTTGATGCGAATTGATTTCACTAATGTCTTATTAATTCCTCATCTCAAACATAAATTATTTGTTACTCTACCGAATTATAAAATAATCCATTTATTGAATTTACTAGTATAATAAAAACTTATAAGTAGATAAAGGGGCTTCAAAATATATGATATCCCCTTGATACTTTATAATATGATCTCAGACATGCTCAGATAATGATTGTCCAACTTGAGGAGACTTAAATCCAATAAATTTAATCGCACCCATAAAAGAAAATTAATAATTATGATTAAATTACAATTCTCATAATCCTTGGGATTAAGATTTTATGCACCTTTTGCAAACGTTTTTTGATTGTGAAAGTCTAATCTAGACAGTACCTAGACTTAAATCTCACATGTGGTCCTATTAAATACATTTATGATGTACTGACATGATCCCCTTTGAACTATCAGACAATTTTGTAGACCATTAGATAAGTTCGCATAGTCAAGATGAGCTATTAAGATCATATGCAAAACTTTACTGGTATGATTTCAACTCCCTATCTAGGCTGTGAACTCTTTAATTCATCTGGAAACAAAATTACAATCTTCTGTGATTAGGCCAAATCTAACTCACCAGAATTCCTACTAAGTTCAATTGACCAACATATATAAAATATATTATATAAAAATAAATCATCCTTATAAGAATGATTATCATTTTAAATTAAACCTCACACACCTTTATGGATAAATAAATGACATACATGGTTACAAGAATAAAACCCCAATAATATTCGACTTGGTCTCAAACCCATGTTCATATACATCAAACTCATATTCCATCTACATGAATATAAAAATCCATAGCTAGTAATATTTTTATAAAAGGATCTCCTAGGTCAACCTGAGATGAAATCATTATCACGATGATGTCGCCTCTTCTTATGGTATATAGTATCAACTGATACTTGTTCTCAATGTGATTCTCTCTCTTATAATTCCTTAGTTCTTTCAAGTTGGCAACTATTTCATTATTTTTAAAGTAAAATGTACTAGCTAATTGCACTGAAGGAACCAAACCCAAATCATTTATGAAGGTATGTAGCCAAATAACCTCCTTTACTACGTCCAAAGCGGAAACATATTCAGATTTTATTGTTGAATCATCCATATAGGATTCCCTAATACTCCTCCAACTTATGTCTCCAACTTCTAAGTTAAACACATAGTCCGAGGTTAATTTACTGGGACCCTTATCCGACTGCAAATCTGAGTTCATGTACACCAAAGGTACAAGACTCTCTGTTGAGTAGACTAGTATATAATCTTTATTCCCTTTTAGGGAATAGATAATGTTTTTTTACTATGGTCCATTTCTCCTTTATTAGGTTGGATAAGAATCTGTTGACCATGCCAACGACAAAGAAAATATTGGATCTTATACAACGCGTAACATGCATGAGGTTTCCAACCACCTAAATATAAAATATATTACTCCACCTCTCTATTTGATCTGGTATCTTAGGACACTGATTCTTAGACTAAAGATTTCATGTCTGAAAGTAAAAAATCCTTTCTCGGACCCTTACAATGATAAATTTTGTGAGCACATGATCGATATAAGTGGTTAGGATAATCCCAACATATATATTTATATTGTGAAAAATCTTCATCCTAATGATGTGATTTTCTTCTCCTAAGTCCTTAATGACGAACTGAATAGACAAGCACACTTTTATGATGGATAACAAACCCACCCAATTCCCTATCAGGATAACATCATCCACATAAAATACAAAAAATATAACCACATTTCTTTCATGCGTCGTATATACACAAGTTTTATATAGGCATTGAAGAAATAAAATGATTTAATGATCAAACGAATGTTCCAAGACCTTTATGCTTACTTATGTTCACAAATGGATCCTTTAAGGTTGCACACATTTCTTTCATGTCTACTTTCTATGAATCCATCAGGTTGAATCATTATATGAAATTAGAATGTAGCCTATGTTACAAAAATATACTCAAATACAGTCCATGCATATCCTTGGATCGAGTGCGAACCAAGACACCATCAATATAGACAATAATGAATTAGTCCATGTAAGGTTGGAATACTATAAACATCAACTGCATGAACACTAATGGAGCATTAGCCAAACCAAATGGCATTACCTGGAGTGCACGTATTTCATATAATATCAAAAACTATCACTGGGATTCCTTTGTAACACCCTATGATTTCAAACTGCATAATATTTTGTATAAGTTGAAAAAACAACAGAACATAATTTTTATTGGACTTATTTATTTTCTTCAGCATTTACAAATGGTTGTTTTAATATAAAACTAACAATGTTTTAATTGGTGAAAAAATTGGGAAAATTTTCTAGTCATTTAAACTTTTGGCTGAATTGAGCTACTCTTAAGTGTTGAATCGATTTGGCCTGAGGGAGAATCGATTCACACCAGGAAGCAACTGCGAATTGGCTTCTTTTTGTGTGTTTGTTGTGGTTTAGGACTCTATTGTTTTCCTATGTTAAAAGACTTGGAGATTAGACTTATTAAATAGTTTAAACCCTTTTTCCTAAGGCACTAGTATCTGAAAAGAATTCCTCTCATCTTCTACGAAACCTAACCCTCCATTAAAACAAAGTTTCGACCTAATTTTTCATTATTCAAATTAAGTTTTCTCATGATCAACCAAGAGCCGAATCTTTTTATTTTCATGAGACGGTCGCAACAACATAATTATATTTTCAAGATGACTTATTTTTAGGCATGAATATCTCTATTGCTCCCCTTAATTGTTTTATGTTTTAAATGTTGCATAAATCTTAATTAATCATGTTTTCTTAAAAATAATTAGGAATGTTAATTAAGGAAAGTGAAGATAGATTTGGGGATATTTTTATTATATTCAAAAATATGATTTAAGATTTAAAACATCGCATGCTCACATTAGTGTACCAGGATATGTTATATTTATTAGACGAATCATACGCTAGAACTAAAATATAAAATTTGAATAAGGTTTTGACCCATAAATTCACAATATTGATGTGTATGTTGTCGGACGAAATTAATTGTTGTGAAACATATTACTATGCATATTTAAATTAGATTATGTGTTGTAAAAGAAAAATGCAACTCATATTGAAATTATGCAATTTGACAACTTATATAACTATTTTGTAGAACTTGGTTATTACATGATTAAACTGATGTAAGTAGAATGGAATTGAATTCGTAAGATTATTTGAAAAATAATAAAGTTATATTATTAAATATGTTTTATGTAGATATTATTTGTGTCAATAAATTGACACCGCTTAGACGTTCGATTTTTAAGAGTAGTTGTACTTTCACCATTTTTAATAAGTTGCTTATTAGTTATGAGACAAGTTGGTAGACTTTATTGTTGTTGGCACTTTCTAGGTATAAGACTAGTGAGTGTGTGATTTTACGGTTGGGTATTTTCCTAGGTGGGGCTAGGTAGTATATCGTTACGTTATTCCTTTAGCCTAGGTCCAAGACTAAGTGATGGTTTTTGGTAGCTATACTTCCTAGGTGATTGACTAGGAAATACTTATGGTTTTTTTATCTCTAGGTATGTAACTAGGGATAGTTTTAGTTATGATAATCGAATTCTTGGTGGGGCTAATTGAAACATAGAGAAAATGATTGAGAATAACTATTAACACCTAAGATAATAAACGAATATTAGAAATGGATTTGCATGAACCAACAAAATTAATTCGACAGGCTATAGTGACGTGTGTGGTATTGACATAATGACTATGTGTAGGGCTAATGAAATTGGGTTGACTGTCTATAGTGACATGTCGTGCGTGGAACATCACGAGTATGTGCAGGGCTAAAAAATTAGGCTGACTGGCTATAGTGATGTGTGTGGGTGTATTGTATTGAGATTTTAAGATTTCCAGGAGTACGTGCAGTACCAATCGAAAGGTAAACTAGCTATAGTGGTATCACACCAAGAAGTTAATTAAATAATTTAATTTAGTAATATAAAGATGTAAGATCTAATTCACTGTTGAAATAACATAATTTGGACTTAGGTTGTTAGGTGGCTTAGTTTATGTAGGTAGTTAGTACTATTTTACTTGCATCTTCTTATGTCATTTTAAATTAAAATATTCTATTGTTATATTTATCTTGTATGATGCTTATGTATGGGTTTATGGATCCTATTTGGGAGGAGAAGCTGGTATTCATGCAGTGGGCTTTGACCCATTGCATTGACTCATAATTCAGGTATAGTTGTTGTAGTATCTGCTTAGGATTGATTGGAGATTTATGGAGTTGTTAATGAGTTATTTATTATTGCTTTAGTATTTTTGTTCTCCTATCCGTAATTTTATATATGAGTGTCATTTTTGGATTGGCGGGACATTGGGTTTCATATTTGTTTACGATTTTAAGATAGAGATTTGTAGTTAGATTATTTCATTTGAATATTATTACATCCTTTGGATTTCAAATTTATTTATTGGAGTTTTCATGGTAATGGATTTTATTGTTTGGATGTTATATATAAGTGGATTATTTGAAATTCTATCTTGTGGAACAAATTAATGTCTCATTGTAAGGACAATTTGTCCATCTTTATGTATATGTTATGTCATACGCCGTTACAAGATTGATGGTTGAAAAGATCACATCGTCATCAACGAAATACGAAATCCGAAGATCAAAAGAAGAAGGAATCTGGAAACAGTCATCCGGACCGGTCCGCCCCAAAATAAAAAGAACCGATCCGACTGCGGACCGATCCGCCCAGGACCGGATCGGACCACCTTGCAAAATGAGTCCAGAGAGCACCGAGCCAATTGCGAACCGAATCGGCTTCAAATTAAAAGAACCGATCCTCCATCGGACCGATCCGCCTGAGGCCCGGACCGATCCGCCCTAGATAAACTCTGCCAGATCGTGTAGCAGATTTTTTAGGGTTTTGACTCCTTATTTAAACCACGATCAGTAGTTGGTTTCCATAAGACTTTCCCATGTTTTTCAGAGCATATCAACCCTAAAGTCTTCACCTATTGAGTCCTATGATTCTAGGTTTTTTACATTCACACATCATTGCCAAACCTTTGTGAATCCTTTTGCAACCCAAGAACACAACTTTGGTTTGTTCAACCCTTGTGGAGGAGACCGTTCTTCTTCTTCATTGCAGCCCTCCTGGAAAGGAAAAATTCCATCCACCGACATAGGAACCGACACCTGCGGGTATTTCTGTGTCACACTGTTTCTAGTCGTTGCTTTAAAGGTTTACCGAAGACACCGTGAGTTACACTTGTGGGCGATTATCAGGTTGTATGTAAGTCAATGGTCTTGTAAATTCTTTAAAGTTCTAGAAATAAAAGGTTTTGCCCTTCGGGGATTTTTCCTTAACTTTGTGTCGCATGCTTTATATTTGATGGGTTGATTTAGATGCATGTTTAAGGGTTGATTTTATTTGGCTTAAAAGTAGACGCTAATTAAATAAGGGTTCTTGGAAACTTGCAAATTTAATTTAAATCGATATTACACGCGTTTTCAAATTGGTATCAGAGCGGGTTACGCTAATCTATTGCGTATTCCTATTTTCCGCAAAATTGTGTGATATTAATTTTTTTTGAAAAATCAGTTTTGTGAAAAAAATCGCAATTTTTCCTATGGAGCACTTATATAATCAGATGCCTATTTTTGATGGGTCTAATTATGCCTACTGGAAAGATCGTATGAAATCGATTTTAAAATCTATTGACGAGCGTGTTTGGTTGCTTTGCGAAAATGGTTGGACTACTCCCACGGTCACTGTTAATAACATCACCTCTTTAAAACCCGTGTCAGCCTGGACTGAAGATGATTATAAATTGTCCAATTTTAATTCCCGCGGTCTGAGTGCTATTTCTGGAGCTGTCTCTCCTGATGAGTTTTGCCGAATTATGACGTGCACCACGTCTAAAGAGGCTTGGGATGTTTTGAAATTGACACATGAGGGTACGAACGCGGTTAAAGAGTCAAAATTACAAAATCTGGCCACCCAATTTGAGACTATCACCATGTCTGAGTCCGAATGCTTTGATGATTTTTATGCACATTTGTCGGACATAGATAACATATGTTTTAATTTGGGTGAGGTTATTGATAACACGCGTGTCGTTAAAAAGATTTTGAGATCACTCCCAAAACGCTTTATTCCTAAAGTCACTGTTTTGAACTCTTTGGGAAATTTGAAATCACTTAAGTTGGAAGAACTTGTATGAGATCTTCAAACCTATGAGATTGATATGTTTCCCAAAACCATTAAGGCTAAGGATAATGGCATTGTTTTAAAGACTCATTTTAAGAAAAAGAAAGAAAGAGTTTGTGAGTCCGATTCTGAGGGAGATTTTGATTTTAATGATATGGCCTTACTTGCGAAAAATTTTAAAAAATTTCTCAACATGAACAAAAATAATTCTTCCAACAAAAAGAATGTTTTTGAGAAAAATAAAAAAGAAAGAGGAGGCCAAAGATAGTGATAAGGAGGATGAGATCAGGTGCTTTGAGTGTGAAGGGAAAGGGAACATAGCTAGAGAGTGTCCTTCTAGGATAAGGAGAAAGGGGAAAGAGACTGCTATGCCCGCCACCCTTAGTGATAGTAGTGAAGGTGAGGGTGATGAGACTAGTGGTGAGAAGTTTGTAGCTTTTTCTAGTCGTGTGAGCACACCCACCTTGTCCCACTATAGTGCACACGAATGTGATAGTGATGGTTTGAGCGCTTCAAGTGCGGGAGAAAGTGAGAGTGAAAGTGGAGATGAAAGTGAGCTCCAAAAAGCTTTTAGAGATTTCTACATCGAGACCTTGAAAACAAAGAAGTATAATAGGGATTTAGGTCTTCGGGTTTTAGATTTGGAGAAAGAGAAGGAGGTTTTGAGAAAGGAGAAGTGTGATTTGACCAGCACATTGTCTAGTCTGACGACACGTGTATCCCAACTCGAGAGTGATCTCGAATGTGCCAGGGTGGTCAAAGTCAAGTTTGAGAACGCACCTAAGAAGGTTGAAAAGGTGGTTCTTAAGGGTAAAGGTGAGAAGTTTGGAATAAGTCATGACGGTGCTTCTTCTTCCCAATTAGAACCCGAGCCGGTTCCCACTTTAGTGACAGTTTCACATGTGTCTCACCCTAACCCACCTAGGCGTCCCATTCCTATTAGGAAAATGCGTCCTAGAGTTTTTGAGAGAGGTGTTCCTAGGCCTATTTATGTTTTCTCACATTGCAAGAGGAGAGGTCACCTTAGGGAATTTTGTTTTAAGTTGGGCTATGTGTCACGTTTTGCTTCTACACGTGTTTCTGGCACACATGCACCCACACATGATACTTTACATGCTCCCGGAGATTACATGAGAGAGTATGCACATTTAGGTGAGCAAGTTAAGTTTTTAGTCAAGACTTCACAAGAATTGATGGAGGTTTTTCATAAGTTGTCACCACCTTTGGAAAACCCCTCCGCACCTAATGATTGAGGTTTGACTTGTTTACTAGCATAGGGTGATTTTCATGATGACATTGTTTTGCCTATTGCTAGTATGTATCATTTTTGTATATTTTGTTTGAAAAATTATGAAAAATACAAAAAGATTTTATTTTGAGAATTTTTTTTGAAAAATCCAAAAAGATTTTTGTATTTTGTTTGCATCGTTTATGGATGAACACTTTGGATGACCAAGTCACAACATCATTCCATTTTTTTCATGTGACTATTTGATAGTGTTTTGAGACAATAGGTCAATTCATCCATGTGCTTTATAATGTTTGGAGTCATTAAGATGTAATTAAGTGTTACTTCCTACATGTTTGACTCATATTTCCTTTATTGCACACATGCGCGGATTTTTTTGATTATTATGCTTGTCTTATCACATGTTGGTTGGGTGTTTTCACTTCAATCCTGTCCTTAAAACAAACCAAGCACGATAATTTTTTATAAGGAAATTGTGCATATAAAAACCGTTTTGTGAGATTGTGTGCTTTGTTTAAGAACGGGGAGGGGCTGCGAAAGGTAATTTTCTATCCTTTGCGCAAAAGCCACCGTTGAAAAGGATCTAAAAAATGGAGGAATTTTAATATCCGAGGTCCAAAGAGGTTAAAAGAGCCCGGAAAAATTTAAAAGAAATAAAAAGATATTCATGCCTAAATATGGGCCATTTAGGTTTTTGCTCCAATTCTCCAAAGTTTGAGAATTTAGATTACCTCTAAAAGAAAATATATATGAGGGAGTTTGGTTGGAGAATTTTAAACGGGTTTGCACGTCCTTGAAATTTTTGAAAATGCGCTATATAGTTTTGGACGTTATTGGTGTGGAAATCACTTTGACTTTGATTTGTTGATTTGCATAAGACGATGTCATATAAATTCAACATATTTTTTACACTTAAGGATACCTTTGATGTTCATTCGTTAGGAGTACATGTATGCATCGTGCACATATGATTGATTGAGTTGATTTACCTATCGAATGTGTTCACACCCATTCATTCCGTTTCCATGACTTGGTTGTTTGAGTCTAAATCCATGGTGTGATTTTTGTATCATATTTGTTCAAATTGGTATCTTATTTTTGTACGAAAAATTTGAGAAATTCAAACATAGTTTGTGAAGTTTTTTGTTAGCATCTCCTTGCCAGAGCACGTTGACCATATTTGTTTGATACCCTGTTTTGTATACCGTGACACCCCGATTTTTCTTGTTTGATTCATTCTTCTCATCTGTCTATTTGGGGACATCATAAAAAGGGGGAGAAAGAATTATCATATTATAGGGGAGTTTGAATTTTGGGGGAGTTTTTGAGATGTTGCTTATGTTTTTATCATATATTGATATCCATGTTATCTCATTTCAAACTCGATATGTCACATGGTATTTGCTTGTTCTCATGTGTGTAGGTACATCCTTGATAATCCCATGATACACACCCTGATGAGAAAAGCGTGAAGATTCCTGAAGAATTGAAGAACAAATGATGCAGCCTTAGTCATATGTACCTCTTTCAGTTTCGGGTTCATGGAAGGGTAGATTTGTATAGGCATTGTTCATACTTGATAATTCGGATTTTTTATGTTTGTTCCGGCATAGACATAGGGGGAGATTTGTAAGGACAATTTGTCCATCTTTATGTATATGTTATGTCATACTCCGTTACAAGATTGATGGTTGAAAAGATCACATCGTCATTAACGAAATCCAAAATCCGAAGATCAAAAGAAGAAGGAATCTGGAAATAGTCATTCGGACCGGTCCGCCCCAAAATAAAAAGAACCGATCCGACTGCGGACCGATCCGCCCAGGACCGGACCGGACCGCCTTGCAAAATGAGTCCAGAGAGCACTGAATCGATTGCGAACCGAATCGGCTTCAAATTAAAAGAATCGATCCGCCATCAGACCGATTTGCCTGAGGCCTGGACCGATCCGCCCTGGATAAACTCTGCCAGATCGTGTAGCAGATTTTTTAGGGTTTTGACTCCTTATTTAAACCACGATCAGTAGTTGGTTTCCATAAGACTTTCCCACGTTTTTCGGAGCATATCAACCCTAAAGTCTTCACCTATTGAGTCCTATGATTCTAGGTTTTTTACATTCAGACATCATTGCCAAACCTTTGTGAATCCTTTTGCAACCCAAGAACACAACTTTGGTTTGTTCAACCCTTGTGGAGGAGACCGTTCTTATTCTTCATTGCATCCCTCCTGGAAAGGGAAAATTCCAGCCGCCGACATAGGAACCGACACCTGCGGGTATTTTTGTGTCACACTGTTTCTAGCCGTTGCTGTGAAGGTTTACCGAAGACACCGTGCGTTACACTTGTGGGCGATTATCAGGTTGTATGTAAGTCTATGGTCTTGTAAATTCTTTAAAGTTCTAGAAATAAAAGGTTTTGCCCTTCGGGGATTTTTCCTTAACTTTGTGTCGCATGCTTTATATTTGATGGGTTGATTTAGATGCATGTTTAAGGGTTGATTTTATTTGGCTTAAAAGTAGACGCTAATTAAATAAGGGTTCTTGGAAACTTGCGAATTTAATTTAGATCGATATTACACGCGTTTTCACTCATATTTAAGTCACATTCTAAGAATGGTATTTTAATTATGACACCCAGTGTAGATTGGCAGAGGGGATTGGCCACCTCCATTGCCAAAATATGCGAGGTGTCACAATAGATATCAAATCATGGTCTTAGGTCTCGACGGTTTTGAGTCAGTAGCTTCCCCATTGCCTATCTTTGTTTATTTTTAATGATCTGTACTCTTTAGGTTTTTTGAGTTTGATGTTATTTGACCTTGCCTTTTCAAATAGCCAATAGTAGGAGATCTAGAGATAGGAAACAGGGTTTGATTTTTGGCCAGCAGTTCAGGAGAGATAGCGTTAGTTTCTTTTGTGTGCTAAAAAGTTAGTGTCTATCATTTATGAGGCCATGGTGGCTGGTATTGAGACGGGAGACAAATGTGGAGAAACCAAGACATGCAGCAACAAGGTCCACCCACTTTAGTTTGGGATAAGGTCATGGCCTACTTCCATAAAGTCAATCCTCCCACTTTTTCTTGGGATCTGACCAAAAAATTTATCACTAGTGGAGACATGATATGGAGAGGAATTTGAGTATGGTGGACTAAACGGATCTGTAAAGGCAGATGTCTACTATTTTTTAATTGATTGGAATGTTTTGGAGTGATGGGAGTGAGTCACCACATCTGAAGATAGATATGGTCTGAATTATAGCAAGTATTTTCCTTATTTAATTAGGACTACGAAGAAGTAGTTTTTGAATTTAAAATAGGGTTAAAAATTAGCTGCTGAGTATGAACGAGTTAACAAATCTATTATAATTTGTACCTAAGGAGGTGATTACAGAAGATAAGAAAAAGAATTATTTTATTAAGGGTTTAACGTGATCCATTAAGAATATGGTTTTGTGGAATCTGACGTACACTACTTACACTCAGGTGGTGGACGTCACAGTACTATTATTGCAAAGAAAGCTGAATTACCGAACGAAGTTAGGTAGGAGGTATGAGTCGAGTGGTTAAGATGGTACCAAGGCAAGTACGGAGAACAAGCGTTGCAATGACCAACCTTGGAAGAAGAAGTGAACACAAAAAGAGGAGTAAGCTTTTTAGCATGGCAGCATCATCCCATAAGACTCTCGGGGATAGGGACAGGGACAATAGTGTGAGCAAGAGACAACTAGGAAGTTTGGGCCTATTAGAGGCATATGATTCAGTTATGGGGTGGTAGGGCATTGAAATTTAAGAGTTAAAAGACATAAGGCTAGCAGGGCCAAGGGCATCCATTACCGGGGGCATTAGGTGCACAGGGATGCCAACGACATTAGCGGTGGGTACGCTAGGACCAATTATGTCGATCGTGTACGTAATTCCACTTTTACAATCTCAAGCGGGGAAAGCTCAATAGGATACAAATAGTGGGTTATGCGATATCATGATACGTTTTATTTTTAATAGTTATGCTTCATATATATAGTTATTCAACTTGTGGGGTATGTTCGTGTAGGATTGGGTGTATGGGCGTCAAATCGTTGCATTCTAAGAGTAGGCATACACGAGCCTTATCTTATTTGCGCAGGTTTACGTTGAAACATTTACTCTTCTTCGAATTTCGAGGATGAAATTTCTTTGTTAGTGAGGGAGACTGTAATACCTTTGTTAGTGATTTTGAATCATAGAATATTATATATAATTTGAAAAAAGCAATTTTTTTATTGTACTTAATTACTGTTTTAGCATTTAAAAATGTTGGCTTTAATATTAAAATAGCAAGGGTTTACATGATTTTGAATTGGTGGAAAAATAGGGAAAATTTTCTAGAAATACAAATTTTTGGACGAATCAGGCTACTCTCGGGTCTCGAATCAATTCGGCCCTAGTGCATATCGATTCACACCATGCAGTGGCTGAGAATTGGATTCTTTTTGTGTTCTTGTTGTGGTTTAGGACTCTATTATTTTTCCTATATTAAAAGAGTCGGTAATTATACTTATTAAACACTTTTAACCCTTTTTCCTGAGGCATTAACATCTTGAAAACATTCCTCCCATCTTCTACAAACTCTAATCCTCCATTAAAATAAAGATTCAACCCAATTTTTTAAGACTCAAAAAGTTTTCTTAAGATTAACCAAGAACTTCACAAGACGGTCATAGCCGTGTAATCAGATTGTCGAGAGGACTTATTTTCAACCGTGAATATCCCTATTGTTCCTCTTAAATGTTATATGTTTTTAATGTTCCCTAAACCATTATTAATCATGTTTTCTTTAAAATAACTGGGAAGATTAATTAGGGAAAGTGAAAATAGAGTTGGGGGTGTTTTTATTAAATCCGAAAATATGATTTAAGGCTTGAAACATCATATGGTTAGATTAGTATATTCGGATATGCTATATTTATGGGACAAATCATATGATAGAATTAAAAGTTAAAATATGAATAAGGTTTTGACCCGTAGATTCACGATATTAATGTGTATGTTGTAGAATGGAATGAATTGTAGCGAAACATAGTTACAATACATATTTGAATTGCATTATGTGTTGAAATGGTTTGGTGATTTCTAGATATGGGACTAGGGATGGTTTTTATTATTATGTTTGAATTATGTGTGGGGATAATTTGTCTGAGAATAATAATTAATTCCAAAGTTAATAGATGGATAGTAAAAATGGATTTGTGTCACGAGTATGTATAGGACCAAAGAAATTGGGTCGATTGGCGATAGTGGCGTGTGCGTGCGCTACCATCACGAGTATGTGCAAGGCTAATGAAATTGGGTTGACTATCTTGTGACAATCCGTGATCCGAGATAAGGGGTGGCCAGCCCGATCCTCAAATGTAACATGAATCATGGATGAATATCATTCTCAGCATCACAAAATATAAACTGAGTATACGGGAAAACCGCCCAATACATCAGAAAACGGGTTGCCAAAAAGTTTAGAAATTTAAAATGCAGTTAAGAAATTTAAATTAAAACAACCCCATCTGATAAGTAAGTGGAATTCCACACAAATATATATAATACAACTAAGATGAAAGTAAACAACATTACTGAATAGGCTGTCGATCCACAGCAACATACAATAAAGTACAACAATTTAAATACCTTACATAATACATCCATTAATTAAATATAAAAGTTTGGGCCACCCGCCCGAATAAAAAGACCCGATCATATCTAGACCACAAAGATGAAAGCGTCTAATTCAATATCCTGTAATAACCCACAAAATCTTACAGCTCGTCGAGAGCAATGGAATGGGAACATCAAGACTGGCGTCCTTGCGGGGGAGCACCTGAGCGGATACATTATTATACACGACAAGGAAAGTAAACCGGTCAGGGCCGGGTTCTATATGATCACCAGAAGAAATAAAAAGCATGATAGAAATGAACAGTTATGCATGAATGATAAGGATGATAAATTTACATTACAATTTAACTAAATGATGAAATGTCAGTACATAGAAGAAAGAAAAGTAATAACTTAAATTTAAAACCTTTCCTCATTTATCAAATTTCCATTACCTTGTGTATTCCTTAATAGGAATAAAACCATTTATTAACTCCCATAGTTAATTATCTTACCATTTCATCTTTCCATTCCTTAATAGGAATACCATTAATATTAAGTGCACTTTATGGCACATATTTCATTAATCTCATTCCCGTGCTCTTTATGGCACATATCTATGCTCTTTGTGGCATTTATCATACGCTCTTTGTGGCGTTTAACAACCATCAAGTCCCACTTGATGAAAAATATAGTTATATTCATATACATATAACGATTCTAAGACCGCCCGTCTGGGTTTCCCCACTGTGCGTGCCCCTAAATGACCATCATCTTCCAGGGCCTACCATAAGACAACTTGGGATCCTACATCGCAAGACATCGGGAAGCGGCCATGTGCCTGTGGGATAGTTAAGACCACACCCGGAATCTCCTACCCATCGCAGAAAATATATACATAACAAACGCTCACATGGCCTAGGACTATATCCACCCTGCATTCATTAGCCAGGGGGCATCACCATGCGCGCAAACTTCCCTTATGATGTCATTTAGAGAGGTGTGTAACAGTAAATTAACATTTACATTTTTAAATCTCATTATTAGATTCAGTATTCATTACCAATTTCCATTTCCATTACCCTTGTGATTAGTTCTTTTTATTTGAACCTATCATTATTAAACACTGGGTTCCTTCTATTTGAACCAATCATCATTAACACAATTTGGGTCCATTTTAGTTGAACCTATCATCTTTAAGCATTTGGGTTCATTATACGAACCTAGTTCCCCTCGAATATCGTCATTAATATACCTCAATTTACAAGTCCAGATTAAATCTCCAAATGATCGTTATGATCCTACAAGTCCCCAAAGTTCATAAAATCTTGATAAGCCCTCAAGTCTCCAAACATGGGCCTACAGCCCCTATCCTCCTATTACGAAGTAACAAAAAGAGTGATGCCTAAACATCACTTTGGAACACCCCCTCCACTAGACTTAACCACAAGTGAAATCCATTCCACTCTAGGGTGACAACCAAACTCAACTAGGACTCTAAAAGTCAAAGTTTACTTCATTCAAGAAGGTTCCTAAGTCCCTATGAAAAGAAAATATTAAAAGCAAAAGTAAAGTTTTGGAACGAAAACAGGGGACCGGTCGACCGGTAAGGGGACCACGGTCGACCGCGCTTCACATTTGTGCCTTAGAAGAAAAACAGAACTCTCACTTCGGCAGGGCCGGTCGAACGGTAAGGGGGACCCGGTTGACCACGCCTCAAATTTTATGCCTTTGAAAGAAAGCAGTGTGCCCTCTCCCGAAGGCCCGGTCGACCGGTCTGGTAACCGTGGTCGACCGGTCATAGCAGACCTAGCCTCCCTAATTCTTCTTCTAACAATCAAAGTCCATGACATTTAATGGAACTAATACACCACAAATATGTCTAATTACCATCATCTACAAACATTTATCATCCAAATCATTTTCTAAGGGTTAGTACCCAAATAATTAACAAAACCCTAACTAAACTAAATCATAACAATCCACAACAAATCATGCTAATTAATCCACTTAAATCATATTATAGCAAGTAAGTTACTTGCCTTGATCTAGCAAATTCAGATTTGATTTGGTGGAGGCAACAATCCAAGCTCCAATCTCTCTTTTCTCCAAAGCTCTCTTCTTTCTCCTTCTCTCTCTCTCTCTCTAGGGCTCAATTTTGAAAGAAAAGGAAGAGTAGAAATGGGGTTGGGGAAAAATAAAACGGGGCTTAAGTCTAAAAAGCCCACTTAAATGTCTAATACGCGATATAATAAATCGCACTGCACTTAAGCTATAACAAGTCAAAAGTGCCCAAAATGCCAAAATGCAATATGGCACTTATTTTGACTGTCTCGCACCTACTGGGACTAACTATACCCTCCAAATTATCATTTGAAAATTTTATAACTCATTTTAAGTTCCGATTTCTCATTAAACCAAAATGTCATTTTATATCTTATGACACCATAAATCACCACATGGATATTTGTACCCACTCATCAGGTACTCATACAACATTTCAGTAAATATTAACCTTTCCCATATTGAATTAATATTTACTCAACATCTATCATTTTATAATTAATTACTACACATAGTAAATAAATATAAAATACGCTATCAAACGTGAGGGTTGTTACATACTCCCCCCCCCCCCCCCCGTAAGAGGGAATTTTGCCCCTAAAATTTAGGTATACCTCGCAAGAAGAAATGCGGATACTTTTCCCGCAAGTCATCCTCGTGACCCCATGTCGATTTCTCGACACTGTGCTGACTATCTTGCAACATAACTAAAGGTACTATCTTCAATCTAAATCGCCGGTCTCTAAGCTCTAAAATGGCAACCGACTACTCCTCATAAGGAACGTTAAGATGCATCTACTTTGAAAGAAATGTGCCTAAGGGTACCAATCACATCTCTTGTACTACTATACAGGAGAGATATGGAACACGTATGAACTTTCTGCAACTGTTTCGGTAAAGCAAGTTAACAGGCTACCGGACCCACCTTAGCATTAATAGGAAAGGTCCAATGTAAAGCGGTGCAAGTCTTCCTTATACTCAAAATACTTAATGCCCTTCATAGGCAATACTCGCACCAACACTTGGTCCACCTACCTCAAACTCCATATACCTTCACCCCGCATCATCTTGGCTCCTTTGTCGATCTTGGTTATACGAATGCGATTCCGAAGGAGCTCAAGTTTCAAAGAAGTACCTCGGATTATTTCAGGTCCGAGAGACTTATCATCCCGCACCTTTTACCAACAAACAGGAGATCCACAAGGCCTACCATACAAGGTTGTATAAAGCGCCATCCCGATAGTGAATCGATACAAATCATAATAAGTGAATCCAACTAGTGGGAGATACTGTTCCCAACTTATCCTTAAAGTTAAGTATACACATAAGGGTATATACCCCAACATATGGTTTACCCTTTCTGGTCTGGCCATCTGTTTGAGGATGATAGGAAGTTCTAAACTTCAATCCGTTTCCCATTTTTAGAAACTTGCCAAAAGTGAGAAACGAAAATCCTATTTCAGTCGGAAACTGTAATTAAAGACACCCCACGCAATACAACAACCTCTCCAAGCCCGACCACTACTACTGGTGGCGCATAACTTGACACATGATGTCATTACCCGGATGTAATGCAACCTTAGAACCGCTAGATTCCACCATTTCTACCCTTCTAAAGTCCTTCTCATTCAGGACAAAGATTCTCTTATGTAAACGTACCCCACCCTCAAAGTCAATAGTGTAAGGTTGTGTTCCCTAAGTCAGCAGCTTGTATATCTGGTCTTAACCACTCTTGTCTCTCCTAAGACATCTTGCAACAAAATATTGCTCGAGCGAAGGTTTAAATTCTGCCCAGGAAGGAGCACCTTCTTTTCCATACGGCGATCACCCCCACGATGAATTTAAATTCCTGCATGAGATAATACTCCTCACAAGTGTTAGCTTATGAGGCGCATAAACATTAGGTCTATGCTCCAGTATTAATACTCCCGATCCTGGCAGAGGCTTGTCAATTGAATCCACCCTCGAGCTTAGAAACATGGCTCAAGAATGTGAGTCAATTCACCCTTTCGTTACCTCCGTAACACTCTACTACGAGAGGCCTCATCTCCTTCGACTTTACTAACCAAACATCTCGAAATCTCATACTTCTCGTTACCAGGAAACCAATCCCTCTTAGAGTCAACACACAACTTTTTCTTGGTCAACTCCCAACAGCCCTCCTAAACCAACATCACATACTAAAGGCCTTATGTCCAAACGATCCTAAAGTCTACCTACCTATACTATATCCTATCTAAGTCGTATACATCTAATACTAAGTATATCCCTAGTGCCTAAGACCTTTCTCAACTCCCGACATTTGCTTGTTTTCGTGCATGGGACGTCTCACCGAAGCGAAATCCAAACAAGGAACGCTCCTGTTACACTACTACCTCGCGTTGTTGGTCATCAAGGCATACAGGTCTAAAACACATGTTCAGGACTGAAAAGATTTTACTTATATACATTACCATATAAATAACTAAAGATATAACAAATCAAACAAATCCAAAATAAATCCCTATAATTATATATCCCACAATATAGGTACCTTTTTAAATAGCCTTCTTATCAAGGCATAACCCGAAGTCTTAACTCGACTTCGCATCCCAGTCTCCCTCACATCGTTCAGAGGAGAGAATTGTATACAGTGCTTCTATTTCGCACTTTAATAGCCACTAATCACTCTTCTACTTGATTCTCGGCTAAACCTTTCCACCCATCCATTAACCATCAAAAATAAATTAAGGAAAAATGAAATTAGCTAACAGAAGAAAGAACAACATTTCTCCACTTCCAACGTCGTTGAGGTTCACGCGTGGAGCGTCCCGCAAAAGCAGAATCCAAACAAGGAACCCCTCCTATACGCTACTACTCAATTTTGTCGGTCGTGGGGATAAGGCATACAAATCACATCACACCCGACCATGTTAAGGACGAGTAAATCGGCCTCAAAGCATAAAGTACCACAATAAATCCCCATATCTACACAAACAAGGAATTTAGCGAACAACCACTCATAGGAAACTCAACGCTAGAAAAAAAATACTCTCAGCAGATCTTATCAAATCTGTAGTCTGAGAAGAGCTCATAAAGTAGATGAGCGCGTAAAGCCTGCATCGAATAACACACAACTTAAGTGTCCCTGAGTGAAATTTTACCCTCCTATAACGAGAGGTGCCGGCTGAGCAGGAGGATGCATAGACTCCTAAATTTGACAAATACGCCAATATTATAGTTGCCCCTTCTGTGAAGGAACAACCATAATAGGTACCGGAGGCAAAAACTGAACATATGGCTGTTGGGGAGCCCTAGGAAATTGGCCCCAATCACCTGAGGACACTCCATCTTATAATGACATGCCTCCTCTCAATGGAAGCACCATCCCTTCATATCCTCCTGACATCGACCCCCGTTATTTCTAAACTGGGAAGTACCTTGGCCCAAAGGGTCTTTACCTCCATGTCCACCCCGACCCGCATGTTGCGAAGCACCTTGACCGTGCCTACTGTTATTACCACTCGCAATAAACCTTCTAAAACGTTGTCTCGTATATGAAACCCCTTGCCGAGGGTCCCTATTTCTATACTTACCACCCAAAATTTAGGATGATGGAAATGCGCCTCTTCAAGTCCCAAATCCTCTAGGTTTCCCTACTTACACACGACAGTAGTTTTCTTGCTACCCGGTGTATGTAACCGATGCTCATGGCAATGGGGTGAGGCTGCATTCATAATCTCAACAGAAGTCTATAAGGCTTGATTACGCCGTAAATAAATGCCGGATTCTCCAGTCTAGACCTCGCATAAGCTTTGAGATCTTCCTATCTTTCGGAGCCACTTCATCTTGGACTAAATTCACAAATCGTGAAAACCCCTCTTCATGTTCTGCCACATATCTCTCTTCTTGCATAACATCCTGGAGCATCCTTCTCATCTCCCAATGAGCTGTGGAAGAAACATACTCACGATCGAACAAAGCCCAAAACTCAGTGATCGTCATTGTGTCTCTCTGCTCTGGTGTGGTTATTATTTTCAACCAGTATAACGCAGATCAAACTAACTTAAAAGTGACAAGGACTTGTTTCTCTCCTCGCTACATTCTATCATTCAAAGGTAGCGTTGTCTGTTCTCTTTCCATGTATTGGCTTCAATAACATCCATGCCTCCCTCGAATTTTGGGGAATTTCCCTTTAGAAAGGACTCTCTAACCGTTTCTCACGGAGTAGGTCCCGTGGGAGCTTGAACATCGTGAGCCCATTGTTGAGCCTATGGCAAATTGTTTGACCTCTGCGGTTATGGCGGTGTTAACCGCTTGAGCTACTATATTTGCTACATCCGTAGCGTTAACGGTCCCTTGTGGAGGCGGTGGAGAATCTACCTCCTCTTCTGCAACCTTATCACGTCTCGCTGGGCGACCTCTCTAGGTGGCATTTGAGATGAAGAAACAATAGAGTTAAAATACTATTTGAAACTATATATCTTGCAGAAGATCGCAAACATAGGCAACTACACAGTCCTAACCTTAGGCTCTATATCAAAGAACGCTACGATAGAATGTGACGAATCCACATAGATCCTTAAGACTCTAGAACCTGATGCTCTGATACCATCTGTGACACCCCGTGATCCGAGATAAGGGGTGGCCAGCTCGATACTCAAATGTAACAGGAATCATGGATGAATATCATTCTCAGCATCACAAAATATAAACTGAGTATACGAGAAAACCGCCCAATACATCATAAAACGGGTTGCCAAAAAGTTTAGAAATTTAAAATGCAGTTAAGAAAGTTAAATTAAAACAACCCCATCTGATAAGTAAGTGGAATTCCACACAAATATATATAATACAACTAAGATGAAAGTAAACAACATGATCGAATAGGCTGTCGATCCACAGCAACATACAATAAAGTACAACAATTTAAATACCTTACATAATACATCCATTAATCAAATATAAAAGTTTGGGCCACATGCCTGAATAAAAAGACCCGATCATATCTAGACCACAAAGATGAAAGCGTCTAATTCAAGATCCTGTAATAACCCACAAAATCTTACAGCTCGTCGAGAGCAATGGAATGGGAACATCAAGACTGGCGTCCTTGCGGGGGAGAACCTGAGCGGATACAATATTATACACGACAAGGAAAGTAAACCGGTCAGGGCCGGGTTCTATATGATCACCAGAAGAAATAAAAAGCATGATAGAAATGAGCAGTTATGCATGAATGATAAGGATGATAAATTTACATTACAATTTAACTAAATGATGAAATGTCAGTACATAGAAGAAAGAAAAGTAATAACTTAAATTTAAAACCTTTCCTCATTTATCAAATTTCCATTACCTTGTGTATTCCTTAATAGGAATAAAACCATTTATTAACTCCCATAGTTAATTATCTTACCATTTCATCTTTCCATTCCTTAATAGGAATACCATTAATATTAAGTTCACTTTATGTCACATATTTCATTAATCTCATTCCCGTGCTCTTTATGGCACATATCTATGCTCTTTGTGGCATTTATCATACGCTCTTTGTGGCGTTTTACAACCATCAAGTCCCACTTGATGAAAAATATAGTTATATTCATATAGATATATAACGATTCTAAGACCGCCCATCCGAGTTTCCCCAGAGTGCGTGCCCCTAAATGACCATCATCTTCCAGGGCCTACCATAAGACAACCTGGGATCCTACATCGCAAGACGTCGGGAAGCGGCCATGTGCTTGCGGGATAGTCAAGACCACACCCGGAATCTCCTACCCATCGCCGAAAATATATACATAACAAATGCTCACATGTCCTAGGACTATATCCACCCTGCATTAATTAGCCAGGGGGCATCACCATGCGCGAGAACTTCCCTTATGATGTCATTTATAGAGGTGTGTAACAGTAAATTAACATATACATTTTTAAATCTCATTATCAGATTCAATATTCATTACCAATTTCCATTTCCATTACCCTTGTGATTAGTTCTTTTTATTTGAACCTATCATTATTAAACAGCTGGGTTCCTTCTATTTGAACCAATCATCATTAACACAATTTGGGTCCATTTTAGTTGAACCTGTCATCTTTAAACATTTGGGTTCATTATACGAACCTAGTTCCTCTCGAATATCGTCATTAATATTCCTCAATTCACAAGTCCAGATTAAATCTCCAAATGATCGTTATGATCCTACAAGTCCCCAAAGTTCATAAAATCTTGATAAGCCCTCAAGTCTCCAAACATGGGCCTATAACCCCTATCCTCCTATTACGAAGTAACAAAAAGAGGGATGCCTAAACATCACTTTGGAACACCCCCTCCACTGGACTTAACCACAAGTGAAATCCAGCCCACTCTAGGGTGACAACCAAACTCAACTAGGACTCTAAAAGTAAAAGTTTACTTCATTCAAGAAGGTTCCTAAGTCCCTATGAAAAGAAAAGATTAAAAGCAAAAGTAAAGTTTTGGAAAGAAAACAGGGGACCGGTCGACCGGTAAGGGGACCGCGGTCGACCGCGCTTCACATTTGTGCCTTAGAAGAAAAGAAGAACTCTCACTTCGGCAGGGCCGATCTACCGGTAAGGGGGACGCGGTCGACCATGCATCAAATTTTATGCCTTTGAAAGAAAGCAGTGTGCCCTCTCCCGAAGGACCGGTCGACTGGTCTGGTAACCGCGTACGACCGGTCATAGCAGACCTAGCCTCCCTAATTCTTCTTCCAACAATCAAAGTCCATGACATTTAATGGAACTAATACACCACAAATATGTCTAATTACCATCATCAACAACATTTATCATCCAAATCAATTTCTAAGGGTTAATACCCAAAAAATTAACAAACCCTAACTAAACTAAATCATAACAATCCACAACAAATAATGCTAATTAATCCACTTAAATCATATTATAGCAAGTAAGTTACTTGCCTTGATCTTGCAAATTCAGATTTGATTTTGTGGAGGCAACAATCCAAGCTCCAAACTCTCTTTTCTCCAAAGCTCTCTTCTTTCTCCTTCTCTCCCTCTCTCTAGGGCTCAATTTTGAAAGAAAAGGAAGAGTACGCGATATAATAAATCGCACTACACTTAAGCTATAACCAGTCAAAAGAGCCCAAAATGCCAAAATGCAATATGGCACTTATTTTGACTGTCTCGCACCTACCGAGACTAACTACACCCTCCAAATTATCATTTGAAAATTTTATAACTCATTTTAAGTTCCGGTTTCTCATTAAACCAAAATATCATTTTATATCTTATGACACCATAAATCACCACATGGATATTTTTACCTACTCATCAGGTACTCATACAACATTTCTATAAATATTAACCTTTCTCATATTAAATTAATATTTACTCAACATCTATCATTTTATAATTAATTACTACACATCGTAAATAAATATAAAATACGCTATCAAACGTGATGGTTATTACATATCTATAGTGGCATGTCGTGCTCGGAACATCACGAGTATGTGCAGGGATAATGAAATGGGGTTGACTGGCTATAGTGATGAGTGTGGGTGTGTTTTGTTATGATTTTAAGTGCACCCGGAGTCTTTGATGGATCAATACAAAGTTTAATTATCTACCGTGGCATCGCACCAATAAGTTAATTGAGTAAGATAAAGGTTTCAGATCTATTTCACTAATGAAATAACATAATTTGGGCTTGGGTAGTGAATGGCTTAGTTTACATGGGTAGTACTATTTTACTTTGCTCACATCTTCTTATATCTTTTAATTTAAAACATTATATTATGATATTTATCTCGTATAATGATTATATCTAGATTTATGGAACATTTTTTGGAGGAGTAGGTGGTATCATGTGGTGGTCTATGACACATTACGTTGACTAATATTTCAGGTGTAGTTACTGGAGTAATTGCCAAGGAGTGATTGTAGATTCGTGGAGTTCCACTTAGAGTTATTTTATATTGCTTTGGTAGTTTACTTTTAATTTTAGTCATTTTATATATGAGACAGTCGTTTATGGATTGTTGGGACATTCGGTTCCATAATTTTTTACGGTTTTAAGTTGGATTATATCATTTGAATATTATACTATCCTTTGGAGGTGAGATTTATTTATTGGAGTTACCATGGTGATGGATTTTTATTGTGTGGAAGCTATATTCATTGAATTAATTTAAAATAATATCTTGTGAAAGATGTTATTAACGTCTCACATTTATGTCTGAGAAAGGTATGCACTCGCTTTTAATAAAGCTCTGATACCAATTTGTAAAGCGTGTGATACCGATTAAAAATAACTTGCAAGTTTCCAATCAAACCTTATTTACTTCAGCCCCTAAAAAATCATATAAAGTGCGTGTGTCAACCCATAAATAAATATAAAGCATGCGACACTATAAATATGCAGAGACATGGATTTCAAGAAAAATCCCCGCAGGGTAAAACCTTTTATTTCATTAGAATAAGTAAATCGCAACATACACAGATTCCAATGAAATACAGTGACATGCGAATACTCACAGGCGTCGGTCGGTGTCGTCAACAATGAATCCACACGTAGTGAACCCACATGGACTGCAATCCAATCAGCAAAGGAAGAACCGCAACACTCCTTAATGGCACGCAACCATAAAACTTCATGGAGACTCCCTCAGCAATAACATGCAGTCCTCATTTGTAGAGGTTTCCCCACAAATATTAAACCATAGAAAAATATGTTCTTGGGTTCCACAAAACAATTCACATAAAAGTAATTGGGATTTTGTGAATTAAAACAAAAATATTTGAACCCTTAAAAATATTGCAGAAAAACTTTCTGCTAAAAGGTATTGAATTAAAACTGGGCAGATACAGAAAAGTTTCAAAAGAATAAGAATCTTAAAAGTTGAAACTGTTCTCCACGTTAAAACAAAAGACTAACTTCCCTTTTATAAGAAAATTGAGGCGATCAAAGGATCAGGATGAAGTCAGACGTGTCAGACAAAAGCAGTGTCGCTCGAACGATATTCACATCTCGCTCGAATGAGATCATGTGTCGTTTGAACGACTACGCGTGACATCCACATGTATTTCGAATGAGATGGTGATCTCGCTTGAAAGGGATTGTCGTCGAAACCAAGAAACGCATACTGCCTTACTTCCTTACAAATTTTTTCAAACCTTTTATTTTCAAAACTCATTTTTTCTAAAACAGTTAACAATTTTTGAAAATCATTTTATAAAAACATATTTATAAAAGTATTTTCTATAACAAAGCTTTTTAAAATTCCTTTTAACAATATTATATAAACATTTTTATGTCAAAGATTTTTAAAATTCCTTTTAAAAAATATCCCAACACTCTTATTATGAAATGTATATGAAACTTTAAAACATCATCTTAACAAAGTTCATATTGTTGGGCTTGAATGTTGAAGGCAACTTGTAATTCGGATTCGTCTTTTGTAGATGGAATCTTCTCAATTCTTCGACTACTTGTAGCGATGTATGACATAATTAATTATGACGGACTTATTAAAAATATGTCCTTACAATTCTCCCCATATGTCTATGCTGGTACGTACATAAAAACATTCGAATTATCAAATACCAAAATACCTATACAAATATACCCTCCCATGAATCCTAAAACTGAAAAGGTAAAATTTGCAAGTTCTGAAATTTTTCTTCAACATCAAAACTCTCAAAGCTTTTCTCATCAGGGTGTGCAACATAATGATCTTCAATATTTGTACCTACACACATGAGATAAAGCAAAAACCTTAGTGATGCATCGAGTTTGAAATGATATAAGAATAAAGCATTAATAAATCAAATCTCCCCCCCATAACATGATAATTGTTTCTCCCCCTTTTTATGATGTCCCCAAATAGACAGATAAGAAGAAAAAATCAAACCATGGAGTCTAACGATAAAAATGCATAGCAAACAAGGATCAAACTATGCGCATGCAAAAGGATATCTCAAAAAGCATTCACAAACAATTTTTGTTTTTTCAAAATTTTCATACAAAAATAAGATACCAAGAAAATCACACCATGGATTTAAACTCAAACAACCAAGTCATGAAAATGGAATGAATGGGTGTGAACACAATCAATAGGTAAATAAACTGAATCAATCATATGTGCACGATGCATACGTGTACTCCTAATGAATGAACATCAAAGGTATCCTTAGGTGTAAAAATTTATTGAATTTAGATGACATCGTCTTATGCAAATCAACAAATCCAAGTCAAAGTGATTTCCACACCAACAACGTCCAAAACTAAGTAACGCTTTTTCAAGACTTTCAAGGACGTGCAAACCCGTTATAAAATCTCCAACCAAACACCCTAAGATATAATTTCTTTTAGAGGTGTTAAACTAAATTCTCAAACTTTGGAGAATTGGTGCAAAAAATCTAAATGGCCCATAATTGGCATGAATATCTTTTTATTGACTTTAAATTTTTTCGGGCTCTTTTAAACCCCTTTGACCTCGGATAATAAAATTCCTCAATTTTTTAGGTGTAATTTAAATGGCAGCTTAATCGCAAAGAATAAAAAAAATAGTCTTTCATAGCCTTTCACCGTTTTCAAACGTCTCTTACATGCACAACTTTCTTATCAAGTTTTATCACGCTTGGTTCGTTTTCAGGACATGATTGAAGTGAAAACACTCAATCAACATGTGATAAGACAAGCACAATAATCAAACAAATCCGTGCATGTGTGCAATAAAGGAAATCACGAGTCAAACATGTAGCAAGTAACACTTAATTACATCTTAATGACTCCAGGAATTATAAAGCACATCGATCAATTGACCTATTGTCTCAAATCACTATCAAATAGTCACATGAAAAATGGAATAATGTTGTGACTTGGTTATCCTAAGTGTTCATCCATAAACGGTGCAAACAAAAAACAAAAATCTTTTGGATTTTTCTAAAATTTTATCAAAATAAAATCTTTTTGTATTTTTCAAAAAATTTCCAAAAACAAAATTTTATAGAAAAAGTACATGCCACAATGCTAGCAAAAATATGTTAAAAAGCATAACTAGCGTTTGACAAACATGCAAACACAATCATCTATATGATATGGCAAGAGAAGAATCATGTGCAAGCAAACGGGAATCAACTTGTCTAAAATTTAGTGCCTTTAAAAGTTATTTCCTAACCCAAACAGATGTGAAATGACGTGTGGGGGCTTTGGAAACCACGGGAACACTAGACATAAACATCCTAGGACATTTTCCAAGATCAAAATAAAAATGTCTAAGGTGACCTTTCCTACCACAATATGAACACATGTAAACAGGTGGAACAACACCTATGGGTTGACCTTTTCTAACATCCTAGGAATTAGTTGAACCTCTAAAACAAACAAGGTTCTAAAAAACGTGGGGCGTGATCGAGGCGTGGAGGCCAAGCCTTAAGCCTTAGAAGCCTAGGCGGGCCTAGGCGTAAAAAGGCGTGAAAAGGCGTTTAGGCCTTTTTAATATATTTTAATATTTTTTAACCGTAACAAGGCTATTAAAATACTAAAATTGTACATATCATAAATATATGTCTGAATATTTGCAAATAAAAATACTATATGATTATTTTGGATGAGATAATGGTTCGGTTTGTAAAAAAATCTTTAAAAGGTGATATCGTTTCACTAAAGCATTGTTGTTTTTATAGAAAAAGTACGCCTTAAGGGTTTTACCAAGCATAAGGCGTTAAAATCTTAAGGCGAGGCGTTTCTCCCAAGCCTCAAGCCTAGGCGTGCCTAGGCGGACCCTAGGCGGGTTTTTTAGAACAGTGAAAACAAATAATGGTTTTGGCTTTAGAATTAGAAGCATGAGAACACGATGAGCCATTACCATCACTATCAAACTTACTTGAGTCATTTAAATCATTTCTCAACTTCAAAATATTTCATTCAAGCAAAGAATTAGACTCTTCCAAAGATAGGGATTTCTTTTTCAAATTTTTAATTAAACTTAACATTTTATTTCAGTCTCCCTCAAATAAATCAAACTTACCCCTAAGAGTCTTTTCAGGTGCCATAAAATCATTGATTAATTTTTTATCCTCGACAGCACAAACAGGATCCCTAGAATTTTTTAAGTCCTTCAATTCCTTCTCTAAAACTAGGACTTTCCCATCACTCTTCTTTTTGGCGATTTTCAAAGAATCAAAATCAATACACAAATTACCCAAATGCTCATGACAAATATCACTTTGAGTTTGAAACGCTTGCAAATATTCAATCTTACTTTTAAAGAGAGAATTTTCTTTTTCCAAAACTATAATTCTTTTGCAAAGTTTCAAATTCAAACTTTTTAATTTTTCAGCACGGTCGTGAACTTTTTCAAAAATAGGCCCCTCGTTAAATGGGCGTTCCATTGAAAAATTGCGATTTTTCACAAAATTGACTTTAAAAAACATTAATATCATACAAATTTTGCGAAAAATCGGAATGCGCGATAAATTAGCGCAACCCGCTCTTATACCAATTTGTAAACATGAGTAGACAAATTGTATCAGAAAGTAAACCCTTGAAAAAAATCAGGATCACACGATAAATTAGCGTAACCCGCTCTGATACCAATTTGAGAAAGGTATGCACTCGCTTTTAATAAAGCTCTGATACCAATTTTTAAAGCGCGTGATACCGATTAAAAATAACTTGCAAGTTTCCAATGAAACCTTATTTAATTAAGCCCCTAAACAAGCATCTAAAGTGCGTGTGTCAATCCATAAATAAATATAAACCATATGACACAATAAATATTCTAAGACACAGATTTCAGGAAAAATCCCCGCATGGAAAAACCTTTTATTTCATTATAATAAGTAAATCAAAACTTACACGGATTACAATGAAATATAGTGACACACGAATACCCGCAGGAGTCGGTCGGTGTTGTCAGCGATAAATCCACACGCAGCGAACCTACATGGACTGCAATCCAATCAACAAAGGAAGAACCACAACACTCCTTAATGGCACACAACTATAAAACTTTGTAGAGTCAGTAATAACACGGAGACCTTGGTTGCAGAGATTTCCCCACAAAGATTCAACCATAGAAAAATATGTTATTGGGTTCCACAAAACAATTCACATAAAAGTAATTGGGATTTTGTGAATTAATACAAAAATATTTGAACCCTTAAAATTTGTGGAGAAAAACTTTCTGCCAAAAGATATTGAATTAAAACTGGGCAGATACAGAAAAGTTTCAAAAGAATAAGACTCTTAAAAGTTGAAACTGTTCTCCACATTAAAACAAAAGAATGACTTCCCTTTTATAAGAAAAATGAGGCAGTCAAAGGATCATGATGAAGTCAGACGTGTCAGACAAAAGCAACGCCGCTCGAACGATACTCCCATCTCGTTCGAATGAGATCGCATGTCGTTTGAATGACTACGCGTGACACCCACTTGTCATTCGAATGAGATGGTGATCTCGCTTGAACGAGATTGGCGTCGAAACCAAGAAACGCATACTGCCTTACTGCCTAAAAAGATTTTTCAAGCCTTTGATTTTCAAAACTCATTTTTTCTAAAACAGTAAATAATTTTTGAAAATCATTTTATAAAAACATATTTATAAAAGTATATTCTATAACAAAGATTTTTAAAATTCCTTTTAAGAATATTATATAAACCTTTTTATATAAAAGCTTTTTAAAATTCCTTTTAAAAAATATCCCAACACTCTTAATATGAAATGTATATGAAACTTTAAAACATTATCTTACCTAAGTTCATATTGTTGGGCTTGAATGCCGAAGGCAACTTGTAATTCGGATTCGTCTTTTGTAGATGCAATCTTCTCAATTCTTCGATGACGTGTAGCGGTATACGACATAATTAATTGTGACAAAATATTATTAAAAATATGTCCATACAATGTCATGTGATAAGAATGGTATATTAATTTTGACGCCCGTCGTAAGATGGCAGTGGGGCTGGCCACCTCTAATGCCAAAATATGCAGGGTCTCACAGTTGGTATTAGATCATGAACTTAGGTATTAGGGTTTTGAGTATGTTGTAACTTCCTTATTGCCTATCTTTGAATCATTTAAATGATTTTTACTCTTTAGGATTTACGAGTGTGATGTTGTTTATGCTTTTCTTTTCAGATGGCGAACACTAGAAGATTTGGAGATAGGAGAGAGGGTTCATCTTTTTGTCCCAAAGTTCACGAGAGGCAGGGTCAATTTATTTTAGGTGATAAAGAGTTAGTGATTACCACTAATGAGGCCACAACGGTTGGTATTGATATGGGGAGACAAAGGTGGGGAAACCAAGAGATGCAACAACAAGGTGAACCCACTTTAGTTTGTCATAAGGTGGTGGCCAACTTCCACAAGGGCTCCCACTTTTGTTGGGGGATCTGATTCAATTGTTTCTCACTTGGGGACACATGATATGGGGAGATATTTGAGGATGATGGATTTCCTAGTTCTGTAGAAGAAAATATTGGCTACTTTTAAGTTGACTAGAGATTCATTGTAGTGGTGGGAGAGTGTCACGACATCTAAAGATATAGATCGTATGAATTTTTTGTGAAATTTAATGATAAGTATTTTCTTTATTCAATTGGGAGTACGAAGAAGAAGGATTTTTTTTTTAATTTTAAATAAAGTTCAAAATCTCTTCCTGAGTATGAAAAAGAGTGCACAAATCGATCATTATTTTTAACAGAGGAGGTGAATTCTGGAAATAAGAAGGAATGTTTCATTAAGGGTTTGATGTGGTCAACTAAGAAAATTATTTTGGATTTTTCGGGGTACATTACTTACAATTAGGTGGTGGATGTTACGCTATTTTTATGGCAAGAAAAGATTAATTACCAAAAGAAGTTAGGTAAGAGGTATGAGCCGAGTGGTCAAGATGGGACCAAGGCAAGTGGAGAAAAAAAGGGTCGCAATGACCAACCATGGAAGAAGGAGCGAACATAGCAAGAGGAATAAGCCTTTAAGCAAGGCATTGTCATCCCACAGGGCCCTCAAGGATAGGGGAAAGGACAATAGGGTGAGAGAAAGCTAGCTAAAAAGTTTGGGCCTTTTAGAGGAATGTGTTTTAGTTGTGGGGAGATAGGGGATCTATCTTTTAACTGTCTGAAGACTTATGGCTAAGAGGTCCAAGGTCCTCCATTATCAGGAGCACCGGGTGTATGCACCTCTTATTGGCAGGCTCAACAGGGGCCAAATCGTGGCTAGTGAGATATCATGGTGCGTTTTTTTTAGGTATGCTTTATATATATAGTTATTCTAGTGCATGTAGGATTGGGTATATGGTAGGTGAATCGTGGCATTCTACGGGTAGGTATATGTGAGGCTTAATTTATTTGCGTGGCTTTACGTTAATATGTTTACACTTCATCGAATTTGGAGGACGAAATTTCTATGTTAGTGGGGAAGGATGTAATACCCCATGAATTTGAACCATAGAATATTTTTATTGGACTCATTATTTTTTTAACATATAAAAATGTTGGTTTTAATACAAAATAACAGGGTTTTAATTTGTTTTTCACTGGTGAAGAAATTGGGAAAATTTTCTAGTAATTTTAAGGCCTAATTAGGCTACACTTAGGTGCCAAATTGATTTGGCTCTAGAGGAGAATCCATTCGCACTGGCCAGTGGATTCTAATTGGCTTATTTTTGTATGTTTGTTGTGATTTAGGACTCTATTATTTTTCTGATATTAAAAGACTCAGGAATTGGACTTTTTAAACATTTTAACCCTTTTTCAAAGCGAGTGACATCTAAAAAAACATTCCTCATATCTTTTATGAAACCTAATCCTCCATTAAAATAAATCTATAATCCAGTTTTTGAAAACTCAAATTAATTTTCTTAAGATCAACCAAGAACTGGATTGTGTTATTTTCACGAGGCGGTCACAATCATGTAATCATATTTTTGAGACAACTTATTTTCAGGCATGATTATCCTTATTGCTCCCGTTAGGTGTTATATGTTTTAAATTTTCCCTAAACCTTAATTAATCAAGTTTTCTAATAAATCATTTGAAAGATTAATTAGGGAATGTAAAAATAGATTTAGGATTATATTTATTAAATTCAAAAATATGATTTAAGACTTGAAACATCACATGCTTAGATTAGTGTATTGGGATATGCTATATTTATAAGGTGAATTGTATGTTAGAATTAAAATATGAAAGTTGAATAAGGGTTTGATTCCTAGAATCACGATATTGATGTATATGTTGCAGAACGGAATTACTTGTTATGAAACATTATTAATTTGCATATTTGAAACAGATTATGTGTTGAATTGGTATAATATCACCCATATTGGAATTATGGAATTGACAACTTGTGTAACTATTTTCTAGAAATTGGTTATTACACTATTAGATTGATGTATGTAGAATGGAATTGAATTCGTTGGATTATTTGAAAAATTGTAACATTGTATTATTAAGTATGTGTTATACAGAGATTGTTCGTCTTAATAAATTGACACTGCGAGGACATTGAGTTATGGGGAGTAGTTGCACTTTCACCTTTTACAATAGGTTACTTAGTAGATATGGGACTAGTGGGTAGACTTTGTTATTATTATCACTATCTAGGTATGTGATTAGTGAGTGTGTATTTGTACGGTTGGGTATTTTCCTGGATGGGGCTAGGTAGTATACCGTTACCTAATTCCTTTAGTCTAGGTACAAGACTAGGTGATGGTTTTTGGTTGGTATTCTTCATAGGTGATAGATTAGGTAATACTTATGGTTTGGTGATCTCTAGATATGGAAACTAGGGATGGCTTTAATCATTATGTCTGAATTATGGGTGGGGATAATTGGAAAAAAAAGAGAAATTGATATAGAATAAGAATTAATTCCTAAGATAAGAAATGAATGTTACAAAATGGATTTGCGTCACGAGTATGTAAAGGACCAATGAAATTCGGTCAATTGGCTATAGTGACACTGGTGTGTGCTGGAGTCATGAGTATGTGCAGGGCTAACAAAATTGTCCTGACTAGCTATAGTGACGTGTCATGCGTGGAAATTCATGAGTATGTGCAAGGTTAATGAAATTGGGTTGACTGGGTATAGTGATGGGCATGGGTGTATTGTGCTGAGATTTTAAGTGCACCAAGAGTATGTTCAAGACCAATAGGAAGGTAAATTGGATATAGTGGCGTCACACCAACAAGTTAATTAAATAATTAAATTACGTAAGATAAAAGTTTAAGATTTAATTCATTCTTAAAATAACATAATTTGGACTTGGGTAGTGGGTGGCTTAGATTATGTAGTTAATTAATATTGTTTTCTTTACCCGCATCTTCTTATATTCTTTTAATTTAAAATATTCTATTGTGATATTTATCTCGTATGATGCTTATGTCCGGATTTACGGATCCTATTTGGGAGGAGGAGCTGGTATTCATGCGGTGGGCTCTCATTCATTCTATTGACTAACATTTCTGGTGTAGTTGCTGGAGTAGTTGCCTAGGATTGATTGGAGATTCGTGGACTAGCAATCGGAGTTACATTTTGTTGCTATAGTAGTTTAGTTTTCCTTTCTGCCATTTTTATATGAAACGGTCATTTATGGATCGATGGGCCATTCAATTCCACAGTTGTTTACAATTTTAACTTGGAGATACGTAATTGGATTATTTCATTTGAATATTATTCTATCCTTTAAAGTTGAGATTTATTTATTGGAGTTAGCATGGTTATGGATTTTTTGTGTGGACATTATATACGCGAGATTAATTTCAAATTATATCTTGTGGAATTTTTTTTAATATCTCCTATTTCTATCACATGATAAGAGTGGAATTTTAATTTTGACGCTCAACGTAGGTTGGCAGTGAGGACTGGCCACTTCCAACTTAAAAATATGAGGGTTGTCATAATCTTCCTCCCGAATCCACAATTGGTAATAATAGGAGCACGATTAACTCCTCAAAAAGAAAAAAAAGCTCTCCTCAACTGATTAAATAGGCCGTCGATATGAGACAATGAATACTTATTTCATATCGTGACCTTCTCCAGCACCCAATGATCCACACTTAAATGTAGTGAACCGCCCATCTTTTGAAAAATAGGACTGGAGCTTACCTATAGTGACATACTCTTCTAAACAAACCCTTGGCTCAACAACTATTGTGCTTTCTCCTACAACACTTTCAACTCTAATAGAGCCAACCAATAAGTTTACATCACGAGGGGACTAAAACTGATGCCATAAAATCCTTTGATGTGATTGCATCTATATAATACATGTCTGTTGGCCCCTCCCTCGAGCCTAGACAAAACTATAAGAAACACATCATGTTCGAGAATGAAAGCATAATAACATATCAACTGTAGTCTATCTAGGTGTAACACATGGCTAATAAATCCAAAACATATAATAAAATAGTATAACCTCAAGTCTCAAATCAATAATTTTGATGCAAACCAAGATGACAAATACAACTACTACGTCTCTATAATCATGACATACAACAACACCCCTACCCACAAAGGAATCCATTTGTAAAGAAATCTCGATGATAAGAATATATATATTCTAAAATAATGGTGAATGTACTACTAACCGAATAATGAGACCCCATCGGTGTGAGATAATACTTGTCCACATGAGCCATAAGCATAAACATAACAATTTACTGGTGACATATCTATAATTCATGGTTTTGCCTAAGGCATCACCTAAATGAGTGGACCACTCACCACAAATGTAACAATTTCCACTAAATGAACCATTAAAATAAAGGCCTTACCGAATTCCTTGCTGAACCTATATCTACGGTCGATCTTCCTAAATTGGACCATCTCGGCCTTGTCCTTATTAGTGATGGCCCTATTAGCCCTGGTGATTTTATTCGTAGTGGACATAGTACCCTTGAACCTAATGTATCTATTCATCTACTCCTCAAAATATCTTTAGGGTTGGTCCCCCTTTACTGGTCCCTTCTACTAGTCAGGGCCTCCTTGGGCTTTGGGCGACTCTCCACTGGCTCTTATCTTTTGGGCCTAGTTCGGCCCCAATATTCTCTTTCTTATGAACTCTATCCTTGTGATAGTCAATATGACCCTGGCGATGTAGGGTTAACTTCCACCACTAGAGCACAACTGGTGAAGGATGGGCTACCAAATAACACCTATAGAATCCTTCATGTAAGGTTTTTAATAATGTAATCCGTCCTTTGCTTATGTATCAATCTCTTATTGTGTAAAAAGATAAAGATAGTTGAACTCCCCTTCACATCAGGCTACTATACGATCACCGTGATGAAGTTTTAGGAATTTTATCCTCATGTTATTATGAATGGAAAGTGAAAAACACATCCCATAAAATCATTTGTTAAGTACACACTAAAAGTCTCACGCCCAAGAGGTCCAAACTCCCGACCGAATTAAACACCAAGCGTGGGGGGTCTCACAAATGAAATCCAAAAAAAGAACCTTTTCAATACACTTTGGTCTATATGAGTCATTCATTAGAAGCAATGGCATGAAAGTCCCTAAGCAGTTATCATTATTAAGAGTAAAAATCCAAATAATATATCTCTAAAGGAGTCAAAGAACGCAAAGAATAAAAGCGATGGATGCACTCAAGACCCTAGGACACTGGAACTTGGATTTCTCTAATACAAATTGTTATACCCGATAAAACCTATAAATAGATTTATGCTTTTTAATATAAAAATCACATGAGTAAAAATGAATTAGTAACATTCTAGGCATGAATGAGATAAATAAAATTATATGACTGAATAAAATAACAATGATAAATAAAATGTAGGGTCATTTAAGACTTGATCCCCATTTAATTCCGTATAATGAGTTAAACTCTCGGAAATTGGCTTTCTGAAGCTTTCGCCCCCATTTTTAACTTTCCGTCCATTCAACCATTAACTCCTATGTTTATTACTAGTTATACCCTTACTTTAATATGAGTGCCAAACCTTAATTTTAACAAACACCTAGAAATTTATTAAAAAGTCAAAAATTTATTAATTAAGAAAATAGATAATAGAAAATTAGAAATTAAAAAAGCTAAGAAAATTTAAAAACCCAAAAATAAATAAAAACCAAAAATATTGAAAAAAATAGAAAATAATATTAACCCCAAAATTAATTTAAAAAACACCCAAAAATTTACTAAAAAGTCAAAAAATTATTAATTAAGAAAATGAATAAAAAAATATTAGAAAAATGCTCAGAAAATTAAAAACGCTCAAAATGTAATATACAAAATCTTTTAAGGATCAATTCTATACAATAAACATGTAGGGGATTATTTTGACATTAACTCAATTTTTAATTTGATATAATATGGTTCATTAACCGTATGCGCATTAAGGGGGAATTTGTCCTAAAAATCAAAGCTCAAAAATATCTACTTTTTACCAATTTAAACTTTAACAACTCCATTTTATAATCAAATCAAGTCGAAACATACCCTTTTATTAAAACTAAATAAATAAATTAAGTTTATTTTAAATTCAATTAAGTTTAAATGATGAAATTAACTATTTATTTTAAAAAATAAATCTCTTCACGAAGTTGGTTAATGTTGCATCACATTAGAAATTGATTATTCTCAAATATGAGGTATAAAGTCCAATTAAACTTGAATATTAAATAAATTATTTTAACATTCTTCATGTGTGTCATTTAAACACGTTACAAATTATGAGGACCCTACTACTAATAATAAAAGTAGAGCTAGAGTGACCCCTATTTTTTATCCTGAATTTTTACCCTCGAATAAGACAAGTAATAATGGGTCCACCACTTTTTTCTGAACCAAATGAAAATAAATCCTCCAAAATTGTTAAACGCCAAAACATTTTTCTCCGCATTTCTAAATGCCCCTAATTGTTAACCCTACCATACATTCCCAGAAAAAAAACACAAACGATGAAGAAATAAAAAAAAAGCATACAATGAATCAAAAAAGAACAACTTTCTATGAGAAAATTAAAGTTTTCAATTAAAAAAATACTTTAAGGTTAATTAAAAAAAACAATTTGCAGTTATAAAAAAACTTCTAATAATAAATTATTTTAATGTAAAAATGATTTTTTAATTATTAAAGAATTTGCAAATAATTAAAACTGTTTTTAATATAATAAAGCATTTTATTCTTTATAAAATGTTTTTTTAGTTTTATAAAATAGTTTTTCTAAAACAGTAAAAAAGTATAACAATTTTTTAAAAGTTTTTTTGAATTTTGAATTTTTTGAGCATTTTTTTAATTTTTTGTTATTTATTTTCTTAATTAATAAATTTTTGACTTTTTAATAAATTTCTGGGTGTTTTTTAAAATTAAGATTTGGCGCCCATATTAAAGTAAGGGTATAACCGGCAATAAACATAGGAGTTACCGGTTGAATGGATGGAATGTTAAAAATGGGGGCCAAACCTTAAGAGAGTCGATTTTCGGAGGTTTGATTCATTATAAGGAATTAAATGGAGGCCAAACCTTCAATGACCCTAAAATAGACCTTTGATACCATCTGAACCATAATAGAATAAAACACCATCTCTAGATTATAATATATCTCGATGTCACAAGATTCAAGTATGAATAATAATAATAATAATAATAATAATAATAATAATAATAATAATAATAATAATAATAATAATAATAATAATAATAATAATAATAATAATAATAATAATAATAATAATAACAACAACAACAACAACAACAACAACAATAAGAAGAAGAATAAGAACAACAACAACAACAACAAAAACGACGACGACGACGACGACAATGATGATGATGATGATGATGATGATGATGATGATGATCATAATAATAATAATAATAATAATAATAATAATAATAATAATAATAATAATAATAATAATAATAATAATAATAATAATAATAATAATAATAATAATAATAATCACAATTATATACATCTCACACAAATCTCTAACTCGAGAAATGTGAATAAATACAACTATCAAAAAAATAAAATATAAAAGATTATTGGAATGTAAATGAGATACAACACTCGATATCTACATCCTAGGAAATGATAAATAGAATTGATGTTGGAGAAAATCATCCAGTCAATAGCAAAACTCTAGGGCAGATTGTGGCCTAAGGCCTATAAAAATTGCTTTACTAAGAGGATTAATTTGTTGATTCGTTTACAAAGTTTCATGATTTCTTCAAATACATACCAAGGGTTATTATCTTATACTCTCAATTACGAATTAAGGTTTTATTATGAACTAAAATCAGAATATAATATTATCTACACAGATTCAAACATATTATGACTATTCCAACACAAATCTAACTACATTCTTATACAGAATAGACTTGCCTTGGGATGATTGTAGAATCAATCCCGAATTTCCTTAAATCTCAAAGACAAAACCCTAATCCTCCAAGATAGGATTTCTTCATTCACTTCCTTAGCAACTAGGACTCTCCTAATATGTTAAGTGTTTTAGTCTATGTTTATTAGGTAATATAAATCATTAAATCTTAATTCTAATTAATTAGTTTTTTGACTCGGTATAATAAGAACTTACTTCAAGATTGATGGGGCCTAATGCCGAGGGAATAATCCAAATAAGGAAACCCCCGACACCTAGACCCTAACCATTACATAGTATCCAATAATATTAAGTCACTTAATTATTCATGTTAATGAATTACTATAAGTTTGTGGAGATTTATCTTACTAACAGTCCAATCAACACATAATTCAATTACGTAATACATTATATGTAATATCTCAAAGTCACATCTCAATCTACTAAATAATATATCAAAAGTCCAACATTTTAAATCACAAAATGACATACCGCACGTCATATGAAAATAAAAACTCATTAATATCCAATAATGAATTCAACAATTAAGTAAATTCCATAAAAATATAGGGAATTTCAAACACGTTTTTGAGACATGTGTTACTCTTAACATGCGTGGAAATAAGAGTTTTGGTGTGAAATATTTTTTGGTGAAGAAAGAAAATTTTCAAAAAAGGAAGCAATGTCAAATGCGTGCCCCAAGTTGTGACAAGAGTTCTCACTAAACCCAAACAACAACATCCAAGGAATATATGTGAGAAGAAAAGTGATTTTGTTGTTGGTATGTGTGTTTCCACATCTAAGAATAAGTTGTACTTCAGTGTTCCTCCCCTTTCACCACCCACTTGAGTTGTTAGGTTCTTGTCATAGGTAGGGTATTCTTGTCTCGTGTTCCATACCATGTCATAGGCAATTTTTAGGGGTTTGGTTTCAATATGAGGATTCAGATTGAGTTCTTTGTGTTTGTACACATATAGGAAAATATTTTATTCCTGGTTTTGGGTGAGTCATCTATTTATCTTTTATGGATATTTTGTGTGAGAGGTTAAATTTATTTTTTGTAAGAGAAAATATTATGACGTTGATCATAGCTTAGTTTTATATGTGTATGTGGCATATCCCGTTACAAACTGACATGCGCCGACTCGATGAACCGAATCTCAACATCTCCAAATTCAAGACATCTCTACGTTATATAGGTATAAGTCTCTTAGGTTTTCAAATTTATTTACATTAATATTTCGGAGATGTATTTTTATAAAAAAAATTGAGCCAAAATTTTTAAAGTTAGAAATTATTTTCTAATTGACCTCATTCAGACGAGATTCTATTAGAATTAGTTTGAATATCCTTATAAGCTTGTTAAAATAACATTGCAGTCCTGTTCAAATGAACTGGGATTTTGTTCAAACGAGATGTTATACTCATTCAAACGACTTCTATTTTCGTTCGAATGATATTGTTGCCTCGAATTTTGTGCCCGACCTATAAATACCTATTTTGAAAATAATTTTTTAGAGACTTTTAACAAAACGTAATTTGTATACCTGCTGCAAAAGTCCTTAGAATTTTTAGGTTTAAACACATTTTTGATTCACAAAATCATGCTCCCCAATATAATTTTGAATCCATTTGAAATACCAGAAGTTTCGTACCTGATATATTATTGTCGAGAAAGTTCTGTACTACTACCCTTGTGACCCGAGGGATCATGGCTAAAAATAAGGAAGAAAGGTTTATCGATGGATACCGAGGGTGGAACGCTGCCTGTAGACTACTTTAGATCTGAGTAGTATTCATTAGGAGTTTTGTAAGCCTCTAGTCTTTTAAAACATACTAAAGTGAGGAATATAGGTTTTTTCGTAAAAAGGAATTTTTTCCTTATATTTTTATGTTTGCATGCGTAGTTAATTTTCAGTGATTGGAAATTTGATCGTACACAAACTATACTTAATCGAAGATTAAAATTTGATAAAATTGAATTGTGTGTTTGGGGATTTTAATTAAATAAGTTAATCCATTAGATTGTGCGCACTCTCAAATTGGTATTAGATCCGGTTACACAAAAATAATGTCTAATCTTCTTTCACAATTTTTTTTCGTTGATAGCAATTTTTTCGAAAAATTATTAATCTTGAAAAAGGTCGGATTTTAATGGATAATTTTCATCCATCTTTAATGGTACCTTATTTAAAGATAATTCTTCTTAAATCGGTAGTCTCGGGATGGCACGATCAGTTCTTACGAGTTACATTGAACTGTGCGAGGTGTTGGTGCCTCTCACGGGGCCGTTTGATTTTTTTAGGTTTTCTCCCTCTAACGCAATGTTTTGAAGCCTAAGCCCTCATATTTTAAAATTATCATCATATTATCAAACCAGGAGTCCCGTGATTACAGATTCAGCCCCTACGATTTACATTGGTCCCACGCGAGGTGTTGGAGCCTCTCACAGGGCTATTCGGGGCTGTTTCGGGGTTTTGCCCTCGAACGCCTTATTTTTAAGCCTAAGTCTAGATATTTTCAAATGATCATAGGATTCTCAAAACGGGAGACCCTAGATCACGCGGTAAGTACCTACGAGTTACATTCGTCTCGTGCGAGGTGTTAGTGCCTCACATGGTGCTATTCGGGAGTTGTTTCGGGGTGTCACCCTCAAACACCTTATTTTTAAGCCTAAGACTAGATATTTTCAAAATTATAGTCATATTCTCAAATCGGGATTCTCGTGATCGTGGGGTCAATCCCTAACAGTTACATTTGGCCCGTACGATGTGTTGGTGCCTCTTATAGTGTCGTTCGGTGGATGTTTTGGGTTTTTTTCCCTCAAATGCCTTTTTTTAAGATTAAGTCCATTTATTTTTAAATTATCATCACATTCTCAAACCTGGAGTCCCGTGACTGCGCGATCATTTCTTACGAGTTGCATTAGTCTTGTGCGAGGTGTTGGTGCCTCTCATGGGGCCATTCGGGGGCTGTTTCGGGGTGTCACCCTCTAATGCCTTTATTTAAGTCTAAGTCTTGTGATTTTCAAATTATTGTCGTATTCTTAAATCGAGAGTCCCATGATAACACGATTAGTCCCTAAGAGTTACATTGGTCCCATGCGAGGTGTTAGTGCCTCTCACGAGGTCGTACGGGGGCTGTTTGGGGTTTTCACCCTCAAACGCATTATTTTTAAGCCTAAGTGTAGGTATTTGCAAAATTATCATCGTATTGTCAAACCGATAGTCCTGTGTTCATGGGTTCAGTCCCTACGAGTTACACGTGGATCGTGCGATATGTTGGTACCTCTCACGAGACCGTTTGGGGGTTATTTCGAGGTTTCTCCCTCTAACTCCTTATTTTTAAGTCTAAGTCTAGATACTTTCAAATTATCGTCATATTCTCAAACCTGGAGACCTGTAATCACGCGGTCAGTCCCTACGAGTTACATTGGTCCCATGCGAGGTGTTAGTGCCTCACACGGTTCCGTTCGGGGGTTGTTTCTGGGTGTTATCCTAAAACGCCTTATTTTTAAGCCTAAGTCTAGATATTTTCAAATAATCATTGTATTCTAAAATTGGGAGTTCAATGATCATGCAATCAGTTCCTACGAGTTACATTGGTCCCGTGCGAGATGTTGGTTCCTCTCACGGGGACGTACGGGGGTATTTCGGGTTTTCACCTTCTAACGCCATGATTTTGTGCCTAGTCTAGATATTTGCAAATTATCCTCGTATTCTCAAATCGGGATTCATGTGATCACGCGATCAATTTCTACGAGTTATATTAGTCTCGTGCGAGGTGTTGGTGCCTTTCACGGGGGCTGTTTCGGTTTTTTTTTCCCCTCAAACGCCATGTTTTAAAGCATAAGTTTAGGTATTTGTAAATTATCCTCGTATTCATAAACCAGGAGTCCCGTGATCACGCAGTCAATTCCTATGAGTTATATTTGTCCCGTGCGAGGTGTTGGTGCATCTCACGGTGCCGTTTAGGGGACATTTTGAGTATTCACCATCTAACATAATGTTTTTAAGCCTAAGTCATATTTTAAAATTATTGGCATATTCTCAAATCGGGATACTCGTGATTGCATGGTCAGCTCCAACGAGTTACATTAGTCCCGTGCGAGGTGTTTGTGCCTCTCACGGGGCCATATGGGAGCTTTTTCGAGTTTTCAATCTCTAACACCATATTTTTAAGCCTAAGTCTAGGCATTTGAAAGTTATGCTCATATTCTCAAACTGAGAGTCCCGTGATCGCGCGGTTAGTTTCTATGAGTTATATTGGTCCCGTATGAGGTGTTGGTGCCTCTCACAGGGCCGTTCGGGGGTTATTTCGAGTGTTCGCCGTCTGACACCATGTTTTTAAGCCTAAGTCCTCATATTTTTAAATTCTCGTCGTATTTTCAGGCTGGGAGTCTCGTGATTGCGCAGTTAGTTCCTTCGAGTTACAACGGTCTCGTGCAAGGTGTTGGTGCTTCTCATGGGGCGATTTCGAGTTTTTGCCCTCTAACGCCATGTTTTTAAAGCCTAAGCCTAGATATTTATAAATTATCTTCATATTCTCAAATCAAAAGTCCCGTGATCATGCGGCCAGTTCCTACGAGTTAAATTGGTCCCATGCGAGGTGTTGGTTCCTTTCACGGGGCCGTTCGGGGTCTATTTTTAGTATTCGATATCTAACGTAATATTTTTAAGACTAAGTCCAGTTGTTTGTAAATTATCCTCGTATTCTCAAAATTGGGAGTCACATGATCACAAGATCACTTCCTATGAGTTACATTGGTCCCGTGCGAGGTGTTGGTACCTCTCACAAGGTCGTTCGGGGGTTGTTTCGGGTTTTCATCGTCTAACTCCATGTTTTTAAGCCTATGTCCTCATATTTTTAAATTATCATCGTATTCTCGAAACGGGAGTCCCATGATCGCGTGGTCACTCCCTATGAGTTACATTGGTCCTTGCGAGGTATGGGTGCCTCTCTCGGGGGCCGTTCGGGGGCTGTTTCGAGTATCCGTCATCTAACGCCATGTTTTTTAATTGACGTCTTGATATTTTCAAATTATCATCATATTCTCAAATCGGGAGTCCGATGATCATGCGGTGAGTTCCTACGAGTTCTAATTGTCACGTGCGAGGTGTTGGTGCCTCTCACGATGCCGTACGGGGACTATTTTGGGTTTTCACCCACAAATGCCTTGTTTTTAAGCCTAAGTGTAGATATTTTCAAAATTATCATCGCATTCTCAAATCGGGAGTCCTGTGATCACGGTCCCTACAAGTTACATTAGGATCGTGCGATATGTTGGTGCCTCTCACGGGACCATTCGGGGGTTGTTTCGGGGTTTTGTCCTCTAGAATCTTATTTTTAAGTATATGTCTATATATTTTTAAAAATGTCATCGTATTCTCAAATCAGGAGACCCGAATCACACGGTCAGCCCCTACGACTTACATTAAACCCGTGCGAGGTGTTAGTGCCTCACATAATGACGTTCGGGGTCTGTTTCGTGGTGTCACCCTCAAACGCCTTTTTTTAAGCCTAAGTCTAGATATTTTCAAATAATCATATTATTCTAAAATTGAGAGTCCCGTGATCACACGATCAGTTCCTACGAGTTACATTGGTCCCGTGCGAGGTGTTGTTGCCTCTCATGGGGCCATTCGGGGGCTATTTTGGGTTTTCAACCTCTAAAGCCTTATTTTTAAGTCCGAGTATAGATTATTTCAAATTATCATAGTATTCTCAAATAGGAATTCCCGTGACGATAAGGTCACTCCCTATGAGAGGTGTTGGTGCCTCACACGGGGCCGCTCGAAAGGTTGTTTCGGGTTTTCACCCTCCAACCTCTTATTTTTAAGCCAAATGTAACAACCCTCGCTTTTAGGAGACTTATTTTATATTAATTATCGCATGAAGTAATTATGTAAAATGTTGGGAACTGGAGTAAATATTAATTGAATGAGTTGAAAGTTAATATTTACTAGATTGATGCATATTTACTGTATGTGAAAGTAAATATCATCCTATTGTACGTTTTATGGTCTCATATGTTTTAAATGACATTATCTTTTAAATGAAATCAGAACTTGAAATAATTCATAAAATTGTCGGATGCCAGTTTAGAGGGTGTAGTTAGTCCCGGAAGGCGTGAGACAGTCAAAATAAGTGCCATATTGTATTTTTAGGTTTCGGGCACTTTTGACTGGTTTTAACTTAAATGCGTATTTCGGAGTCATTTTAATGTGGTATTAACCATTTAATTTGGGGACTTTAGACTTAAGCCATGATTTTAAGTCTTGCCCCCTTATTTCATTTCTCATTTGTGTGTTACCAACTTAGAGAGAGAGAGAGAGAGAGAGAGAGAAGAGAACTTGGGAGAAAAGAGAAGAAATTGAAGATTAAAGTTGGATTGTTGCTTCTACCACCAAGAAATATGAATTTGCAACCTTAAGGCAAGTTTTCTACGTGCTAATATATGATTTAAGATGAGTAAATTGTGTGATAGTTGTGTATTAACATTTATGGATCAAAAATGGAATTTATGATGTTTAAGCCCTAATCATGTTTTAGGTTGATAAAACTGGGGATTATAGTGGTTATTAATCATGTAGGATGATTTTGGGTAAATAAATGTTGTTGGATGTGTGTAAAATGTAAGAGATTTGAGGTTTGGGGAAGTTAGGGTTTATAACCCTTAAAAGCCATTCTTGGCAAATTCGCAGGGGCGAATCGATTCGGCCCCTGGGCGAATCGATTCGCATAGGGTCACTTTCCAGGTCTTCTTGGACCGAATTGATTTGGGTCCAAGCCGAATTGATTCGGTAGTTTACAGAATCCCAGGTCTTATGTCAAAACCGATTTTCTTTTTGTGTGAATTGATTCGTTTTCTTGTTGTTTTTGAGTTAGTTTGTATAACTCAATTTCAGTCCATTTTCTTTAGGTTTAGGGACTAGGAACCTTCTTATATGAACTAAATTTAGAGTTCTAGAGTCCTAGATGAGTTGGGAAACCATCCTAGATTAGGATTGGGTTATGTGGGGGCTTTTTCGGGGATATGCCAAATTGATGTTAGGGCATTCTTTTCTTCTAGTTGATTATTATGAAACTAGGAGTTGTAGTATTTTGTTTGGGAGACTTTAGAAGATCAATTGAGCTATGCTAGTCTTGATGGTTAATAGTATAACACCGTAAAAGAGTGGTGGGTGAATTAAATTGGGAGTTCACCTATTCTTTGAGGTTATAATGACGATATAATTTATCGTATGGCTCGGGATAAAAAGGTGAATTATTTACAAAATGTAAATGATTAATGTTTCGAATAAAAATGAAACATACATATGAATAATGGTGAATGAAAATGAAATGGAAATGGAAATGATTATGGTAAATTCTAATTTACTTCATAATGAAATTGGTAAATAATAATTTACTTAAACACACCTCTCTAAATGCCATCATATGGGAATTTCGCACGCGAGGTGAAGCCCTCTGGCTAGTGAATGCAGGGTGGATATAGTCCTAGGCCATATGAGCGATATGTTATGTTTTCTGCGCTGGTGAGGATATTTCGGGTGTGGTCTTGACTCTCCCGCATGCATATGGATGCTTCCCGACGTTGCGATAGGTGCCCAGGCTGCCTTGTTTGATAGGCCCCTGGAAGATGATGGTTATTTAGGGGCGCGCCCAGTGGAGAAACTCGGTGGGGCGGTCTTAGAATCATTATATGTATATAAATATAACAATTCATAATCAAGTGAGACTTGATGTATTCAGATATGCCATAAAGAGCATAATGAAGTGCCATAAAGAGCACAATGAAATGCCACAAAAAGCATTTGTTGATGATAATATTCCAGATAAGGAATGGGATGCCATAAAGAGCACAAGATTGAGATAAAAGCCATAAAGAGCTTACAATTTTGATTATATTTTCCTGTTAAGGAATGGAACTATAAAATGGAATAATGTTTTGATGAAAGCTTTTAAATTAATGTTAATCATTCTTATTCTCTTGTTTAATTAAATTAGATTCATGATTAATTAAAATTGTCTTAGCTTATGCTTTTAATTGTGTAGGTAGATTCATATTCCTATTTAGTCCTGATTTACCATTCATAAATGTCATACTCTTTATTCATCTGGTAATCGTATAAAACCGAGCCCTGACCCGTTCATATTTCTTGTTGTGTATGCATCTTGTATCCGCTCAGGTGCTCCGTCGCAAGAACGCCTGATCTGATTTCCTATCCTGGTGTTTTTGGTGAGCCGTGATGCTTTGCGGGTATTACGATACATATTGCAATAGACGCAGTGATTCTTGTACTCTAGTTAAGATCATGTCTTTTACTCGGGTGTGAGGCCCAAGATTTTGTAATTGTCTGATGTAATGTATATTGTAATTTATTAAATTTGTTTAGTATTATTGTATGAGTCTGTTGACCGACAACATATTCGGTCCCTTACTGTATACTTGATGTTTATGTAATATTATATATCCGGGGTTTTCCACTTTCTTTTTAAATTGGGTTGTTTAAATTCTTTCCTTAACATTAAAAACAAAATTTTTGGCAACCCATTTTTCTGAAATATGGAGTGGTTATCATGTATACTTTGTATATTGTTTTGATGCTGAGAATGATTCCATCTATGATACCTGCTATATTGGACTATCGGGCTGGCCACCCCTTATTTTGAATCATGAGTTGTCACAGATGGTATCAGAGCATCAGGTTTTAGAGTCCGTAGGGGTCTGTGTGAATGCTTTGCGCTTTCAGCGTTGCTTTTGATTGGATGTAGAGACTTAGGATTAAGATCGTTGATTTCTCTTGTGAGATTTCGTTCTCCTGCGATGAGGTAGAACCTATGTAATCTGTTGCGCATTCGTGTGAGATTTGTAGGTCGATTGAAGAAGGGCGCCAGGGAAAGTTGTTGTGAAGGCATCGCGAAATGGAATTACTAGGAACTGTAAGTTATGGTCAGGGATGAGGACCGATTTGGAAGTCGCTCCTTTTTTTGGAATTTCTTATCTTGCTACCGCGTGTACCGCTAGAAGTGGAGAGTAGTACTAAGCTTGAGAAGAGCCCATGATAAGAGCCACATGTGAGGTAAGAGGGAGGAGATGCATCCTCATTCGGTAGAAGTATGAGGTCTAAGAGTTTTGGCCTAGATAGGGGTATAGAAATTCCCAGATAGAAAGGATGGAGGAAAATCCTTCACCCGTAGTAGTAGTGTTGAAATGGTGGGAGCGTAGTCACCATATTTATGGGCGCATGAAGTTTTACCCATGGAGAAACCCGATGGATATTGTCAACAGTGAGTTTCTCTGGGATAACTGGGATGAGGAGAAGGTAGACCCTCAAATGTTCACGCGAGGTTCGGTCAGAAGCCGACATGTGAATAAAGAGTTGTACGGTTAGGGAGGCCGTGCACCAAAATAAGGTAGGTATAAGGAAGAATGAGCCCTTTAGTGGAATGATAGGATCCAGAATAAGTGTCGTTAACACTTCTTAAGGAACAATGTTCATAAAACACCGTCGGTGGATATCCGCCCGGGGAGGTTTCATTAAACTAAGGAAGAGGAGGCCGGTAGAGTGTTCACTTTTATTTAGAAGGTAGAAGGGATTGTGTGGGCAAATTTTTGGCAGTTAGGGACGGAACAATGGCTATGATGTGGAATCTAGAACCACGCATTTTGATCTTGTTGATCAGAGAACAAGGGCGAGGATAAGGTGCCTGGTTGGGGCGTTAATGGAATTAATATGGGTTCAAATAAGACTCGAATACCGGTGTCTGAGAACCATTTGGATTGGCCCGGAGTGATCGGCAAGAATGTTGGCGGGAATTCCACCTTATTAGTAGGTGGTGTATTCGTTAGGATAAGATTTAGTAGTATTGTGTTTACTCTAGATTCGGTTGTGCATATTGAGTTTGTAGTAGTATCGACGCTACTAAATAGGGTAATTATATGACTCATGGTAGGGAAGTCTTATATTTTCCGTCACTCGTTATAAAGCGAGTGATGATATATTTTCTTTTTAAGCATTATGTGCGTTATGTGCTACTTGTATGATGTGTACTATACAAGTAAAGATATTTTGGTTTAAATGGGGTGATAGCAAGCAAATAGATTGCGAGGCTATCCTACTTCTAGTTTCAGGATGGAAATAGTTGTCCTATAATATCTCTCCTGGATACAGGTTTAGACTTTATAGGGGTGGTTGAGGTAAGTAGGAGGTTTTTATTACTTGTTATGTTATCTTTCTTGAATGTTTGATTTCTTGTTTGCTTTATTGTGTTTATTATGACTTTTCTCCATGAACAACAAGTTAAGTAGGCATGTGTCGGAGGGTGTAACACCCCGTCCGCCCGGGGAGAGCGAACGGAGCGCTAATACGATAAAATAAATCTAAATCCACAATCACAAGGTATAGACCATCTAAATCCCACAACAACAAGAGAGGAAACCACAATCCCAAATCTCTTCAAATAAATACAACAAATCTCTCGAATTAAATACAACATCTAACTCGAAAATAAAATACAAATCTCCAAAGCTCTATACATCAAAATAATACAAATCTTTCCCAAACAATCCTCGCTAAAATCAATCTCCATAGCGCCCTAAAATCCGCGCTAACCTGCCACTAAAAGAAAATATGGGGAAGTACACAATACGAAAGGAAAGATGCTCAACAAATATATGTTAGCGATGAATAAAACGTAACAACACGTGTACGAATATTCAAATCAAAATGAAAATCTCAAAGCATTTATCAATATAATTTCTCAACAACACATCAATGGGTCACCAGGCCTCACCCCATTCGCATATGCTTTATCAAGCCATAGCCGGGAATAGGTATTTTGGCGGGTACTCAACATCCGTGCCATATTAAAATCTCATGACAACGTGCTCATCAACAATATAATGATACCACATGAATCAAAATAATTTCAACAATTATTTTCCAGATTTCAATGAATTTATCAATTCAAATATGAGTTCAATTAACAAGAATTCAAAGAGAATGACACTCGCGAGATTTAAGGAGCATATTGTGTAAAACCCCATACCTCAAACCATGATGAGAAACCAATGATCACATCCTCAAGATCAACACAAAAGATCTATAAAAGCTCCTCCACCAAAATAGCCCCAAGAACACCTCTAATCTAAGGTTGGAACTCACAAATCTCAAGGGTCAATGTGTATATAAAAAGAAGAGGAATATAAAATATATTTGCTGCCAAAAAAGTTGTACCAAAAGTAGGTTAAAAAGGTTGCCCGCGACTTCCTTTTATAATGCAAAGAAATGAAGAGTTGGAAGCCAAAAGACTCCTTTAAATAAGGCAAAGAAATGAAGAGTTGGAAGCCAAAACAACTCCAAGAGTTAAAAACATTTTAAAATCATTTTAAAATTCGTTTTAAATCCGTTTTCGAAACCATTTGAAATTCTCGCCTTAAAAAATAATAACCAACATATTTGAGCAATAAAAATAATTTTATCAAAAACATTATTTTTCCTCTTTATTTTGAAAATACCCCAAAAATTACGCGGGTTGTTACACTTCCCCACTAACAATGGAATTTCACCCTCGAAATTCGCCGAATGCTTAACTCTAAAAAATTAGGCCAATAATCTCCAAAAATAAATCACGTCACCAAAAATAAATTCCTCACCTCTAATCTCGAAACCTAACACGAATATCATCTAAAATTTTTTATCTCTAAAAATTGTTATCCATGCAATGAAACCAAAACCCAAGACCCGAGGGTTGCCATATACCTAAGCTCTAATATCATTTGTAACACCCCGTCCGCCCGGGGAGAGCGAACGGAGCGCTAATACGATAAAATAAATCTAAATCCACAATCACAAGGTATAGAGCATCTAAATCCCACAACAATAAGAGAGGAAACCACTAATCTCAAATCTCTTCAAATAAATACAACAAATCTCTCGAATTAAATACAACATCTAACTCGAAAATAAAATACAAATCTCCAAAGCTCTATACATCAAAATAATACAAATCTTTCCCAAACAATCCTCGCTAAAATCAATCTCCATAGCGCCCTAAAATCCGCGCTAACCTGCCACTAAAAGAAAATATGGGGAAGTACACAATACGACAGGAAAGATGCTCAACAAATATATGTTAGCGATGAATAAAACGTAACAACACGTGTACGAATATTCAAATCAAAATGTAAATCTCAAAGCATTTATCAATATAATTTCTCAACAACACATCAATGGGTCACCAGGCCTCACCCCATTCGCATATGCTTTATCAAGCCATAGCCGGGAATAGGTATTTTGGCGGGTACTCAACATCTGTGCCATATTAAAATCTCATGACAACGTGCTCATCAACAATATAATGATACCACATGAATCAAAATGATTTCAACAATTATTTTCCAGATTTCAATGAAATTATCAATTCAAATATGAGTTCAATTAACAAGAATTCAAAGAGAATGACACTCGCGAGATTTAAGGAGCATATTGTGTAAAACCCCATACCTCAAACCATGATGAGAAACCAATGATCACATCCTCAAGATCAACACAAAAGATCTATAAAAGCTCCTCCAACAAAATAGCCCCAAGAACACCTCTAATCTAAGGTTGGAACTCACAAATCTCAAGGGTCAATGTGTATATAAAAAGAAGAGGAATATAAAATATATTTGCTGCCAAAAAAGTTGTGCCAAAAGTAGGCTAAAAAGGTTGCCCACGACTTCCTTTTATAATGCGAAGAAATGAAGAGTTGGAAGCCAAAATACTCCTTTAAATAAGGCAAAGAAATGAAGAGTTGGAAGCCAAAACAACTCCAAGAGTTAAAAACATTTTAAAATCATTTTAAAATTCGTTTTAAATCTGTTTTTGAAACCGTTTGAAATTATCGCCTTAAAAAATAATAACCAACATATTTGAGCAATAAAAATAATTTTATCAAAAACTTTATTTTTCCTCTTTATTTTGAAAATAGCCCAAAAAATACGCGGGTTGTTACAGAGGGTTCCTTGTTTGGATTTCGCGTTGCGAGACACTTCGCGCATGAACACTTAACGGCGTCGGGAGTGGAGAGAGGCTATTCTCTCTTCTTTTGTTTTATTTTATTTCATTGTTAGAAGTTGGGTTAAAAGGTTTAGTCGAGAATCACATAGAAGTGTGATTAAGGGCTATTAAAGTGCAAGATAGAAGCAATGAATATAGTTCTCTCCTCCGATCGATGTGAGGGAGGCTGGGATATGAAGTCGAACTGAGACTTACGGTTATGCCTTGAGAAGAAGGCTATTTAAAAAGTTGTTTATATAATGGGATAAATATGTATAAGACTTTACTGAAAGTAAATGTCCGATTAGTTGAAATCCTCAAGTATTTGTATGGTAAGACATAAAAGTAGAATCTTATTAATAGGGTTGAGAGTTAGAATTTTTTTGATCCCGATCATGTGTCTTAGAGCATTATATCTTGATGACCGACAATGCGAGGTAGTCGTGTAACGGGAGGGTTCCTTGTCTGGATTTCGCTTCGGCGAGACGTCCCACGCATGAAACCGAGCGAATGTCGGAAGTTGAGAAAGGTCTTGGGCGCTAGGGATATACTTAGTATCATACGTATACGACTTAGATAGGATATATATAGATCGAACTTAGGATATTTAGGACGTAAGGCCTTTAGGGCATGTGATGTTGATTTAGGAAGACTATAGGGAGTTGACCACAAATAAGTTGTGGGTTAACCCTAAAGAGGGATTAGGTCCCTAGAAATGAGAAGTATGGAATCTCGAGAGATTTGGAAAGATAGGCCGAAGGAGATGAGTCCTCTATTGGTTATAATGCTACATTGGTAACTTAACTTTTGGGGAGTCAAATGGATGAATTAACTTCTACTCCCGAGTCCATGTGGTTAAGTTCGGGGGTGGATTTAAGGAATAAGCCTCTGTCAGGAATGGGGAGTAATAATACTAGAGCATGGACCCATTGTTTATGCATCTCACAAACTTAAAATTTGTGGGAAGTATTATTCCACGATTGATTTAGAATTCACTGCGGTAGTAATCACCTTAAAGTATTGGAGGCACTACTTCCTGGGCAGGAAATTTAGTCTTTCTCGCGAGCAACAAGTTGTTGCAATATGTCATGGGAGAAATCAAGCTGGTGTACGAAGTTCATAACGGACTATTGATAGGATATTCTGATTCGCTAAGGGAATGAGATTGGGGTAGTAGATGCGTCGAGTAGGAAACCCGTCAGAGATATTTGTGATGGCAAGGAAAGCCAAATGAAATGAGCATGACTAGGAAGACTTTGTAGCGAGAGGATTCATGTCTGTGATTGACCATTTCACCTACTCGTGTGAAAAAGAGTAGTGGTGGAACAGAGGAGGGTATATTCATAGACGTCTTCATTGAACTACTAGCACCGAAATGTTCATGATCCTATCTGAGCAAATTGTTGATCATTTGACCAAACTGTTGCTTTTTCGGCCATTGAGGGCGGACGATATGTAGAGGAGTATGCCCCGCTCTTTATGAAGGAGTGGTAAAATGATATAAAGTACCTATCAAAATAGTGTGGACCGAGACGAGATGTTCGTGTCGAAGGTTTGGTAAAGTTTCCAAGAAGTAATGGGAACTGTATGGAAATGGCGTATATCTTACCACCCTAAAGTGGATGGAGGAATGGAGGAAGTTGACTTAATGCTGAGAGGCATACCTTGAAGGTGCTCCTTAAGCTAAATGGATGATGGTAGCTGTAGTTTGTATGGATGGAAATTTTCGTACAATAATTCAGATCCTTTTCTACAGTATGGCACCGTGAGTGGACTTTTGTAGCCGGGTGAGTAATTCACATACTCGTTAAATGGAACCAACGAACAATATGTTCCTTGGACTTGGAATGGTTCCGGAACATTTCTTTAAGGATTGGGATTTTGAGCCATATACTTCGAAGGGATATGCGTATGCGAAGAGAAGTTGAGTAGTGTTGGGGTTAAGCCATTTAGCGTTGGTGTAGGCATCCCCGAGCAAGGATGTAACGCGATTCAAGATGTAAGACTATTTACGCCAAGTCATGTGGGTATCGTATTCCGCCGTGGGAAGGTGGGATTGATAGTTCGTGGTGAACGCTTTGGGCCATGTTAGTGCTCGAAAAATGTAGACTGAGATCGATAGTGACGACCTTAGTCCGAGTCCATTTGGGACGCCACAACATTGAGGGGTTGTGAAGAGTGATAGAAGGATAGTTTAGGATAGTATACCCTTTATGCGATAGGGTATACTCGAATTTTGAGGGAAAAATTCCCTCATAAGGGGGGGAGTATGTAACAACCCTCGCTTTTAGGAGACTCATTTTATATTAATTACCGCATGAAGTAATTATGTAAAATGTTGGGAACTCGAGTAAATATTAATTGAATGAGTTGAAAGTTAATATTTACTAAAGTGATGCATATTTACTGTATGTGAAAGTAAATATCATCCCGTTATACGTTTTATGGTGTCATATGTTTTAAATGACATTATGGTTTAAATGAAATCGAAACTTGAAATAATTCATTAAATTTCCAGATGCTAGTTTAGAGGGTGTAGTTAGTCCCGACAGGCGTGAGATAGTCAAAATAAGTGCCATATTGTATTTTTAGGTTTCGGGCACTTTTGAGTGGTTTTAACTTAAATGCGTATTTGGGAGTCATTTTAATGTGGTATTAACCATTTAAGTTGGGGACTTTAGACTTAAGCCACGATTTTAAGTCTTCCCACCTTATTTCATTTCTCATTTGTGTGTTACCATCTTAGAGAGAGAGAGAGAGAGAGAGAGAGAGAGAGAGAGAGAGAGAAGAGAACTTGGGAGAGAAGAGAAGAAATTGAAGATTGAAGTTGGATTGTTGCTTCTACCACCAAGAAATTTTAATTTTCAACCTTAAGGCAAGTTTTCTACTTGCTAATATATGATTTAAGATGAGTAAATTGTGTGACAGTTGTGTATTAACATTTATGGATCAAAAATGGAATTTATGATGTTTAAGCCCTAATTATGTTTTAGGTTGATGAAATTGGGGGTTATTGTGGTTATCAATCATGTAGGATGATTTTGGGTAAATAAATGTTGTTGGATATGTGTAAAATGGAATAGATTTTAGGTTTGGGGAAGTTAGGGTTCATAATCCTTAAAAACAAATCTGGGCAAATTCGCAGGTGCTAATCGATTCGGCCCCTAGGGGAATCAATTCGCATAGGGTCAGTTTCCAGGTTTGCTTGGACCAAATCGATTCGGGTCCAAGCCGAATCGATTCAGTAGTTCACAAAATCCCAGGTCTTAAGTCGGAACCGATTCGCTTTTTGGGCGAATCGATTCGTTTTCTTGCTGTTTTTGAGTTAGTTTTTATAACTCAATTTTAGTCCATTTTCTTTAGGTTTAGGGCCTAGGAACCCTCTTACATGAACTAAATTTAGAGTTCTAGAGTCCTAGATGAGTGGCGCAACCATCCTAGATTTGGATTGGGTTATGTGGGGGATTTTCTGGGGATATGCCAAATTGATGTTAGGGAATTCTTTTCTTCTGGTTGATTATTATGAAACTAGGAGTTTTAGTATTTTGTTTGGGAGACTTTATAAGCTCAATTGAGCTATGCTAGTCTTGTTGGTTAATATTATAACACCGTAAAAGAGTGTTGGGTGAATTAAATTGGGAGTTCACCTATTCTTTGAGGTTATAATGACGATATAATTTATCGGCTCCGGATAAAAAGGTGAATTATTTACAAAATGTAAATGATTAATGTTTCGGATAAAAATGAAACATACATATGAATAATGGTGAATGAAAATGAAATGGAAATGAAAATGATTATGGTAGATGCTATTTTACTTCATAATGAAATTGGTAAATAATACTTTACTTAAACACACCTCTCTAAATGCCATCATAGGGGAAGTTCGCGCGCGAGGTGAATCACCCTGGCTAGTAAATGCAGGGTGGATGTAGTCCTAGGCCATATGAGTGATATGTTATGTTTTCTGCACCGGTGAGGAGATTTCGAGTGTTGTCTTGACTCTCCCGCAGGCATATGGCCGCTTCCCGACGTTACGATAGGTTCCCAGACTGCCTTGTTTGATAGGCCCCTGGAAGATGATGGTTATTGAGGGGCGCGCCCAGTGGGGAAACTCAGAGGAGCGGTCCTAGAATCGTTATATGTATATAAATATAACACTTCATAATCAAGTGGGACTTGATGTATTGAGATATGCCATAAAGATCATGATGAAGTGCCATAAAGAGCACAATGAAATGCCACAAAGAGCATTTGTTGATGATAATATTCGTGATAAGGAATGGGACGCGATAAAGAGCATATGATTGAGATAAAAGCCATAAAGAGCTTAAAATTTTGATTATATTTTCCTGTTAAGGAATGTAACTATAAAATGGAATAGTGTTTTGATGATAGTTTTTAAATTAATCTTAATCATTCTAATTCTCTTGTTTAATTGAATTAGATTCATGATTAATTAAAACTGTCTTAGCTTATGCTTTTAATTGTGTAGGTCGATTCATATTCCTATTTAGTCCTAATTTATCATTCATAACTGTCATACTCTTTATTCATCTGGTAATCATATAAAATCGGGCCCGGACCCGTTCATATTTCTTGTTGTGTATGCATCTTGTATCTGCTCAGGTGCTCCGTCTCAAGGACGCCTGATCTGATTTCTTATCCCGGTGTTTTTGGCAAGCCGTGATGCTTTATGGGTATTACGGGACATATTGCAATAGACACAATCATTCTTGTACTCTAGCTAAGATCAGGTCTTTTACTCAGGCGTGAGGCCCAAGCTTTTGTAATTATCTAATGTAATGTATATTGTAATTTATTAAATGTGTTTAGTATTATTGTATGAGTCTGTTGACCGACAGCATATTCGGTCCCTTACTCTATACTTGATGTGTATGTAATATTATATATCCGGGGTTTTCCACATTCTTTTTAAATGGGGTTGTTTAAATTCTTTCCTTAACTTTAAAAACAAAATTTTTGGCAACCCGTTTTTTCTGAAATACAGAGTGGTTATCCTGTATACTTGTATATTGTTGTGATGCTGAGAATGATTCCATCCATGATACCGACTATATTGGAGTAACGGGCTGGCCACCCCTTATTTCGGATCACGGGTTGTCACACCAAATTCCTAACATTTTTAAATTATCAGTGGTCCTGTGCGAGGCGTTGTTGCCTCTCACGGGACGGTAAAGGGGCTATTTTGGGTTTTCACCCTGTAATGCCCTATTTTTAAGTCTAATCTAGATATTTGATAATTATCCTCGTATTCTCAAATCGAGAGTCCCCCGATCGCGCATTTAATTTCTACGAGTTATATTGGTCACGTGCGAGGTGTTGGTGCCTCTCACGGGGCCATTCGAGGGCTATTTTGGGTTTTTGCCATATTTTTTAGCCTAAGTTATCATATTTTAAAATTATCACCATATTCACAAATCGAGAGTCCTATGATTGCGTGTTCAGTTCCTACGAGTTACATTTGTCTCGTGAGAGGTGTTGGTGCATCTCACGGGGTCGTAGGGGCTGTTTCGAGTTTTCACCGTCTAATGCCATGTTTTTAAGACTCAGTCTAGATATTTGCAAATTATACTTGTATCCTCAAATCATGAGTCTCGTGATCATGCGATCGGTTTTTACGAGTTATATTGGTCTTGCGCAAGGTGTTAGTGCCTTTCATGGGGGCCGTTCGGGAGCAATTTTGGGTTTTCACCCTCCAACGGTATGTTTTTTTTGCCTAAGTCTAGATATTTACAAATTATCATTGTATTCTCAAACTGGGAGTCCTGTGATTATTCGATCAGTTCCTATGAGTTATATTGGTCTCGTGCGAGGTTTTGGTGCCTCTCACGGGGCCGTTCAGAAGCCGTTTCGAGTATTCCCCATCTAACGCCATGTTTTTTAACGTACATCTTGATATTTTCAAATTATCATTGTATTCTCAAATCGGGAGTTCGATGATCACACGTTCTGTTCCTATGAGTTACAATTGTCCCGTGCGAGGTGTTGGTGCCTCTCACGATGCCATACGGGGGCTATTTTTTGTTTTCACCCACATACGCCTTGTTTTTAAGCCTAACTATAGATATTTTCAAACTTATCATCGTAATATCAAATCGATATTTCTGTGATTGCGGGGTCTGTCCCTACAAGTTGCACTAGGATCGTGCGATATGTTGGTGCCTCTCACGGGACCGTTTAAGGGTTGTTTCGTGGTTTCCTCCCCTAGCACCTTGTTTTTAAGTCTAAGTCTATATATTTTCAAAATATCGACGTATTCTCAAATCGGAGGACCCGGATAGCACGGTCAGCCCCTACGAGTTACATTAGTCCCGTGCGAGGTGTTAGTGCCACACACGGTGACGTTCAGGGGCTATTTCTTGGCGTCATCCTCAGACGCCTTATTTTGAAGCCTAAGTCTAGATATTTTGAAATTATTATAGAATTATCAAATCGAGATTCCCGTGATCGCACGGTTCGTCCCTACGAGTTACATCGGTCCCGTGCGACGAGTTGGTGCCTCTCACAGGGCCGTTCGGAGCCTATTTTGGGTTCTCACCCTCTAACGCCTTATTTCTAAGCCCAAGTCAATATGATTTCAAATTATCATAGTATTCTCAAATCAAAATTCCCATGACGAGGCCACTCCCTATGAGAGGTGTAAGTGCCTCTCACGGGGTCGCTCGAAGGTTGTTTCGGGTTTTCTCCCTCCAACCCCTTGTTTTTAAGCCAAAGTCCTCACATTTTCAAATTATCATTGTATTCATAAATCGGGAGTCAGGTGATCACGCGGACTAGTCTTACGAGTTACATTGGTCCTGTGCGAGGTGTTGTTGCCTCTCACGGGGCGGTAAAGGGGCTATTTTGGGTTTTCACCCTGTAATGCCATGTTTTTAAGTCTAATCTAGATATTTGATAATTATCCTCTTATTCTCAAATCGAGAGTCCCCCGATCGCGCATTTAATTTCTACGAGTTATATTGGTCTCGTGCGAGGTGTTGGTGCCTCTCACGGGGCCATTCGAGGGCTATTTTGGGTTTTTGCCATATTTTTTAGCCAAAGTTATCATTTTTTAAAATTATCACTGTATTCAGAAATCGAGAGTCCCGTGATTGCATGTTCAGTTCCTACGAGTTACATTTGTCTCGTGAGAGGTGTTGGTGCATCTCACGAGGTCGTAGGGGGATGTTTCGAGTTTTCACCGTCTAATGCCATGTTTTTAAGACTCAGTCTAGATATTTGCAAATTATACTCGTATCCTCAAATCATGAGTCTCGTGATCCTGCGATCGATTTTTACGAGTTATATTGTTCCTGAGCAAAGGTGTTAGTGCCTCTAATGGGGGCCGTTCGGGAGTAATTTCGAGTTTTCACCCTCTAACGGTATGTTTTTTTTTGCCTAAGTCTAGATATTTACAAATTATCTTTGTATTCTCAAACTGGGAGTCCTGTGATCATGCGGTCAGTTCCTATGAGTTATATTGGTCTTGTGCGAGGTTTTGGTGCCTCTCACGGGGCCGTTCGGGAGCTGTTTCGAGTATTCTCCATCTAACGCCATGTTTTTTAACCTACATCTTGATATTTTCAAATTATCGTTGTATTCTAAAATCGGTAGTTCGATGATCATACGGTCTGTTCCTATGAGTTACAATTGTCCCGTGCGAGGTGTTGGTGCCTCTCACGATGCCATACGGGGGCTATTTTTTGTTTTCACCCACATACGCCTTGTTTTTAAGCCTAACTATAGATATTTTCAAACTTATCATCGTAATATCAAATCGATATTTCTGTGATTGCGGGGTCTGTCCCTACAAGTTGCACTGGGATCGTGCGATATGTTGGTGCCTCTCACGGGACCGTTTAAGGGTTGTTTCGTGGTTTCCTCCCCTAGCACCTTGTTTTTAAGTCTAAGTCTATATATTTTCAAAATATCGACGTATTCTCAAATCGGAGGACCCGGATAGCACGGTCAGCCCCTACGAGTTACATTAGTCCCGTGCGAGGTGTTAGTGCCACACACGGTGACGTTCAGGGGCTATTTCTTGGCGTCATCCTCAGACGCCTTATTTTGAAGCCTAAGTCTAGATATTTTGAAATTATTATAGAATTATCAAATCGAGATTCCCGTGATCGCACGGTTCGTCCCTACGAGTTACATCGGTCCCGTGCGACGAGTTGGTGCCTCTCACAGGGCCGTTCGGAGCCTATTTTGGGTTCTCACCCTCTAACGCCTTATTTCTAAGCCCAAGTCAATATGATTTCAAATTATCATAGTATTCTCAAATCAAAATTCCCATGACGAGGCCACTCCCTATGAGAGGTGTTAGTGCCTCTCACGGGGTCGCTCGAAGGTTGTTTCGGGTTTTCTCCCTCCAACCCCTTGTTTTTAAGCCAAAGTCCTCACATTTTCAAATTATCATTGTATTCATAAATCGGGAGTCAGGTGATCACGCGGACTAGTCTTACGAGTTACATTGGTCCTGTGCGAGGTGTTGTTGCCTCTCACGGGGCGGTAAAGGGGCTATTTTGGGTTTTCACCCTGTAATGCCATGTTTTTAAGTCTAATCTAGATATTTGATAATTATCCTCTTATTCTCAAATCGAGAGTCCCCCGATCGCGCATTTAATTTCTACGAGTTATATTGGTCTCGTGCGAGGTGTTGGTGCCTCTCACGGGGCCATTCGAGGGCTATTTTGGGTTTTTGCCATATTTTTTAGCCAAAGTTATCATTTTTTAAAATTATCACCGTATTCAGAAACCGAGAGTCCCGTGATTGCGTGTTCAGTTCCTACGAGTTACATTTGTCTCGTGAGAGGTGTTGGTGCATCTCACGGGGTCGTAGGGGGATGTTTCGAGTTTTCACCGTCTAATGCCATGTTTTTAAGACTCAGTCTAGATATTTGCAAATTATACTCTTATCCTCAAATCATGAGTCTCGTGATCATGCGATCGATTTTTACGAGTTATATTGGTCCTGCGCAAAGGTGTTAGTGCCTCTCATGGGGGCCGTTCGGGAGCAATTTCGGGTTTTCACCCTCTAACGGTATGCTTTTTTTTGCCTAAGTCTAGATATTTACAAATTATCTTTGTATTCTCAAACTGGAAGTCCTGTGATCATGCGGTCAGTTCCTATGAGTTATATTGGTCTCGTGCGAGGTTTTGGTGCCTCTCACGGGGCCGTTCGGGAGTTGTTTCGAGTATTCTCCATCTAACGCCATGTTTTTTAACCTACATCTTGATATTTTCAAATTATTGTTGTACTCTAAAATCGGTAGTTCGATGATCACACGGTCTGTTCCTATGAGTTACAATTGTCCTGTGCGAGGTGTTGGTGCCTCTCACGATTCCATGTGGGGGCTATTTTTTGTTTTCACCCACATACGCCTTGTTTTTAAGCCTAACTGTAGATATTTTCAAACTTATCATCGTAATATCAAATCGATATTCCTGTGATTGCTGGGTCTGTCCCTACAAGTTGCACTGGGATCGTACGATATGTTGGTGCCTCTCACGGGACCGTTTAAGGGTTGTTTCGGGGTTTCGTCCTCTAGCACCTTGTTTTTAAGTCTAAGTCTAGATATTTTCAAAATATCGTCGTATTCTCAAATCAGGGGACCCGGATAGCACAGTCAGCCCCTACGAGTTACATTAGTCCCGTGCGAGGTGTTAGTGCCACACACTGTGACGTTTAGGGGCTATTTCTTGGCGTCATCCTCACACGCCTTGTTTTGAAGCCTAAGTCTAGATATTTTGAAATTCTTATAGAATTATCAAATCGAGAGTCCCGTGATCGCACGGTCAGTCCCTACGAGTTACATCGTTCCCATGCGAGGTGTTGGTGCCTCTTACAAAGCCGTTCGGAGCCTATTTTGGTTTTTCACCCTCAAACGCCTTATTTTTAAGCCCAAGTCTATATGATTTCAAATTATCATAGTATTATCAAATCGGAATTCCCGTGACGACGAGGCCACTCCCTATGAGAGGTGTTAGTGCCTCTCACGGGGCCACTCGAAGGTTGTTTCGGATTTTCTCCCTCCAACCCCTTGTTTTTAAGACAAAGTCCTCACAATTTCAAATTATTATTGTATTCTCAAATCGGGAGGCAGGTGATCACGCGGTCAAGTCTTACGAGTTACATTGGTCATGTGCGAGGTGTTGTTGCCTCTCACGGGGAGGTAAAGGGGCTATTTTGGGTTTTCACCCTGTAATGCCATGTTTTTAAGTCTAATATAGATATTTGATAATTATCCTCGTATTCTCAAATCGAGAGTCCCCCGATCGCGCATTTAATTTCTACGAGTTATATTGGTCTCGTGCGAGGTGTTGGTGCCTCTCACGGGGCCATTCGAGGGCTATTTTGGGTTTTTGCCATATTTTTTAGCCTAAGTTATCATATTTTAAAATTATCACCGTATTCAGAAACCTAGAGTCCCGTGATTGCGTGTTCAGTTCCTACGAGTTACATTTGTCTCGTGAGAGGTGTTGGTGCATCTCACGGGGTCGTAGGGGGATGTTTCGAGTTTTCACCGTCTAATGCCATGTTTTTAAGACTCAGTCTAGATATTTGCAAATTATACTCTTATCCTCAAATCATGAGTCTCGTGATCATGCGATCGATTTTTACGAGTTATATTGGTCCTGCGCAAGGTGTTAGTGCCTCTCATGGGGAACGTTCGGGAGGAATTTTGGGTTTTCACCCTCTAACGGTATGCTTTTTTTTGCCTAAATCTAGATATTTACAAATTATCTTTGTATTCTCAAACTGGGAGTCCTATGATCATGCGGTCAGTTCCTATGAGTTATATTGGTCTCGTGCGAGGTTTTGGTGCCTCTCACGGGGCCGTTCGGGAGCTGTTTCGAGTATTCTCCATCTAACGCCATGTTTTTAACCTACATCTTGATATTTTCAAATTATCATTGTATTCTCAAATCGGGAGTTCGATGATCATACGGTCTGTTCCTATGAGTTACAATTGCCCCGTGCGAGGTGTTGGTGCCTCTCACGATGCCATACAGGGGCTATTTTTGGTTTTCGCCCACAAACACCTTGGTTTTAAGCCTAAGTGTAGATATTTTCAAAATTATCGTCATAATATCAAATCGAGATTCCTGTGATTGCGAGGGTTGTCCCTACAAGTTACACTGGGATCGTGCGATATGTTGGTGCCTCTCACAGGACCGTTTAAGGGTTGTTTCGTGGTTTCCTCCTCTAGCACCTTGTTTTTAAGTCAAGTCTAGATATTTTCAAAATATCGTCGTATTCTCAAATCGGGGGACCCGGATAGCACGGTCAGGCCCTATGAGTTACATTAGTCCCATGCGAGGTGTTAGTCTCACACACGGTGACGTTCAGGGGTTATTTCGTGGCGTCATCCTCAGACGCCTTGTTTTGAAGCCTAAGTCTAGATATTTTGAACTTATTATAGAATTATCAAATCGAGAGTCCCGTGATCGCACGGTCAGTCCCTATGAGTTACATCGGTCCCGTGCGAGGTGTTGGTGCCTCTCATAGGGCCGTTCGAAGCCTATTTGGGGTTTTCACCCTCTAACGCCTTATTTTTAAGCCCAAGTTTATATGATTTAAAATTATCATAGTATTCTCAAATCGTAATTCCCGTGACGACGAGGCCACTCCCTATGAGAGGTGTTAGTGCCTCTCACGGGGCCGCTCGAAGGTTGTTTCGGGTTTTCTCCCTCTAACCCCTTGTTTTTAAGACAAAGTCCTCATATTTTCAAATTATCATTGTATTCTCAAATCGGGAGTCAGATGATCACGCGGTCAAGTCTTACGAGTTACATTGGTCCTATGCGAGGTGTTGTTGCCTCTAACGAGGCGGTAAAAGGGCTATTTTGGGTTTTCACCCTGTAATGCCATGTTTTTAAGTCTAATCTAGATATTTGATAATTATCCTCTTATTCTCAAACCGAGAGTCCCCTGATCGTGCGTTAAATTTCTACGAGTTATATTGGTCTCGTGCGAGGTGTTAGTACCTCTCACGGGGCCATTCCAGGGCTATTTTGGGTTTTTACCATATTTTTTATCCAAGTTATCATATTTTAAAATTATCACCGTATTCTGAAACCATGAGACCCGTTATTGCTTGTTCAGTTCCTACGAGTTACATTTGTCTCGTGAGCGGTGTTAGTTCATCTCATGGGGTCGTAGGGGGATGTTACGAGTTTTTGCCGTCTAATGTCATGTTTTTAAGACTAAGTCTAGATATTTGCAAATTATACTCGTATGCTCAAATAACGAGTCTCGTGATCATTCGATCGGTTTCTACGAGTTATATTTATCCTGTGCGAAGTGTTAGTGCCTCTCACGGGGGCCGTTCGAGAGAAATTTCGGGTTTTCACCCTCTAACGGTATGTTTTTTTTACCTAAGGCTAGATATTTACATATTACCTTTGTATTCTAATTCTGGGAGTCCTGTGATCACGCGGTCAGTTCCTACGAGTTATATTGGTCTCGTATGAGGTGTTGGTGCCTCTCACTAGGCCGTTTGGGGGCTGTTTTGAGTATACGCCATCTAACGCCATGTTTTTTAACCTACATCTTGATATTTTAAAATTATCGTTGTATTCTCAAATCGGGAGTCCGATGATCACGCGTTCAGTTCCTATGTGTTACAATTGTCCCGTGCGAGGTGTTGGTGCCTCTCACGATGCCATATGGGGGCTATTTTTGGTTTTCGCCCACAAACGCTTTGTTTTATGCCTAAGTGTAGATATTTTCAAAATTATCATCATAATATCAAATCGAGATTCCTGTGATTGTGAGGTCTGTCCTTACAAGTTACACTGGGATCATGCGATATGTTGGTGCCTCTCAAAGGACCGTTTAAGAGTTGTTTCGTGGTTTCCTCCTCTAGCACCTTGTTTTTAAGTCTAAGTCTAGATATTTTCAAAATATCGTCGTATTCTCAAATCGGGGGACCCGGATAGCACAGTCAGCCCCTACGAGTTACATTAGTCCCATGCGAGGTATTAGTGCCACATACGGTGATGTTCAGGGGCTATTTCTTGGCGTCATCCTCAGACGCCTTGCTTTGAAGCCTAAGTCTAGATATTTTGAACTTATTATAGAATTATCAAATCGAGAGTCCCGTGATCGCATGGTCAGTCCCTATGAGTTACATCGGTCCTGTACGAGGTGTTGGTGCCTCTCACAGGGCCGTTTGGAACCTATTTGGGGTTTTACCCTCGAACACCTTATTTTTAAGCCCAAGTCTATATGATTTAAAATTATCATAGTATTCTCAAATCGTAATTCCCGTGACGATGAGGCCACTCCCTATGAGAGGTGTTAGTGCCTCTCACGGGGCCGCTCGAAGGTTGTTTCGGGTTTTCTCCCTCCAACCCCTTGTTTTTTAGCCAAAGTCCTCATATTTTCAAATTATCATTGTATTCTCAAATCGGGAGTCAGATGATCACGCGGTCAAGTCTTATGAGTTACATTGGTCCTGTGCGAGGTGTTGTTGCCTCTCACGGGGCGGTAAAAGGGCTATTTTGGGTTTTCACCCTGTAATGCCATGTTTTTAAGTCTAATCTAGATATTTGATAATTATCCTCATATTCTCAAACTGAGAGTCCCCCGGTCGCGCGTTCAATTTCTACGAGTTATATTGGTCTCGTGCGAGGTCTTGGTACCTCTCACGGGGCCATTCGAGGGCTATTTTGGGTTTTTGCCATATTTTTTAGCCTAAGTTATCATATTTTAAAATTATCACCGTATTCACAAATCTAGAGTCCCGTGATTGCGTGTTCAGTTACTACGTGTTACATTTGTCTTGTGTGAGGTGTTGGTGCTTCTCACGGGGTTGTAGGGGGCTGTTTCGAGTTTTCACTGTCTAATGCCATGTTTTTAAGACTAAGTTTAGAAATTTGCAAATTATACTCGTATCCTCGAATCATGAGTCTCGTGATCATGCAATAGATTTATATTGGTCCTGTGCGAGGTGTTAAGGCCTCTCACGGGGGCCGTTCGGGAGCAATTTCGGGTTTTAACCCTCTAAAAGTATGTTTTTTTTGTCTAAATCTAGATATTTACAAATTATCTTTGTATTCTCAAACTGGGAGTCCTGTGATCACGCAGTCAGTTCCTACGAGTTATATTGGTCTCGTGCGAGGTGTTGGTACCTCTCACGGGGCTGTTCGGGGGCTGTTTCGAGTATTCACCATCTGACGCCATGTTTTTTAACCTATGTCTTGATATTTTCAAATTATCGTTGTATTCTTAAATCGGGTGTCCGATGATCACGCGGTCAGTTCCTATGAGTTATAATTGTCCCGTGCGAGGTGTTGGTGCCTCTCACGATGCCATATGGGGGCTATTTTTTGTTTTCACCCACATACGCCTTGTTTTTAAGCCTAACTGTAGATATTTTCAAACTTATCATCGTAATATCAAATTGATATTCCTGTGATTGCGGGGTCTGTCCCTACAAGTTGCACTGGGATCGTGCGATATGTTGGTGCCTCTCACGGGACCGTTTAAGGGTTGTTTCGGGGTTTCGTTCTCTAGCACCTTGTTTTTAAGTCTAAGTTTAGATATTTTCAAAATATCGTCGTATTCTCAAATCGGGGGACCCGGATAGCACGGTCAGCCCCTACGAGTTACATTAGTCCCGTGCGAGGTGTTAGTGCCTCACACGGTGACGTTCGGGGGCTATTTCGTGGCGTCATCCTCAAACGCCTTGTTTTGAAGCCTAAGTTTAGATATTTTTAAATTATTATAGTATTATCAAATCGAGAGTTCCGTGATCGCACGGTCAGTCCCTACGAGTTACATCGGTCCCGTGCGAGGTGCTGGTGCCTCTCACAGGTCCGTTCGGAGCCTATTTTGGGTTTTCACCCTCTAACGCCATATTTTTTAGCCCAAGTCTATATTATATAAAATTATCATAGTATTCTCAAATCGAAATTCCCATGACAAGGAGGTCACTCCCTATGAGAGGTGTTGGTGCCTCTCACGGGGCCGCTCGAAGGTTGTTTCAGGTTTTCGACCTCAAACCCCTTGTTTTTAAACCAAAGTCCTCACATTTTCAAATTATCACTGTATTCTCAAATCGGGAGTCAGGTGATCACACGGTCAAGTCTTACGAGTTACATTGGTCCTGTGCGAGGTGTTGTTGCCTCTCAAGGGGCCATAAAGGGGCTGTTTTGGGTTTTCACCGTGTAATGCCATGCTTTTAAGTCTAATATAGATATTTGATAATTATCCTTGTATTCTCAAACTGAGAGTCACGAGATCGCGCGTTCAATTTCTATGTCTTATATTGGTCTCGTTCGAGGTGTTGGTGCCTCTCACGGGGTCATTCGAGGGCTATTTTGGGTTTTCGCCTTATTTTTTAGCATAAATTATCATATTTTAAAATTATCACCGTATTCACCAATCGAGAGTCCCGTTATTGCGTGTTCAGTTCCTACGAGTTACATTTGTCTCGTGAGAGGTGTTGGTGCATCTTACGGGGTCGCAAGGGGCTGTTTCGAGTTTTCGCTGTCTAATGCCATGTTTTTAAGACTCAGTCTAGATATTTGAAAATTATACTCGTATCCTCAAATCATGAGTCTCGTGATAATGCGATTGGTTTTTACGAGTTATATTGGTCCTGCGCAAGGTGTTAGTGCCTCTCACGGGGGACGTTCTGGAGAAATTTCGGTTTTTAACCCTCTAATGGTATGTTTTTTTTTGCCTAAGTCTAGATATTTACAAATTATCTTTGTATTATCAAACTGGGAGTCATGTGATCACGTGGTCAGTTCCTACGAGTTATATTGGTCTCGTGAGAGGTGTTGGTGCCTCTCACGGGGTCGTTCGAGGGCTTTTTCGAGTATTCGCCATCTAACGCCATGTTTTTTAACCTACATCTTAATATTTTCAAATTATCATTGTATTCTCAAATCGGGAGTTCTATGATCATGCAGTCAGTTTCTATGTGTTACAATTGTCCCGTGCGAGGTGTTGGTGCCTCTCACGATGCCATACGGGGGCTATTTTTGGTTTTCGCCCACAAACGCCTTTTTTTTACGCCTAAGGGTAGATATTTTCAGACTTACCATCGTAATATCAAATCGAGATTCCTGTGATTGCGGGGTCTGTACCTACAAGTTACACTGGGATCGTGCGATATGTTGGTGCCTCTCACGGGACCGTGTAAGGGTTGTTTTGGGGTTTCATCCTTTAGCAACTTGCTTTTGAGTCTAAGTCTAGGTATTTTCAAAATATCATCATATTCTCAAATTGAAGGACTCGAATATCACGGTCAGCCCCTACGAGTTATATTAGTCCTGTGCGAGGTGTTAGTGCCTCACACAGTGACGTTCGGGGGCTATTTCGTGGCGTCATCCTCAGACGCCTTGTTCTGAAGCCTAAGTCTAGATATTTTGAAATTATTATAGTATTATAAAATCGAGAGTCCCGTGATCACACGGTCAATCCCTACGAGTTATATCGGTCCCGTGCGAGGTGTTGGTGCCTCTCGCAGGGCCGTTCGGAGCCTATTTTGGATTTTCACCCTCTAACGCCTTATTTTTAAGCCCAAGTCTATATTATTTCAAATTATCATAGTACTCTCAAATCAGAATTCCCGTGACGACGAGGTCACTCCCTATGAGAGGTGTTGGTGTCTCTCACGGGGCCGCTCGAAGGTTGTTTCGGGTTTTTGCCCTCCAACCCCTTGTTTTTAAGCCAAAGTCCTCACATTTTCATATTATCATTGTATTCCTAAACCGAGAGTCAGGTGATCACGCGATCAAGTCTTACGAGTAACATTGGTCCTGTGCGAGTTGTTGTTGCCTCTCACGGGGCCATAAAGGGGCTGTTTTGGGTTTTCACCCTGTAATGCCATGTTTTTAAGTCTAATCTAGATTTTTGATAATTATCCTCGTATTCTCAAACCGAGAGTCCCGCGATCACGTTCAATTTCTACGAGTTATATTGGTCTCGTGCGAGGTGCTGGTGCCTCTCATGGGGCCATTCGAGGGCTATTTTGGGTTTTCGCCATATTTTTTAGTCCAAGTTATCATATTTTAAAATTATCATCATATTCACAAACCGAGAGTCCCGTTATTGCTTGTTCAGTTCCTATGAGTTACAGTTGTCTCGTGAGCGGTGTTAGTTCATCTCATGCGGTCGTAGAGGGATGTTTCGAGTTTTTGCCGTCTAATGCTATGTTTTTAAGACTAAGTCTAGATATTTGCAAATTATACTCGTATGCTCAAATCACGAGTCTCGTGATCATGCGATCGGTTTCTACGAGTTATATTGATCCTGTGTGAAGTGTTAGTACCTCTCACGGGGGCCGTTCGAGAGAAATTTCGGGTTTTCACCCTCTAACGGTATGTTTTTTTTACCTAAGACTAGATATTTACATATTATCTTTGTATTCTAATACTGGGAGTCCTGTGATCACGGTCAGTTCCTACGAGTTATATTCTCAAATCGAGAGTCCCGCGATCGCGCCCTCAATTTCTACGAGTTATATTGGTCTCGTGCGAGGTGTTGGTGCCTCTCACGGGGCCATTCGAGGGCAATTTTGGGTTTTTGCCATATTTTTTATCCTAAGTTATCATATTTTAAATTATCACCGCATTCACAAACCGGGAGTACCGTGATTGCATGTTCAGTTCCTTCGAGTTACATTGGTCTTGTAAGAGGTGTTGGTGCCTCTCATGGGGTCGTAGGGGGTTGTTTTGGGTTTTCACCGTCTAATGCCATGTTTTTAAGACTAAGTCTAGATATTTGTAAATTATACTCGTGTCCTCAAATCATGAGTCCCGTGATCGTGCGATCAGTTTCTACGAGTTATATTGGTCCTGTGCGAGGTGTTTGTGGATCTCACGGGGGCCGTTCGGGAGCAATTTCTGGTTTTCACCCTCTAACGGAATGTTTTTTCGCCTAAGTCTTGATATTTACAAATTATCTTCGTATTCTCAAACTGGGAGTCCTGTGATTACAAGGTCAGTTCCTATGAGTTATATTGGCCTAGTGCAAGGTGTTGGTGCCTCTCACGGGGCCGTTCAGGGGCTGTTTCGAGTTTTCACATTCTATTGCCATGTTTTTTAACCTAAGTCTTGATATTTTCAAATTATCGTCGTATTCTGAAACCAAGAGTCCAATGACCACGCGGTCAGTTTCCACGAGTTACAATTGTCCCGTGCGAGGTGTTGGTGTCTCTCATGATGTCGTACGAGGCCTGTTTCGGGTTTCACCCTCTAACACCATGTTTTTAAGCCTAAGTCTAGATATTTGAAAATTATCTTCGTATTCTTAAACCTGGAGTCCCGTGATCACGTGATCAGTTTCTATGACTGATGATTGTCCCGTGCGAGGTCTTGGTGCCTCTCACAAGGCCAATCGGGGGCTATTTTGAGTATTCTCCATCTAACGCCATGTTCTTAAGCCTAAGTCCTCATATTTTCAAATTATCATCATATTCTCAAATCGGGAATCCTATGATCGTGAGCTGAGTTCCAACGTGTTACATTGGTCCCGTGCGAGGTGTTGCGGCCTCTCACTGGACCGTACGAGGGCTTTTTCAGTTTTTTACCGTCTAACACCATGTTTTTAAGCATTAATCTATATATTTGCAAACTATCCTTGTATTCTTAAACTGAGAGTCCCATGATCAAGCGACTACTCTCTACGAGTCATATTGGTCCCGTGCGAGGTGTTGGTGCCTCTCACGGGGTCGTTCGGGGGCTATTTTGGGTTTTCACCCTCTAACGCCTTATTTTTAAGTCCAAGTCTAGATTATTTCAAATTATCCTTGTATTATCAAATCGAAATTCCCGTGACCACGAGGTCACTCCTTATGAGAGGTGTTGGTGCCTCTCACAGGGCCGCTCGGGGGTTGTTTTGCATTTTCGCCTTCCAACACCTTATTTTTAAGCTTAAGTCCTCATCTTTTCAAATTATCATTGTATTCTCAAACCGGGAGTCCTGTGATCATGCAGTCAGTTCTTAGGAGTTACATTGGTCCTGTGCAAGGTGTTAGTGCCTCTCACGGGGTTGTAAGGGGGTTGTTTCGTGTTTTCACCGTGTAATGCCATGTTTTTAAGTCTAATCTAGATATTTGAAAATTATCCTCATATTCTCAAGACGAGAGTCCCATGATTGTACGTTCAATTTTTAGGAGTTATATTGGTCCCGTGCGAGGCATTAGTGCCTCTCATGGGGCCGTTCGGAGACTAATTTGGGTTTTCTCCATATTTTTAAGCCTAAGTTCTCATATTTTAAAATTATCACCATATTCAAAAATTGAGAGTCCCTTGATTACGTGTTAAGGTCCTACAAGTTACATTGGTCTCGTGAGAGGTGTTGGTGCCTCTCACGGGATCGTACGGGGGTTGTTTAAGGTTTTCATCGTCTAATGCCAAGTTTTTAAGACTAAGTCTAGATATTTGCAAATTATACTCATATCCTCAAATTGGGAGTCTCGTGATCATGCGATCAGATTCTACGAGTTATATTAGTCCTGTGTGAGGTGTTAGTGCCTCTCATGGGGGCCGTTCGGGAGCAATTTCGGGTTTTCGCCCTCTAATAATATGTTTTTTTGCCTAATTCTAGATATTTAGAGATTATCTTCGTATTCTCAAACTGGGAGTCCTGTGATCACGCAGTCAGTTCCTATGAGTTATATTGGTCTCGTGCGAGGTGTTGGTGCCTCTCACGGGGCCGTTCTGAGGATGTTTAGAGTATTCTCCTCTAATGCCATGTTTTTTTAACCTAAGTCTTGATGTTTTCAAATTATCGTCATATTCTCAAATCGGGAGTCTGATGATCATGCGATTAGTTCCTATGAGTTACAATTATCTCATGAGAGGTGTTAGTGTCTCTCCCAGGGGACGTAATGGGCCTATTTCGGGTTTCACCCTCTAACGCCATCTTTTTAAGCCTAAGTCTAGATATTTGAAAATTATCCTCGTATTCTCCAACCAGGAGTCCCGTGATCGCGCGGTCAGTTTCTACGAGTTATAATTGTCCCGTGCGAGGTGTTGGTGCCTCTCATGGAGCAATTCGAGGGCTATTTTGAGTATTCGCCACCTAACGCCATGTTCTTAAGCCTAAGTCCTTAAATTTCAAATTATCATTATATTCTCAAATCGGGAGTCCCATGATCGCGCGCTCAATTCCAACGTGTTACATTGGTCCCGTGTGAGGTGTTAGTGCCTCTCACGGGCCCGTATGAGACCTTTTTCGAGTTTTATGCTCTAACACCATGTTTTTAAGCATAAGTCTAGATATTTGCAAACTATCCTCATATTCTTAAATTGAGAGTCCCATGATCACGCAGTTAGTTTCTACGAGTTATACTGGTCCCGTGCGAGGTGTTGGTGCCTCTCACGAGGCCGTTCGAGGGGGTTATTTTGGGTTTTACCCATTTAACTCCATGTTTTTAGGCCTTAGTCCTCATATTTTTAAATTATCGTTATATTTTCAAATCGGGAGTCTTGTGATTGCGCAGTTAGTTCCTTCGAGTTACAATGGTCCCATGCGAGGTGTCAGTGCCTTTCACGGGACTGTTTCGAGTTTTCACCTCTAACGCCATCTTTTTAAGCCTAAGCCTAGATATTTGAAAATTATCCTAGTATTCTCAAAACAAAATTCTCGTGATCGCACGAACAATTCCTATGCATTACATTGGTCCTATGCGAGGTGTTGGTGCCTCTCAAGGCACCGTTCGGGGGCTGTTTTCAGTATTCGCCATCTAACGCCATATTTTTAAGACTAAGTCTAGATATTTGCAAATTATTCTTGAATTATCTAAATCGGGAGTCATGTGATTGCGCGATCAGTTCCTACGAGATACATTGGTCCCGTGCGAGGTATTAATGCCTCTAATCGGGCCATTCGAGGGATCTTTTGGGTTTTCATCGTCTAACTCCATGTTTTTAAGCCTATTTCCTCATATTTTCAAATTATCATCGTATTCTCAAACTAGGAGTTCCATGATCACGAGGTCGCTCCTATGAGTTACACTGGTCCCGTGCGAGGTGTTGGAGCCTCTTACGGGGCCGAACGGGGGTTGTTTAAGGTTTTCTCACTCTAATGCCTTTTTTAAGCCTAAGGCATCATATTTTCAAATTGTCATCTTATTCTCAAACTCGGGGTCATGTGATCACATGGTTACCTCCTACGAGTTATATTGGTCTCGTGCAAGCTGTTGGTGCCTCTCACGAGGTCGTACAGATGTTGTTTTAGGTTTTCACCCTCAAACGCCTTGTTTTTAAGCCTAAGTGTAGATATTTTCAAAATTATCATTGTATTCTCAAACCGGGAGTCCCATGATCATGGGGTCAGTCCCTACGAGATACAATGGTCTTGTACAATGTGTTGGTGCCACTCATGGGACCGTTCGGGGTTGTTTCAGGGTTTCGCCCTCTATTGCCATGTTTTAATCCTAAGTCTAGATATTTGAAAATTATCAGCATATTCTCAAACTAGGAGTCCCATGATCGTGCTGTCAGTCTCTACGAGTTATATTGGTCCCACGCGAGGTGTTGGTGCCTCTCACAGGTTCGTTCGGGGGCTGTTCAGGGTTTCACACTTGAACTCCTTATATTTAAGCCTAAGTCTAGGTATTTTAAAATTATCATTGTATTCTCAAATCGAAAGACTCAGGATCGCGTGGTCAGTCCCTACGAGTTACATTGGTCCCGTGCGAGGTGTTGGTGCCTCACATGGTGCCATTTGGAGCCTATTTTGGAGTGTCGCCCTCAAACACCTTATTTTTAAGCCTAAGTCTGATGTTTTCAAATAATCATCGTATTCTCAAATTGAGAGTCCCGTGATCGTACATTCTGTCCCTATGAGTTATTATGGTTTCGTGTGAGGTGTTGATGCCTCTTACGGGGCCATTCAAGGGCTATTACGGGTTTTCGCCCTCTAACTCCCGATTTTAAGCCCAAGTCTAGATTTTTTCGAATTATCATCGTATTCTCAAATCTTAATTCTCATGATCACGAGGTCACTTCCTATGAGTTACATTGGTCCCATGCGAGGTTTTGGTGCCTCTCACGGGGTGATACGGGGGTTGTTTTGGGTTTTCACCCTCTAACGCCATGTTTTTAAGCCTAAGTCTAGATATTTGTAAATTATCCTCATATTCTCAAACTGGAAGTCCCATGATCGCGCAGTTAATTTCTACGAGTTATATTGGTCTCGTGCGAGGTGTTGGTGCCTCTCACGGGATCATTCTGGGGTTGTTTCGAGTATTCGCCATCTAACGCCATGTTTTTAAGCCTAAGTCCTCAAATTTTCAAATTATCATCATATTGTCAAATCGAGAGTGCCGTGATCATGCGCTCAGTTCCCACGTGTTGCCTTCATCCTGTGCGAGGTGTTGGTACCTCTCACGGGGCTGTACGGGGGATTTTTTGGGTTTTCACCCTCTAACACCATGTTTTTACGCCTAAGTCTAGACATTTGCAAATTATCCTCATATTCTTAAACCGAGAGTCCCATGATCGCACGGTTAGTTTCTACGAGTTACATTGGTTCCGTACGAGGTGTTGGTGCCTCTCACGAGGCCGTTCGGGGGTTGTTTTATATTTTCGCCCTCTAGCGCCATGTTTTTATGCCTAAGCATTCGTACTATCAAATTATCACCGTATTATCTAATTGAGAGTCCCGTGATTACACGATTAGTTCCTTCAAGTTGCATTGGTCCCGTACGAGATGTTGGTGCCTCTCACGGTACTGTTCGGGGGATGTTTCGAGTTTTTGTCCTCTGATGTCGTGTTTTTACACCTAAGTCTAGATATTTTCAAATTAGCATCGTATTCTCAAACTATAAGTACCGTGATCATGCAGTCAATTCCTATGAGTTAAATTGGTCTCGTGCAAGGTGTTGGTGCCTCTCACAGGGCCATTCGGGGGCTGGTTTGCGTATTCACCATCTAACGCCATGTTTTTAAGCCTAAATCTAGATATTGGCAAATTATCCTCTTATTCTCAAAATTGGGGATCCCGTGATCGCGCATTCAGTTCCTACGAGTTACATTGGCCCCGTGTGAGGTATTGGTGCCTCTCATGGGGCCGTTCGGGTGTTGTTTTGAGTATTCGCCATCCAACACCATATTTTTAAGACTAAGTCTAGATATTTGCAAATTATCTTTGTATTCTCAAAATCGGGAGTCCCATGATTGCGTGATAAGTTCCTACGAGTTACGTTGGTCTCCAAAGCCATGTTTTTAAGCCTATGTCCTCATATTTTTAAATTATCATCATATTCTCAAACTGTGATTCCCGTGATCGCGCGAAAATCCCTATGTGTTACATTGGTCCCGTACGAGGTGTTGGTGCCTCTCACGGGGCCATACGGGGGTCGTTTTGTGTTTTCTCCCTCCAACGCCTTATTTTTAAGCCTAAGTCATCATATTTTGAAATTATCATCGTATTCTTAAAGTGGGAGTCCCATGATCGTGTTGTCAGTTCCTACGAGTTACATTGGTCTCGTGCGAGCTGTTGGTGCCTCTCATGGGGCCGTACGGGGGCTATTTTGGGTTTTCACCCTCAAACGCCCTATTTTTTAGCCTAAGTCTAGTTATTTTCAAAATTATTATTGTATTCTCAAATCGAGAGTCCTGTGATTTCGGGATCAGCCCCTAAGAGTTACATTGGGTTTGTACGATGTGTTGGTGCCTCTCACGGGACCGTTTGGGTGTTGTTTCAGGGTTTCGCCCTCTAATGCCATTTTTAAGACTAAGTCTAGATTTTTTCAAATTATCATCATATTCTCAAACCAGGAGTCATGTGATCATGCGATTAGTCCCTACAAGTTACATTGGTCCCTTGTGAGGTGTTTGGTGCCTCACACGGTGCTGTTCGGGGGTTGTTTCGGGGTTTTACCTTAAAACGCCATGTTTTTAATCCTAAGTCTAGATATTTTCAAATTATCATCGTATTCTCAAACCGGGAGACTCGAGATCACGCAGTCAGTCCCTATGAGTTACATTGGTCCCGTGCAAGGTGTTGGTGCCTCAGACGATGTCGTTCGGGATTTTTCCGGGGTGTCGACCTCAAACACCATATTTTTAAGCCTAAGTTTAAATATTTTTAAATAATCGTCGTATTCTCAAATCTAGAGTCTTGTGATCGTATGGTCAGTCCTTACGAGTTACATTGGCACCTTGCGAGGTGTTGGTACCTCTCACGAGGCTGTTCGGGGGCTGTTTCGGGTTATCCCCCTCTAACGCCTTATTTTTAAGCCCAAGTATAGATTTTTTAAAATTATCATCATTTTCTCAAATTGGAATTCCCGTGATCACGAGGTCACTCCCTATGAGTTACATTGGTCCTGTGCGAGGTGTTGGTGCCTCTCATAGGGTCATTCGGGGATTATTTCAGGTTTTCTCCCTTCAACGCCTTGTATTCATAAATTAGGAGTCCCGTGATCGCTCGATCAGTTCCTACGAGTTACGTTGGACCTGTGCGAGGTGTTTGTGCCTCTTACGGGGACGTACGGGGGCTATTTTGGGTTTTCACCCTCTAATACCATGTTTTTAAGTCTAATCTAGATATTTGCAAATGATCCTTGTATTCTAAAGCCAGGAGTCTCGTGATCTCACGTCTAGTTTTTACGAGTTATATTGGTTCCGTGCGAGGTGTTGGTGCCTATCACGGGGCCGTTCAGGTGCTATTTCGATTTTTTTCCCACTACGCCGTGATTTTAGGCCTAAGTTCTCATATTTAAAAAGTATCATCGTATTAAAAAAATCAGAACTCCCGTGATCATGTTTTTAGTTCCTATGAGTTACATTTGTCTCGTGAGAGGTGATGGTGCCTCTCACGGGGCCGTATGGGGGCTATTTTAGTTTTTCGCCATCTAATACCAAGTTTTTAAGCCTAAGTATAGATATTTGCAAATTATGTTCGTATCCTAAACTGGGAGTCCCGTGATCGCATGATCAGTTTATTCGAGTTATATTAGTCCCGTGCGAGGTATTGGTGCCTCTTACAGGGTCCATTTGGGAGATATTTCGGATCTTCTCCCTCTAACGCTATTTTTTTTCCCAAAGTCTAGATATTCACAAATTATCTTCGTATTCTTAAAATTTGATTCCGACGATCATGCGATCAGTTCCTACGAGTTACATTCGTCTCGTGCGAGGTGCTGGTGCCTTTCACAGGGCCGTTCGGGGGTTGTTTAGAGTATTCATCATCTAACGCCATGTTTTTAACCTACGTCTAAATATTTTCAAATTATCGTCGTATCATAAAATTGGGAGTTCGGTGATCACACGATCAGTTCCTACGAGTTATAATTATCCCATGCGAGGTGTTGGTATCTCTCATGGGGCCATACAGGGGTGTTTCGGGTTTCACCCTCTAACGCCATGTTTTGAAGCCTAAGTCTATATATTTTTAAATTATCCTCGTATTTTTAAAATGGGAGGCCTGTGATCGTGCGATCAGTTTCCATGAGTTATATGGTCTCGTACGAGGTGTTGGAGCCTTTCATAGGGCCATTCGGGGGCTGTTTCGGGTTTTCGCCCTCTAACGCCATATTTTTAAGCCTAAGTCAAGATATTTGTAAATTATCCTCACATTCTCAAACCGGGAGTCCCATGATCACGCGATCAATTTCTATGAGTTATATTGGTCCCATATGAGGTGTTGGTGAATCTTACGGGGCCCTTCAATGGTTATTTCGAGTATTCACCATCTAACGCCATGTTTTTAAACCTAAGTCCTCATATTTTTAAATTATCATATTATTCTTAAACCGGGAGTCTAGTGATAACGCGATCAGTTACAATGTGTTACATTGATCCCGTGCAAGGTGTTGGTGCCTCACACAAGGCCATACTGATGCGTTTTTGGGTTTTCACCCTCTAACACATTGTTTTTAAGCCTAAGTCTAGATATTTACAAATTATCCTCTTATTCTAAAATTGAGAGTTCCATTATCGCATGATTTGTTTCTACGAGTTATACTGGTCCCGTAGGAGGTGTTGGTTCCTCTCACGAGGCCGTTCGGGAGTTGTTTTGGGTTTTCACCGTCTAATGCCATGTTTTTAAGCGTAAGTCTTTATATTTTCAAATTATCATAGTATTAACAAATCGGGAGTACCGTGATTGCGCGATTAGTTCCTTCGAGTTACATTGGTCCTGTACGAGGTGTTGGTGCCTCTCACGAGGCCATTCGGGGGCTATTTTGGGTTTACGCCCTCTAACGCCATGTTTTTACGCCTAAGTCTAGATATTTACAAATTATCCTTGTATTCTCAAACTGAAAGTCCTCTGATCACGCGATCAGTTCCTACGAGTTAAATTGGTCCCGTGCGAGGTGTTGGTGGCTCTCACGGATCCGTTCGAGAGTTGTTTTGGATTTTCACCTTCTAACTCCATGTTTTAAAGCCTAAGTCCTCATATTTTCAAATTATTAAAATTTTCTTAAATTGGGAGTCCCGTTATGGCACGATCAGCTCCTACAAGTTACATTGGTCCCGTGCGAGGTGTTGGTGCCTCTCACGAGGTCGTTTAGGGGTTGTTTCGAGTTTTCGCCATCTAACGCAATATTTGTAAGCCTTAGTCCTCATATTTTCAAATTTTAGGCGTATTCTCAAACTAGGAGTCTCGTGCCGTGCGAGGTTTTGGTGCCTCTCACGGGGCAGTACGGGGACTTTTTTGGGGTTTTCACCCTCAAACGTCATGTTTTTAAGCCTAAGTCGAGATATTTGCAAATTATCCTCATATTCTTAAACCGCTAGTCCCCTGATCACGCGCTTAATTTATACGAGTTATATTCGTCCCACACGAGGTGTTGGTGCCTCTCACAAGGCCATTCGGGGGCTGTTTCTAGTATTCACCATCTAATGCTATGTTTTAAGCCTAAGTCATCATATTATCAAATTATTGTTGTATTCTCAAATCGGGATTATCGTGATCGCGCGGTCACTCCCTATGATTACATTAGTCCCGTGCAAGGTGTTGGTGCTTCTCACGGGCCCATACGGGGGATTTTTTGGGTTTTCACCCTTTAACACCATGTTTTTATGCTTAAGTCTAGATATTTATAAATTATCCTCGTATTCTAAAACTGAGAGTCCCATGATCGCACGATTAAATTCTACGAGTTATATTGGTCTCTTGTGAGGTGTTGGTGCCTCCATGGGGCCGTTCGGGGGTTGTTTCAGGTTTTCACCCTCTAATGCCATGCTTTTAAGCCTAAGCCTTCATATTTTCAAATGATCATTGTATTCTCAAATCAGGAATCCCATGATTACACGATTAGTTCCTTCGAGTTACATTGGTCCCATGCTAGATGTTGGTTCCTCTCACGGGGCCCTTTGGGGGCTGTTTCCAGTTTTTGCCCTTTAACGCCATTTTTTGACAACTATGTCTAGATATTTCCAAATTATCCTCGTATTCTCAAACTGAAAGTCCTGTGATCGCGCGATCAATTCTTACGAGTTAAATTGGTCACGTGGAATGTTTCGCTGCCTCTCACTGGGCCGCTCGGGGGCTGTTGCGAGTATTCACCATCTAACGCTATATTTTTAATCCTAAGTCTAGATATTGGAAAATTATCGTTGTATTCTATAAACTAGGAGTCCCTTGATTGCACGATCAGTTCCTATGAGTTACATTGGTCCCGTGCGAGGTGTTGGAGCCTCTCACGGGCCGTTCAGGGTTTATTTTGGGTTTTCACTGTCTAACTCCATGTTTTTAAGCCTAAGTCCTCATATTTTCAAATTATTGTAGTATTCTTAAGCCGGGCATCCCGTGATGGCGCGATCATTTCCTACAAGTTACATTGGTCCCGTGCGAGGTGTGGGTGCCTCTCACAATATTTGGGGGTTATTTTCGGTTTTCACCCTCTAATGCAATATTTTTAAGCCTAAGTTCTCATATTTTCAAATTATCATCATATTCTCAAACCAAGAGTCTCGAGATTGCGTGGTCAGTTCCTACGAGTTACATTGGTCCCGTACGAGGTTTTGGTGCCTCTCACGGGGCGGTACGGGTGCTGTTTTAGGTTTCCCCGCCTCTAACGCCATGTTTTTAATCCCAAGTCTAGATATTTGCAAATTATCCTCGTATTCTCAAACCGTAAGTCCCATGATCAGTTGGTTAGTTGATACGAGTTAAATTGGTCCCATGCAAGGTGTTGGTGCCTCTTACGGGGCCGTTCGGGGGCTGTTTCGAGTATTCTCCATCTAATGCCATGTTTTTAAAACTAAGTCTATATATTAGCAAATTATCCTCGTATTATCAAAACTGGGAGTCCTGTGATTGCATGATTAGTTCCTAGGTGTCAAATTGGTCCCTGCGAGGTGTTGGAGCCTCTCACAGGGTTGTTTGGGGGTTGTTTCTTATTTTCACCGTCTAACGCGATATTTTTAAGCCTAAGTCCTCATATTTTTAAATTATCACTATATTCTCAAATTAAGAGTCCCGTGATCACAAGTTCAGTCCCTACGAGTTACTATGGTTCGTGCGAGGTGTTGGTGCCTCTTACGGGGCCGTTCGGGGGTTATTTTGGGTTATTACCCTCTAATATCTTATTTTTAACCACAAGTCTACATTTTTTTCAAATTATCATCGTATTCTCAAATTGAAATTCCCATGATCATGAGGTCATTCCCTATGAGTTACATTGGTCCCATGCGAGGTTTTGGTGCCTCTCACGGGGCGATACGAGGGTTGTTTCGAGTTTTCACCCTCTAATGCCATGTATTTAAGCCTAAGTTTAGATATTTCCAAATTATCCTCATATTCTCAAACCAAAAGTCACGTCATTGCGTGGCCAGTTCCTACGAGTTAAATCGGTCCCGTACGAGGTGATGGTGCCTCTCACGGGGCCGTTCGGGGGATGTTTTGAGTATTCTCCATCCTACGCAATGTTTTTAAGACTAAGTCTAGATATTTGCAATTTATCCTCTTATTCTAAAAACCGGGAGTCCTATGATTGTGCGATTAATTCCTATGAGTTACATTGGTCCCCAACAAGGTGTTGGTGCCTCTCACGGGGCCGCTCGGGGTTTCCTTGGGTTTTCATCATCTAACTCCATGTTTTTAAGCCTATGTCCTCATATTTTCAAATTATTATTGTATTCATAAATATGGATTCTCTTGATCGTGCGATCACTCCCTATGAGTTACATTGGTCCCGGTGTTGGTGCCTCTCACGGGGCCATACGGGGGTTGTTTTGGGTTTTCTCCCTTTAATGACTTGTTTTTAAGCCTAAGTCATCATATTTTTAAATTATCATCGTATTCTCAAAGGGGGTGTCCCGTGATCGCATTGTCAGTTCCTACGAGTTACATTGGTCCCGTGCGAGCTGTTAGTGCCTCTCGTGGGGCTGTACGGGGCTTTTATGGGTTTTCACCCTCAAACCCCTTATTTTAAAGCCTAAGTCTATGTATTTTCAAAATTATATTCGTATTCTCAAATCTGGAGTCCCTTGATTGTGGGGTCAGTCCCTACGAGTTACACTGGGCTTGTGCGATGTGTTGGTGCCTCTTAGGGGACCGTTCGGGGGTTATTTCGGGGTTTTGCCCTCTAATGCCATTTTTTAAGGCTAAGTCTAGATATTTTCAAATTGTCATCATATTCTCAAACCAGGAGCCCTGTGATCACGCGGTCAGTCCCTATAAGTTACATTGGTCCCTTACGAGGTGTTGGTGCCTCACACGGTGCCGTTCGAGGGTTGTTTCGGGGTTTCACCCTGGAACGCCTTATTTTTAATCCTAAGTATAGATATTTTCAAATTATCATTATATTCTCAAACTGGGAGACCCGAGATTGCGCTGTCAATACTTATTAGTTACATTGGTCCCATGCGAGGTGTTAGTGCCTCAAACGGTGCCGTTTGAGGGCTGTTTCGGGGTGTTTCCCTCAAATGCCTTATTTTTTAAGCATAAGTCTAAATATTCTCAAATAATAGTCGTATTATCAAATAGAGAGCCTCTTCATCATACGACCAGTCCTTACGAGTTACATTGGCACCTTACGTGGTGTTGGTGCCTCTCATGGGGTCGCTTGGGAATGTTTCGGGTTTTCCCCCTCTAACGCTTTATTTTTAAGCCCAAGTATAGAATTTTTTAAATTATCATCATCTTTTCGAATCAGAATTCCCGTGATCGCGAGGTCACTCCCTATGGGTTACATTGGTCCAATGCGAGGTGTTAGTGCCTCTAACGGTGCTGTTCGGGGATTATTTCGAGTTTTCTCGCTCTAATGCCTTGTTTTTATGTCGTGAAAACTGGGACTCCTGTGATTGCGTGTTCAGTTCCTACGAGTTACATTAGTCCCGTGAAAGGTGTTGGTTCCTATCACGGGGCTGTACGGGGGCTGTTTCAGTTTTTCACCGTCTAATACCAGTTTTTTAAGCCTAAGTCTAGATATTTGCAAATTATCCTTGTATCCTTAAACCGAGAGTCCTGTGATCACCCGATCAGTTTCCACGAGTTATATTGGTCCCATACGAGGTGTTGGTGCCTCTTACGGGGGTCGTTCGGGAGCTATTTCAGGTTTTCTCCCTCTAACGCTATGTTTTTTGCCTAAGTTTAGATATTTGCAAATTATCTTCGTATTTTCAAACTGCTAGTCCCATGATCATGCGATCAATTCCTACGAGTTATATCGGTCCCATGCGAGGTGTTGGTGCCTCTCATGGGGCCGTTCGGGGGTTGTTTCGAGTATTCGTCATCTAACGCCATCTTTCTAACCTAAGTCTAGATATTTTCAAATTATTATCGTATTCTTAAATCGGGAGTCCGATGATGGCGCGAACAATTCCTATGAGTTATAATTGTCCCTTGAGCGGTGTTGGTGTCTCTCACGGGGCCGTACGGAGGCTGTTTCTAGTTTCACCCTCCAACGCCATGTTTTTAAGCCTAAGTCTAGATATTTGTAAATTATCCTCATATTCTCAAACAAGGAAGCCCATTGTCGTGCGGTCAATTTCAACGAGTTATATGGTCTTGTGCGAGGTGTTGGAGCCTTTCATGGAACCATTAGGGGGATTTCAGGTTTTCGCCCTTCAACGCCATGTTTCTATGACTAAGTCTTGATATTTGTATGTTATCCTCGTATTCTCAAATCGAGAGTCCCGTGATCACGCGGTTAATTTCTATGAGTTATATTGGTCTCGTACGAGGTGTTGGTCCCTCTCATGGGTCCATTCGGGGGCTATTTCGAGTATTCACCATCTTGCACCATGTTTGTAAACCTAAATCCTCATATTTTCAAATTATCATCGTATTCTCAAATCGGGAGTCTCGTGCTCATACGGTTAGTTTCAATACGTTACATTGGTCCCGTACGAGGTGTAGGTGGCTCGCACGAGGCCGTATGGGGACTTTTTTTGGTTTTTACCCTCTAACATCATGTTTTTAAGCCTCAGTCTACATATTTGCAAATTTCCTCATATTCTAAAATCGAGAGTCCCATGATCTCTCGGGTTAGTTTCTACGAGTTATATTGCACCCGTACGAGGTGCTGATGCCTCTTACGAGGCTGTTCGGGGTTGTTTTGGGTTTTCATCATCTAATGCCTTGTTTTTAAGCCTAAGTCTTCATATTTTCAAATTATAATCGTTTCTCAAACCAGGAGTTCCATGATTGCACGGTTAGTTCCTTCGAGTTACATTGGTCCCGTTCGAGGTGTTGGTGCCTCTCACGGGGATGTTCGGGGGTTGTTTCATGTTTTCGCCCTCTAACGCTATGTTTTTACTCCTAAGTTTAGATATTTGCAAATTATCCTCGTATTCTCAAACTCGAAGTCCCGTGATCGCGTGGTTAGTTCCTATGAGTTAAATTGGCCCTATGTAAGGTATTGGTGCCTCTCACGGGGCCGTTCGGGGGCTGCTTCGAGTATTCACCATCAAATGCCATGTTTTTAAGACTATGTCTAGATATTGAAAACTTATCCTTGTATTCTCAAAACTAAGAGTCTCGTGATCGCTCTATCAGTTCCTACGAGTTACAATGGTCCCGTGCAAGGTGTTAGTGCCTCTCACGGGGCCGTTTGGGGGTTATTTCAGATTTTCACCATCTAACTCTTGGTTTTTAAGCCATAGTCCTTATAGTTTCAAATTATCATTTTCTTCTTAAACCGGGAGTTCAGGGATGCCACGATCAGTTCCTACGAGTTACATTGAACTCGTGGGAGGTGTTGGTGCCTTTCACGGGGCCGTTTGATTTTTTTTGGGTTATCTCCCTCTAATGCAATGTTTTGAAGCCTAACTCCTCATATTTTCGAATTATCATCATATTCTCAAACTGGGAGTCTCATGGTCATGCGATCAGTTCCTACGAGTTACACTGGTCTCGTGCGAGGTTTTGGTGCCTCTCATGGGGCGATACGGGGGATGTATGGGGTTTTCACCCTATAATGCAATGTTTTTAAGACTAACTATAGATATTTGAAAATTATCCTCGTATTCTCAAATCGGGAGTCCCCTGATCACGCGGTCAGTTCCTACGAGTTACATTATTCCCGTGCGAGGTTTTGGTGCTTCTCAAGGGGTCATTCGAGGGTTGTTTTGGGTTTTCACCGTCTAACGCCATGTTTTTAAGCATAAGTTCTTATATTTTCATATTATCGTCATATTCTCAAAGTGGGAGTCCCGTTATCGCGCGATCTGTTCCTATGACTTACATTGGTCCCATGCGAGGTGTTGGTGCCTCTCACGGGTCCGTTCGGGGACTGTTTCGAGTTTTCATCCTCCAACGCCATGTTTTTAAGCCTAAGTCTAGATATTTGCAAATTATCCTCATATTATCTAGCCTGGAGTTCCGTGATCACGTGATCAGTTTCTACAAGTTATATTGGTCCCGTGCGAGGTGTTGGTGCCTTTCACGGGTCCGTACGGGGTTGTTATGTGTTTTCACCCTCTAACGCTATTTTTTAAGCCTAAGTCTAGATATTTGAAAATTATCCTCGTATTCTCAAACCGAAAGTCCCCTGATCACGCGATCAATTCCTACGAGTTACATTGGTCCCGTGCGAGGTATTGGTACTTCTCACAGGGCAGTTCGGGGGTTGTTTCTAGGTTTTATCATCTAACGACAAGTTTTTAAACCTAAGTCCTCATATATTTAAATTATCATTGTATTCTCAAATCCGTAGTCCCGTGATCACGTGGTCAGTTCCACAAGTTACATTGGTCCCGTACGAGGTGTTTGTGCCTCTCACGGGGCCATTCGGGGGCTATTTCGAGTTTTCTATGGAAGTAGATTTATAGTTTTGTTTCTAAATGTACCTATTTGTTGTTTCCGCGGATTCATATGTTAGATTTGGTGGTTAAACAGTAAATAAAAGATTTTTGGGAGCCTCAAACAGCTCGCATCCTTTTTTAAATTATTCTACGATCAAACTGATCAAGGTATAATTCAGTCCCTCTTGAACCTGTTCAAATTATTTAGTACACATAAACAACTCAAAAGGTTTCTATATTCACTCTAAAAACATAATAACCATAAGGTTTCCATATCCATCTACTATATTATAAAGTTGAAATATAAAAAAAATATATAGTTGTTGTTATATATAGATGATGCTTGCTATATATAACTACTGTTATATATAGTTGCTACTATATATAATTGCTATATATAGTTGTTGCTTCTATATATAGCTTCCAGGGGTGAAGCCAGTATCTCAACTTGGAGGGGAGGGGGGGACCGAACTAATTCAGTCACTTGGTGAAGATTAGGTTGATCGATTTTGGTTTGAATGGTTTGTTTGGCTGGACTTAATAATTATGGCACAGACAGAGTTCCTAGTAATTTATATCCTCTGCCGGTGTCAATTTATAGTCTTGTTTTCCTTTTTAGTCTTACCTAATTAATATTCATGTTGTCTAAAATGTATATAAATTATGTGATATTACTAAGTTACCAATATGAATATTATCTTTCAAAGAAAAACTGTTAATACATATTTTTAGAATGCATGAAGATAATATCCTATTAAGCAATAGGTTAAAAATTTATGATCAATCGAAAGTGAAAGATCTGAAGGAACACTTTTCCACTAATCATGTTATTAATGCTATTCATTCCCAAAAATTACAAAAGGAAACACATTAGCATGTTGTATACTATGTCAATGTTCTTTAATCCGGTAAATCTGTACTATAAATAAAGAAATGATAAGACATGGAGGTAGATGTTCCTAGTATCTAGTCGTCTAAGTAGGGTGAGTAGTTGATAAGAGACTATGTTGGAGAATTTGTACTTGGGACGACCATGAATTGCTTTACTTACATACCAACATAAACTCAAACAAGTGTGGTGAAATGATTTGAGAAATATTGGGGGAGACCATGGGCCTCCTTGGTCCTGGCGTAGCTTCGCCCCTGATAGCTGCTATATAAAGTTGTTGCTCGTATATATAGCTGATATATGTTGCTACTGCAACCGATATAGATTTTGTTTTGTATAGATTTTTTATTTTCACAAAATCCAAGTGACTTCAAAGTAACAAAAAATATCAAAACTTCCTAAAGTTTATATAAATTATGAGTATAATATTATCAAACTGGAGTCTAGTGATCGTGCGGTTAGTTCCTATGAGTTACATTAGTCCCATGCAAGGTGTTGGGGCTTCTCACAGGGCTGTTTCGAGGTGACTCCCTCTAACGTCGTGTTTTTCAGCCTCAGTCTAGATATTTTCAAATTATCGTCATATTTTAAAGCCGAGAGTCCCGTGATCGCGCGGTCAGTTCCTCTGAGTTACACTGGTCCCGTGCGAGGTGTAGGCACCTCTCATGGGGCCGTTTATGGGTTATTTCGGGTTTTTACCGCTAACGCCATATTTTTAAGAACATGTCTAGATATTTTAAAATTTTAGTCGTATTCTCAAATCGAGAGTCCCTTGATTGTGATGGCAGTCCGTATGAGTTACATTGGTCTTGTGCGAGGTGTCGGTGCCTCTCACGGGGTTGTTTAGGGGCTATTTCCTAGTTTCGCCCTATAACGCCTTATTTTTAAGCCTAAGTCTAATATTTTCAAATTATCATAGTATTCTCAAATTGAGAAACCCGTGACCACGCAGTTGGTTCCTACGAGTTACATTGGTCCCATACGAGGTGTCAGTGCCTCCCACGGGGCCATTTGGGGGATGTTTTGGGGTTTCCTCCTCTAGTGCCATGTTTTTAAGCCTAAGTTTAGATTTTTGGAAATTATCGTTGTATTGAGAGTCCAGTGACCACGCAGTCGGGTCCTATGAGTTACATTGGTTTCGTGCGAGGTGTCGGTGCCTCTCACAGGACCGTTTGGGGGTTGTTTGGGGATTTCTCCCTCTAGTGCCATGTTTTTAAGCCTAAGCCTAGATATTTTTAAATTATCGTCGTATTCTCAAACCAAGAGACTTGTGACCATGTGATCGATTCCTACCAGTTACATTGCTCCCGTGCGAGGTGTCAGTTCCTCTCACAGGACTGTTTGGGGGATGTTTTGGGTTTCTCCCCTCTAATGCCATGTTTTTAAGCCTAAGTCTAGACATTTTCAAATTATCGTCATATTCTCAAACCTGGAGTCTAAAATATATTCAACATATTATCCAATAATCAAACCAATAATAATCCCGTACTCCTTCTAATTATCCCATACTCCTTCTAACATACTATCCAATAACTATACAACAACAAGCCAATAATTAATAATTATCCAAAAACCAAACCAAACAAAACCAATAATTATCCCGTACTCCTTCTATCCTCTAAAAGATTTAATAGATAATGCATATAAATTATATAACTACTTTAGTTAAAGTAAAGAGTACCTGGTATGTAATGAAGAACTGGTATGCAATTTTTTAGATATGCAATATGTAATGAAGAACTGGTATGTAAAATAAAAGAAAGTACCTCACAAAATCCCTGAAGAATTATTAGTTACCTATAATATGTCGTAGATTTACATATGTCGCATATTTATTCCTCCATTTTAACACAACAATTTGAACAAAAATGAGTAACTTGCTGTTTATAATGTGTAAAGAAAAGTACACAAAGGCAAAGGAGAACAAAACTGTATAATATCAAACTGTATAATATACTTATCGACACGATCGTAACAAATTTACTAACATCTGCAGAAACACCTACAAATAAGATTGACAATTATATAACTACTTTAGTTCAAGTAAAGAGTATCTAGTAGGATACAAATAAGATTGACAAGGATACACATTCGCAAAAGTAACTAAACATTCATAAATGAAAGTAAAGTGTTAATACAATGTCAATATAAAAATATGATACAAATAAGATTTACAAATCTTACTCTAAATCAACTATTAAATCCTTAAATTAGGGTTGTCATCAAGAGCTGATTGGAACACATTTTTTTAGCGTTTATTATGAAAGAGTTTAGAAGTATATGTATATTACCAAGGATCAAATACCAAAAAATCCCTCAAATATTTTTTATACACATTCAGTCCAACAATATCTCACTATAGTAATTTGCCCCTATTATCAATTTAATAAATCCAACATAGTATCCAACAACCAAACCAACAATATCTCAGTATATAGTAATGTGCACACGTATTTGCGGCTCGTATGTAAAAAAAATCCATTTAATTATATTTTGTCAAAAAAAAAATCACGACACGCATATAACCCCCAATATAATATGATGATATGCATATAAACCACAACAAGGTGGGTGTAATTTTTTTAAGTTATTAAAAATCCATTTAATTATATTTTGTCAAAATAATATAATGTCTAGAGTTTTGAATAATATTTTATCAAAAAAATACACACACATACAATCTAGGGTTTATTGACATAATTTATACATACACACACATAAAATCTAGGGTTTACTAAACCCTAATATTTTTTTTACATAATCTATGCATACACACATATACAATCTATACCTACACACACATACAATCTAGGGTTTATTGACATAAAAAAATGATTTGTTTATAGTTACACACATAAACATACATATACACATAAATCTATGCATACACACACATATAAACATAAATCTATCCATACACACACAGATACATAGACATACATACACATAGACACACACACACACACACACACACACACATAAATATAAATCTATACATACATGCACATAAATTAGGGCCTTATATAGAAATGAGGAATCGAAATGAAATTGAAATCAAATCAAAATGCAAACTATGAAATCGAAATGAAATTTCACCTGAGTAATGAAATCGTACAAATAGATATGAAATCGCACAAATCACACAAGCCTTTAGATAATTAATTCGTTCGACAGAAATGAGGATTAAAGGGTCTTTTATTTAAAGTTTTGAACCTGGTCACGACCTGGAGACGTGACCCACCATGCATGACCAATAAATGAAGGTAAGGGAGTTGTTGGATTGAACATAGTCACGGCCTAGAGACGTGACCCACCATGCGCGACCATTTCTCCATCACAACCACTTCTGGAATGAAGGATGGTCACAATCCCCAGTCGTGACCCCATTTGTGTATGTTTCATGCTTCGTCATGCCTATGGTCACAGTCCAAGTATGTGACCCATATACGACAAATCTTGGAGGGAATTTTGGCACGAATTTAGTGTCAAGATGGTCACGGCCCATGTCCGTGACCCACAGTGGTCAGGGATTTGGGCCGTGACCACTTTCACAGCATCCATGACTCAGTGTGGTCATGAATATGGTAACGCCAAACATTGAGATGGTCACGGCCCAAGTCTGCGACCAGATGGTCTCGGACTTAGGCCGTGACCATCTTGGCATGACCATTAACAGGATTTGGTGTAGTGCTCGCAATTTCAGCCCTAGATGTTCTTTAGCTCCTTATAGATTTTGTGTCCATTGTCACACTTTTGGTTTTTATTTAGGCTAGAGTTTTCTTCTTTATCTTAGAGACTTTTGTAAATGAGATTATGTGGTTTGGGAAGTTTCTTATGATACTTGGTTTTGTTTTTGGTAGATATGTTGATCTTCATGACACATATACTTGTTTATTCATCTTATGCCATGTTTCTTGCGTATCCAATCTCATTTTTATTAGGATATTTATTTTCATATATTCCAAATGATTCTTGTCATGTTACTTTTGGACATATGTAGTTCTTATCATAGGTTCTCATGTTTATTCATATGTTCCATGTTCATGCTCATATATCATTGACACATCTATTGATAATACTTAACTACCATCATGTTTCACATGATTAACATGCTTCATGAGTATTTTCTTTGCCCTTCTTTTCACGATTCTATCTTTGCATGCATAACTTTAGGGGGACTAATTTCTTTTCGGATAGAGATATTTTATTTATGAAGAGAGATATGTGTTTTAGGAGAATTATTTGTTTTTCTATTCGAGATGTGGCTCATTTATGGATTTTTGTCATGCTACACTTTTCATACTTCAAGATACATATTTTTTATACTAGCATGGGTTTCTTGTGTGGTTTATCTATTGATATCATATGGAAATTCTCTCTTTATCATTGACCATATATTTTTACCTCTAATATATTGGGATGCGTTTTTATGGATATCTGACATGCGATTTTTTTTTTTTTTGGGGGGGGGGGGATTTTTTGTATATCCTGCATTCTATTGGTTGTCATATTCTTATCTCTACAATATCTATTTTATCTCTCGCATATTTTTGTGGTTTATGTCCTCACTTATTATAGTATTATCTTTTATACATTTTTCTATTTGTGGGGAAAAGGCGGGACAAAAGATTATATATGATAATTTATTTATTCATGGGGAATTACTATAGAGGGGAGCTTTAAATTCTCATCGAGGGTACATGTACAATGGCTTTGTCTTTTTTCAGTTTGGAAGGTATCTTATCATTGATTCAGACTCTTAAGCATATCAGTTGATATCATACATTGAATCGGTAAGTTTTTTCCCATATTAGTTTATGTTGTCCTATCTCAGTTGTGGTAACGATAGATCGATGATTGGGACCTTATATGTATATGGTGGGATGTTAATATATTTTTTTCTTTTGGACTATTTTGGTATTTTTTCGTAAAATAGCCAAATGGGAATAATGAAAATACATTGAAGCATGTATTATCTTATTCTGTGTTAAAATATTTTATTTGTCAGACGTATAATAGTTTTTATTTTAGTTTAGGAGCATGTTCTTGACATTACTTGTGTGTTTAGATGCCTAATTTCCTTACATTCCTCTACTTGGACATGAGTTGGATTGTATTGATTGTCTTCATTATATTTTAAGACTCGAGGTGGACATTTGGACCATTTAGGATGTGGTATATTGACCTTGACACACTTTGGGATTCCCAAATCTTTCCTTCATCTTTTTGCAAAATTTATGCACTAGTTTTTATCCTCAAAATGTCGTAGTTCTCAATCATGTGCGATAGGAACCCTTCAAAATCATTTACTTTTAAAAATCCTTCAAAATGGTGGTAATTTTGATGTTATCATCGGTGCGAATGGACAAAACTCGTCTATGCACATAGATATGACTAGAGTGTGTCTTTTTATCCCGATTAAGTGTACAAACACTATTTGGCCCCATATGCACGGAAGTGACCAAAATGCATTTTATTGTCCAAGTTTTATTACCGTGCACATGTACATTAAGGCATTCATCCGCATGGACTTTTTCGGAAGTGGGAAAATGATTTTTTTTTATAAATGCCTATTTCGGATCAATTTTCAGTTATAACTTTTCCTTATCTGTAACAAATTTTTTAGATCTAGGAGTTTCTATGTGTCTCTCTAGAAACCCTCAGTGAGATTTTTTTCCTGAAATCAAACTAAAACATTTCTCGAGGATTTTTTGAGTTGTTCATCAAATCAACCTTAGAAAACATGTCCTTAATCATTTTCTAATGAATATCTTCAGTTAATATTTCAACAAGAAGGGATATCTAAATAATTGAATATGTTATCTTTAAATTGGATGTTTCACTTCTAATAGGAGTGGACTCTCCACTCTCTACAAATGAGCTTCGGACGAGATCCGCCAAATCAGGTGGAGTATTAAGGAATGGAGCATTATTAGACCTTATAAGGAAAATCATGATAGGAAAATGTTTTATCTCTTGTAACATCTTTATTTTCTTGTAGATTAGTTGTATCATTCTGAGTTTTTTTTAAGTGGGTTTTTCCCTCGTACATCTTGATGTTGTGTTCATTTTCACACATAATTTTATTCACAGCACACAACTGTAACAACCCAGGATTTTGGGCGACCATTTTATATAATTTTGCCTGATGGGCTAATTTTATAAAACAGGGAAAGTTGGAGTAAATATTATTTCCTGTCATATTAAGGGATAATATTTGCTATGTTTTGTCCATTTACCGTTATGAGAAGCTAAATAGCATTATATTGTGTTTTATTGCGTCGTTATATGTAAAACGATGGTTACGACACATATATAAATTGGAGTATAATTAAATAAATTAAAATGAATTTGGAACATAAAAATAGTTCACGTTATTCTGAATGCCAAAATAGGGGGTTCAGTTGTTTTTAGAATAGTCGAGACAGTCGAAATAAGTGCCAAGTTGTATTTTTTGAGTTTGGACATTTTTAGCAGTTTATGACTCAATTATGTGGTTATGAGTCATTTTAATGGTGTATTAGCAATTAAAAGAGGGGAATTTATGTTTTAAACCTGGTTAAGTCTCCCCACCCCTCTTATTTCCCTTATATTATGTTAGAAGCCAAGAGAGAGAGAGAGAGAGAAGAGAGAGCTGGGAGAAATGGAGAGAAAGGGAGAGAAATGGAGATTTGGAGCTGGAATCCATTGCTACCGGAAGAGAACCCGAGACTACAAACTCGAGGCAAGTTTCTTACTTGCTAGATATTGATTTAATGTGATAAATTGCATGTATAGTTAGGTTTTTGGTGATTTAAACCATAAATGGATTTTTGTTAATTTTGGTGATTAAACCCTTAATCTTGTAGTTTAATTTGATTTGAGGAAAATAAATTAGTTAGTGATTGTGTAGGAATCATTTGGTGAAATTAGTTGTTGTTGTTGTTGAGAGAAATTGAAAGATTTAGGTTTGGGGAATTTAGGATTCATACAACCCGTAGCCCAAACTGGGAAAATTCGCAGGGCCGAATCGATTCGGCTCCCAGGCGAATCGATTCGATTAGGAGGCAGGATACAGGTATGGGAGGCCGAATTGATTTGGACTGAAGAAGAATGTCAGTTTTCCTCACCAAATCGATTTGCTTTTGGGCGAATCGATTAGCAACCAAGGCCCAATCGATTCGGCCCTAGGCGAATCGATTCGGCTGCCCTGTTTTTGTGATATTTTTCTAGTTTTGTTTTGGGTCCTTTTCTTTTAGGTCCAAGGTTTAGGACCCATCCTTTGGGATGTAATGAGGAGTCCTGGAGGGTTATTTTGGGTAGGCTAATGTCCTCGACTAAAATAAGGATAATTGGGCTTATCCTAAGGGCTATTTTGTGTAGGTTAATGTCCAAATGATATAGGGAGTTAACCTAAAATTTACGAGAAGATAAAATGTTAATATTGAAACTTTTGGGAGTCTATTATCGAGGGGACTTACTTTGATGAATTATGATATTGTGTTGAATCCTTGGAGACTAGTTAGAGAATAATGGCACTTCGGGTCTTAGGTCATTAATAAAATATGACTTTCAGAATAAGAAATGCATATTCTAAAATGTGGTACTAAATGAATAAGTACAAATGGTTTTTGAGAATGTAAAAGTGGATGATTTTAAAATGGAAAAATTATTTTCATAAATGTTAATTTATGATTACACACCTCTCTAAATCGCTATCATTAGGGAAGTTACGCGCGTGTGATGAAGCCCCCTGGCTAGTGAATGCAGAGTGGATATATCCCTAGGCCATATGAGCATTTATTGTATATGTTTTCTGTGATGGTGATGTAATTCTGGGTGTGGTTATGACTCTCCCGCAGGCATATGTCCGCTTCCCGAAGATTGCGTTAGGATCCCAGGTTGTCTTGATGATCGGCCCTGGAAGATGATAGCCATTTAGGGGCGCGCAAAGTGGGGAAACCCGGACGGGGGGTCTTAGAAATGTTATATGATATGATATATATCTATAGACAATAATGTGGGACATTATTGGTGATTAAAGCATTTTATGATAATAAAATGGCTTTACCTACATTTCCCGGATGGAAGAAGGGAAATGGGGATTTAAATACATTTTCTGGATGGAAGAAGGAAAATGGAAGATATGAAATGAAAGAAAAGCATTTTTATGCTAATAAAACTTGCTTTTCAATATGTATTTTTCCTAGATGTAAGAAAGGAAATAAAATTGGTAAAGAAAGTTTTGAAAAGATATTGAATTGATAAACATTTGATAAAATGAATTTACCATATATATATATATATATATAAATTTCCTAAAGAAAATAGGAATTGTGCCTTTAGACGGTGAATGGATTTATTTATGTTTTCTTGAGTATTGTAGATGAGTTCTCCCCTTTCATAAATGACATTGATCATTTCATTGATATTGTGCTAGGTTGTGCTTTTAGAATTGAGAGGTGAGAAATATTATGTTAATTGCGAGAGAATTACGCACTTAACTGTCATGCATTTTAGTCACTTGGTAATCATATCAAACCGGGCCCTGACCCGTATCTATTTCTTGTTTTGTGTGAAACTCTTTGTCCGTTCAGGTGCTCTACCGCGAGGACACCCGCATTGACTTTCCACTCCAGTTGTCATGGAGCTATATCATATCGCGGATGTTGTAGGGTATTTGTTGTAGACGCTTCTATTCTTTGTACTCTAGTTACATTCAATATTTATTCGGGAGTGTTGCCCATGCTTTGTGCTTATTTATTATAATGTGATATTCAAATTGTAATAGTCGGTGTAACAAATTGTATTGGTCTATTAACCGACAGCTTATTCAGTTATTATTTATTATATTGTCTTTCTTTTATCCGTTGATTTTTTCTATCCACAGTTTTTGCAAATTGGATTGTCTAAGTGTTTTTCTTTTACTTACAAAATTTTAAATTTGACAGTTCATTTTCTAAAATGATTGGTGGTTATCTCGTACTATTATTTTAATCGACAGTGATGCTGAGAATGGACCATCTATGATTCCTGTGATTATTAGAGTATTGGGTTGGCCACCTATTATTTTAGTAGGCGGGTTGTCACAGATGGTATCAGAGTATTAGGTTCTAGAGTCCTTCAGATCTGTGCGGACGTACTACACCTTTAGAGTTACTTCTGATTTGTTATAGAGAATTAGGATTAAGATCATTGATTTCTCTTGTGAGATTTTGTTCTCCCGCTATGATATGAGAACCCCGAAAATCTTTTACGCGCTTGTGTGAGATTCACAAGTCGGATGCGGAGGGGCATTAGGAGAAGACCGTTGTGAAGGCGTCATGAGACGGGATTACTAAGAACTGTAAGCTGTAGTTGGGGATGAGGAGCGCTGTAGAGGTCGCTCCCCTTGTGGCAATATATTATATTTCTACCACGACTACTAAGAACAGTAGATATTAGTCTTCCAAGTACCGCTATAAGTAGATAGTGGTACTAAGTTTGTAATTCCTAGTGATGCTACGATTGAGGATTGAAGAGTTCTTGATAAGGACTACATATTGAAGATAAGTCAGATGGAGAAAGTGTAACCTCGATCGGTGGGAACATATGGCCCAGGGGTTTTGGCCTAGAGAGGGGTATAGAAGTGCCCAGGTCAGAAGATTTGGAGGAAATCCTTCTCTCGTAGGAGTAAAGTTGAAATAGCGAAAATGGTAGTCGCCTTATTTTGGTGGAACGGGAAGTTTTGCCTATAGAGAATCCCGGTAGATATTTTAGCAGTGAGTTTCTATGGGATATCAGGAATGATGAGAAAGTAAATTCTCAAGTATTCATGCAAGGTTTGGTCGGAGGCCGACCGTGAATAAAGGGTGTACGTTTAAGGAAACCTTGTATCTAAGTGGGTAGGTACAAGGAAGAGAGAGAGCCTTTCAGAGGAAATGATAGGCACTTAAGTAAGTGTTGATAACACTTCAGGAGAAGTAGTGTTCATGAGACCCCAATGGTGGACACCCACCCAGGGAAGACTTATAGATATAAGGCCGGCGAAGCGAGTAGAATGTTCTCTTTACTGGGGAAGTTAAGGGAACTACGCAGGTAATCATCTGGTTGTTAGAGATGGAGAAACGTTTCTGACGTGGAATGTGGAACCACGCATTTTGATCTTGTCGATTGAAGACACCCGACAAGAATAGGGTGCCTAGCTGGGTCATAGATGGAAGTAGTTTGGTTCGTCTAAATCTAGAATAATGTGTCTGAGAACCATTGGTAGTGGCCAAAGAGATTGGCAAGAATGTTGGCGGGAGTTTCACCTTAGTTGAGGGTGGAGATTTCTTTATGATAAGAGGGAGTAGTATGGCATTAACCCTAGATCCGGGTGTGTATATTGAACTTGTGGTGGTAACCATGTTATTATATAGAGTATCTATATGACTTCCATGGTAAGGAAGTTTTATATTTTTCTTTCACTCGTTATGAGGAGAGTGATGATACTTTAAAAGTATATGCGTGGTCTGTGCCACTCGTATTATATGTGTTATACGGGTGGAAATATTCTTGGTTTGGTTGGTGCGATAGCAAGCGAATAAATCGTGAGGCTATCCTATTTCTAGTTCTAGAGAAGAACTAGTTGTCCTATAATATCTCTCCTGGATACAGGTTGAGACTTTATAGAGGTGGTTTACGGTATGTAGGAAGTTTTCATTATTTGCTTTGTTCATTTTGTTTGATTGTCTACTTTCTTTGCATGTGTATGACGTTGCCTTATCTCCACGACCAAAAAAGTTAAGTAGTAATGCATTGGAGGGGTTCCTTGTTTGGACTTCGCTTTTGTGAGACGCTCCACGCGTGAACCTTAACGATGTTGGAAGTGGAGAGATGCCATTCTTTCTTCTTTTATTATTTTATTTTATTGTTAATGTGCTGGGTTGGAAGGTTTAGCCGAGAATCACGTAACTGAGTGATTAAGGGTGGAGTTAAAGTGCGAGATATGAGCACTGCAATAGTCCTTCCCTCTGATCGATGTGGGGGAGACTTGGACAAGAAAGTCGGATTGAGACTTATGGTTATGCCTTAATGAGAAGGCCATATAAAAAGATGTATGTATATTTGGGATAAAGTAATTGTGGCATCTTACAAAAAGTAAATGCCAGAGTAGTTAAATTTTTAGTTAATTGAGCTGGTAAGACTTAGAAGTAGAATTATGTTAGTAGGGTTACGAGTTAGAATTTTAGCGATCCCGATCATGTGTCTTAGACCGCTACTTCTTGACAACCGACGATGCGAGGTAGTAGTGTAATGGGAGGGTTCCTTGTTTGGATTTAGCTTCGGCGAGACGTCTCACGCATGAAACCGAGCGAATATTGGAAGTTGAGAAAGGTCTTGGACACTAGGGATATAATTAGTATAATATTTATACGACTAGATTAGGATATATATATATATATATATATATATATATATATATATATATATATCGACTTTAGGATTATTATGACGTAAGGCCTTTAGGGCGTGTAACACTGTTTTAGGAAGGTGGTAGGGAGTTGACCACAATAGGTTTGTGGGTTAACTCTAAGAAGGATTTGGTCCCTAGAATGGAGAGGTATAAGATCTCGAGTGATTCGGAATGTTAGGCCATAGAATGTGGGGCCTCTCTTAGATAGAGCGGGGCGTCGGTAACTTAGTTTTCGAGGAGTTGAAGGATGAGCCGATTTTTACTTTTGCACTCATGTTGTTATGATCGAGAGTGGATTTAACGAACGAGTCTCTGCCAGGAACGGGAAGTATTAATACCGGAGCATAGACCCATTGTTTGTGCATCTCACAAACTTAAATTTTGTGAGAAGTATTATCCCACTCTTGACTTAAAGTTGTAGCGGTAGTATCGCCTTAAATAGATCGAGGCACTACTTCCTGGGGCAGGAAATTGGTCTTTTTACGAGGAACAAGTTGGAATTCGTAAAGGACTATTAATTGGATATTTCCCTTTCGCTAAGGAAATGCGAAAAGGGTAGCTGATGCGCCGAGTGGAAAACTCATTGAAGAGATTACTGAAGGCATGGAAAGCCAAGTAGAACGAGCCTAACTAGGAGGACTTTGTACCAAGAGCATTCATTTCCATGATTGACCAGTTCACCTACTTGAGTGAAAAGAGTAGTGTGGAACGAGGAAGGGTATATTCGTGGACATTTTCATTTGATTACCGACACCAAAATGGTGATGATCCTAGTTGAGGAAACTGTTGATCATTAGACCAATCGCCACTTTTCTGGTGGAAATGGGCGGAGTAATTGCGAAGGAGTACGCCCAATTCTTCATGGAAAAATTATGGAACCGTATAATGTTCCTATCAAAATAGTGTTGGATAGAGACGAGATATTCGTGTCAAGGTATTGGTAAAGTTTACATAAAGAAATGGGATCCGTATGGAAATGGGGTACATCCTACCACCCATAAGTGGTTGAAGTTAACCTAATGCCAAAAGGCATACTCGAATGAGGGTGTTGGACTTAAAGGAAGGATGGGAGTCGTATCTTTTATGGAATGAAATTTCGTACCATAGTTCGGATTTATTTTCTCTAAGTGTGGTGTCGTGTGTGTTGCCTAGTGTAGACGGCCGAGTAATTCGCTTGCTCATTGGAATGGAACCAGCGAACAATATATTCCTTGGACTTGGAGTGATCCAGGAATATTTCTTTACTGATTGGGTTCATTGAGCCGCATATTTTTAAGGGCTACGCCAATGAGAATAGAAGTTAAGTAGTGTTGGGGTTAAGAGATTATATGTTAGTGTAGTTATTCCCTGGGAAGGGTATAACGTGATTCGGGAAGAAAGGCAACTTGTGCCGCGATACGTAGGTATCATCTTCCGTTGTCGAAAGGTGAGATTGACATCTCATAAGGAATGAATTGGTGCTTTGTAGAGAATGAAGAATGTAGACTAAGATCGAATAGTGATGACCTTAGTCTGAGTCCAATGGGGACGCCGCACTGCCGAAGGGTTTGCTAAGAATTATAGAACGATAGTTTGGAATAGTATACCCTTGATATGGTTATATGGTATGCCTGAATTTTGAGGGCAAAATTCCCTTCTAAGGGGAGGAGTATGTAACAACCCAGGCTTTCGGGCGACTATTTTATATTATTTGGCCTGATAGGCTAATTTTATAAAATAGGGGAAGTTGAAGTAAATATTATTTCCCGTTATATTAAGGGATAATATTTACTATGTTTTGTCTATTTACCGTTATGAGAAGGTAAATAACATTATATTCTGTTTTATTGCGTCGTTATATGTAAAACGACGGTTATGACTCATATATAAATTGGAGTATAATTAATAAATTAAAATGAATTTGGAACATAAAAATAGTTTACGTTATTACGAATGCCAAAATAGGGGCTGCAGTTGTTTTTAGAATAGTCGAGATAGTCAAAATAAGTGCCAAGTTGTATTTTTTGAGTTTTGGTCATTTTCAACAATTTATGACTCAATTATGTGATTACGAGTCATTTTAATGGTGTATTAGTAATTAAAAGAGGGGAATTTGTGTTTTAAACCCGGTTAAGTCTCCCCACCCCTCTTATTTCCCTTATCTTATGTTAGAATCCGAGAGAGAGAGAGAGAGAGAGAGAGAGAGAGAGAGAGAGAGAGAGAGAGAGAGAGAGAGAGAGAGAGAAAAGAGAGAGTTGGGAGAAATGGAGAGAAAGAGAGAGAAATGGAGATTTGGAGCTGGAATCCATTGCTACCGGAAGATAATCCGAGACTACAAACTCGAGGCTAGTTTTTTACTTGCTAGATATTTATTTAATGTGATAAATTGCATGTATAGTTAGGTTTTTGGTGATTAAACCCTTAATCTTGTTGTTTAATTTGATTTGAGGAAAATAAATTAGTTAGTGATTATGTAGGAATCATTTGGTGAAATTAGTTGTTGTTGTTGTTGAGAGAAATTGAAAGATATAGGTTTTGGGAATTTAGGGTTCATATAACCCGTAGCCCAAACTGGGCAAATTCACAGGGCCGAATCGATTCGGCTGCCAGGAAAATCGATTCGGTTAGGGGGAACGATACAGGTCTGGGAGACCGAATCGATTTGGGTAAAGGCCGAATCGATTCGGACAGAGGCAAAATGTCAGTTTTCCTCGGCCCTAGGCGAATCGATTCGGCTGCGTTGTTTTTGGGAGATTTTTCTAAATTTTTTTTGGGTCCTTTTCTTTTAGGTCCAAGGTTTAGGACCCTTCCTTTGGGAATTAATGAGGAGTCCTAGAGGGTTGTTTTGGATGGACTAATGTCCTAGGATAAAATGGGGATAATTGGGCTCATCCTAAGGGCTAGTTTGTGTAGGCTAATGTCCAAAGGATGTAGGGAGTTGACCTAAAATTTACGAGAAGATAAAATGTTAATATTGAAACTTTTGGGAGTTCATTATCGAGGGGAATTACTTTGATGAATTAGGATATTGTGTTGAATCCTTGGAGACTAGTTAGAGAATAATGGCACTTCGGGTCTTAGGTCATTAATAAAATATGACTTTAAGAATAAGAAATGCATATTCTAAAATGTGGTACTAAATGAATAAGTACAAATGGTTTTTGAGAATGTAAAAGTGGATGATTTCAAAATGGAAAAATGATTTTCATAAATGTTAATTTATGATTACACACCTCTCTAAATTGCTATCATTAGGGAAGTTGTGCGCGTGTGGTGAAGCCCCCTGGCTAGTGAATGCATGGTGGATATATCCCTAGGCCATATGATCGTTTATTGTATATGTTTTCTGCGTTGGTGAGGTAATTCTGGGTGTGGTTATGACTCTCCCGCAGGCATATGGCCGCTTCCCGACAGTTGCGTTAGGATCCCAGGTTGTCTTGATGATAGGCCCTGGAAGATGATAGCAATTTAAGGGCGCGCACAGTGGGAAAACCCGGACGGGCGTTCTTAGAAACGTTATATGATATGATATATATCTATGGACAATAATGTGGGACATTATTGGTTATTAAAGCGTATTATGATAATAAAATGGCTTTACTTACATTTCCCGGATGGAAGAAGGGAAATGGGAATTTAAATACATTTTCCGGATGGAAGAAGGAAAATGGAAGATATGAAATGAAAGAAAAGCATTTTTATGTTAATAAAACTTGCTTTTAAATATGTATTTTTCCTAGATGGAAGAATGGAAATAAAATTGGTAAAGAAAGTTTTGAAAAGATATTGAATTGATAAACATTTAATAAAATGAATTTACCACACATATATATATATATATATATATATATATTTCCCAAATAAAATATGAATTGTGCCTTTAGATGGTGAATGGATTTATTTATGTTTCCTAGAGTATTGTAGATGAGTTCTCCCCTTTCATATATGACATTGATCATTTCATTGATATTGTGCTAGGTTGTGCTTTTAGAATTGAGAGGTGAGAAATATTATGTTAATTGCGAGAGAATTACGCACTTAACTGTCATGATTTTAGTCACTTGGTAATCATATCAAACCGGGCCCTGACCCGTATCTATTTCTTGTTTTGTGTGCAACTCTTTGTCCGTCAGGTGCTCTACCGCGAGGACACCCGTATTGACTTTCCACTCCAGTTGTCATGGAGCTATATCTTATTGCGAATGTTGTAGGGTATTTGTTGTAGACGCTTCTATTCTTTGTACTCTAGTTACATTCAATATTTATTCGGGCGTGTTGCCCATGCTTTGAACTCATTTATTATAATGTGATATTCAAATTGTAATACTCGGTGTAACAAATTGTATTAGTCTATTAACCGACAGCTTATTCAGTTATTATTTATTATATTGTCTTTCTTTTTTCCGTTGATTTTTTATATCCACCGTTTTTGCAAATTGGATTGTCTAAGTGTTTTTCTTTTACTTACAAAATTTTAAATTTGATAGTTCGTTTTCTAAAATGATTGGTGGTTATCTCGTACTATTATTTTAATTGACAGTGATGCTAAGAATGGACCATCTATGATTCCTGTGATTATTAGAGTATTGGGCTGGCCACCTATTATCTTAGTAGGCGGGTTGTCACAAACCTCACATAACTTTAAATCTATAATTTATTTAGGTTTCCAAATATTTAGAGCTTAAATAATTTCAATTAAATTGAACTAATTTGGTGAGATCTCCCCTAATCATAAATTAAGTTGAATTTGGATCTAATTTGATATGTGTAAGTTTCTCATCTTCTTATGTTAATTGAACACAAAGTCTTTTGAACGGGATTTGAATGATCTCATAACAATTTCCTTGAAAAAAAATTGGATCTAATCTTTTTAAGCTTAAGTGTTCGGTAAAATGCCTAAGTGAGTGCGAGTTTGAACTTCATTTTGCAAACCATTTATTGTTTTTACATTTTAAACAAGAAAATTTTAATTTGGGAGTATGTCTTATTCACCCCTATAGGACATTAGCACACCAAATTCCTCATTTTTAGGCAACAAGCATATTCACACATTGTCAAAATGTCACATTATTCATCCATTTACCGATGTTAATGCGTATATGGTTTGCGAGTTGTACATGGACATGGCCATTACATACGAGGATCCTTTGATCCTTATTTATTTTTTATTCAACAAAATTTAGTTCTTACTATTAATTTACTGAGTACGATAATGTTTCTCATATCTATCATTCGATATTTACTCTTGGTGTGAAGACCACCATGACTCGTGATGCCCTTAAATATTTTATTAATCGACGTCACATGGAATGGCTTGTCATTGTCTTTAAATAGGCTTCACTTTGTAATTCATATATTTCATATCACTTAGTTGTCACCTATTATCTTTATCCTTTAATTGTGACTTTCAATGTTTCTATCCACCATGTGTTGGGGTTTTATCCTTAAACCAAGTAATGATTGGATATATATATATATATATATATATATATATATATATATATATATATATATATAATACTAAATTGTATTTATATCATATTAGTGAGAATAATTTTTTGGGATGTATTTATATTTACGGTTCAAGATATTGTGTTAGTCAATTATACTCAGCAGGAATTCTGGTGAGTAGAGTTCTTCTTATCCATGGAAGATAATAAATTTTGTTCTAGTATAATTAAACCATTCACATCCTAAATAGTGAATTAAATCCTATCATTATATATGAATATACAATTTAATAGTTTATCTTAGCTATGAGAAGATATATGATGGTTTACGAACTTTTTCAATGGTTCAAAGAATATTGTACTTTTACACCAACAAAGTATTGAATGTGACCACAGTTGAAACTGAAGTATGTATACTAACTCTTGTTTACTTCACAATTTCAGAGTTTCATAAAGGGACCATAGGTTCTTTGTCCAAGGAAATATTTGATAATGGAATTTTTACTTAATTATTTATTTCATTTATAATGATTGTGATTTAATACATTTGATCAATAATCCCAATAAGTTTGTTAATTATAATAGGGTCATTTAAAGAACTGCATTCCAGAGGAATCCATGTTCACATTATTAATCCTGATTTGAAATACCCCCTAATCAAGCTAAACATTTTTACTATAGCAGTAAGCATGAATAATATATATTTTTAATAATCTTGTAAAGTATGAAGTGTGATAAGTTTGTTTTAAGATCTACAATATTAATGAAACGAATTTTTTGGTAATTAAAATTTCATTAAGAAGGTATTTGTAACTTAAAGTGGGAAATCATATTAATTGATAAGATAAAATTTGGACACATGGACTCTTTATCAGTATAATGTAATCTTGAGAAAAATAAATTAGAATGTGATTGCAACTATTTATTGTATTTAATTTCGTTTAATTGAGTAGTGGAAGTTTTATTGTAAGGATAAATAAGGAATTTCTTATTTATGTAGGAAGGCAATGTAATGATTTTCCATGGGTACCCTGTAAATACCTTAGTTACTAACAAACGCTAACTAGTTTAAACTTAGGTTCCCTTTACCTATTTTAAAGAATGAATAATCCTTATCCTAATATGATTATTCACTCCACATAGGAGGGAGTTTGGGGGGGGGGGGGGGGGGGGGGGGGGGGGAGGGGGAGCGTGGAGAGATATTAATTCTTCTTCAATATTTTTCATGGTGTTTCCAATCACAAAGTCTAATTATTATTGGATTATATAGAAAAATAGGTAAGGGCATCAAAATAAATAGATATGCATCCTATCATCTTATTAATTCTCGAATTCCAATTCTCAAATAATAATGTTAAATGTATGATCTTAAAAATCTCTAGCGAAAAGTTTTATAACCCAAAGAATGATTGAATCTAATATGTATGTATGTATATATATATATATATATATATATATATATATATATATGTGTGTGTGTGTGTGTGTGTGTGTGTGTGTGTTATTTATATCCCCCTTTTATGGCCTCATGCGTTCAAATTCAATTTTGAAAATAATTATTCAAAAAATGGTATGGTAGTATGATTGTAATTCACACATTTTTGTGTTCCATTTTGTCCAAATAAAAAATTTAACCTAATTTGCATTAGAACTTTCTTCAATATTTTCTACGATCCAAAAAGATTTTACAAGGCTTATACTTCATCCACTTTAGTTAAATGAGTGTTTATTAATGTCTAAAAAGATCTTATCATGGTTTATTCCTTGTTACCTTTCCCAGATTCCATCCGTGCTCACTATTAGTTTAGAAATGTACCTTTCCTAGATTCAATCCATGCACATGTGCTCAATCCATGCTCACTATTATATCTACCCAATTTACCCTTAGCTCCATGTGCCTCACTATAAATGAAGACCCAAAATCTCATTTGTGATGAGCTAGAAGAGAGACTTGTAGAAGAAGAGAGATAGTTTAGAGTATAAAATAAATTAGAGAGAAACACATTTTGTAAATAGTTTTATTTTTATTTTTTTAGAGAATTTGTGAGATTTAATTGTGAGTGATTTGATTCGTATTGAAGAAGATACACTTCAAATTGCCAATTTCAAGGAGACTTGTTGAATATTTGTTCTCTTTCTCTACTCTTTTATTTTATACGCCTTTGATTATTTGTTCATCATGTTCAATATCATGTTAGGCTAAAGCCCCTTTCAAGGGTTGGGGTGATCCCATTATTTGATGTTAATCCATTTTAATTAGTTTATTTACATTAAATTTCCCTTTGATAATTAACTTTATACTCTTACTTTTTATTTACGCCTCGAGAAAGGGTAAATGATTTTTGAGATAAAATCAAAATTCTAGTTATAATACCCATTTTAGATTCGAACTAGAGATAAGGATTTCTAAAGTGTGGTATTATTCCTTTAATTTCAGCTCTAGGTTTATTTTTATGATTTAAACTAGTTGAATCGATCAATCCTAGTGGGTTATTTATTAGATGATATTTGGATCTACATTTCAAGAGTTGTAGGAGTGTTCAATTTAATTTTATAAAATGTTATTGTAAAAATTATATGTGCAACAAGAGTTGATTTGTGATTTTAATACTAACTTGGGATAATTAATTTTAATGAATTAATTAATTTTAATTAACTACAATATATGGTATCATCCTATCCCTTGTTAGTCCTCACTTTTATTTTCTCACCCATCTCATATTTTAGATATTTATTTAGTTAGATTTACTTAATATCTTCACTTACTTTTATTTACATCCTTGATTTAGTAGTCTTATTTCACCCTCACCACAAAAATTGTTTTAATATTGAAAAAGATAAAAAAAAATAGAAAAAGAAAAAATAAAAACAGAGAATAATAAACAAATGAATTGCATGTCTCTCATGTATGTTTCATTCTTAGATTTGGATTGATTCCATTACTTACCGCTACACTCTAGTTTTATTATATTTTTGTAAGTATGAAAGGTGTTGACTAGACGACTTTCAAGCAATGACTTATACAAAAAGTTCTCTCTATCAAATAGCATAGTTGCCATTCTTGGGAGCGTGAAGCACTTAGAGTGGATTTCATCTTGTAGTTCATTTATTTTTTGCACTTTGTTGCTTTTTAGTACTATTTTTCTTTATTTTAGCAGGCTTGTATTAGGATTTTTATTCTTGGCTTGTATTGCGGTGCATAGAGACACCATTTATTTATTTTTATTTTAAATTTGTAATAATCGAAGAAAGCGTGATAGAGAAATCGAACAAGGTAGAGAGAGGACGTCCAAGGCGAGGAAACGAAGTCTCTCTACCTTGGGTCAGTAGGACTCCCAGGGCAGACTGAGATAGGCGTAATCTCCCCTCGATCGACTCAAATTTTTCATCACCCCCACGGTGTAAAAATCGTGGGAAGTACATTTCTAAGCCCTGGCGCATATCCTATTAGCGAGTTAATTTTTGTGTGTTATTACGTGCAGTTTTGTGATTTTATTCTCGCATTTATTTTTGAATGGTGTGATGAATTAAATTACTAACACCTATACTCGGTCATTCACGAGAAGGAATTTCATCACCCGAATCACACGCTTACCATTTGTGTGCTACCCTAGCCATCATTAAAATTAAAATCAATCAACTAGGTAACCCAATAGGAGAACATTTTTACAAAGGCAATCACAAAGATAAATTGCGTGATTTTTATCGCCCGCGGACTTAATTAAAATTTGACTACCCTCTCACCTAAATTTATTGATAAAAATTGGTTATGTTCTAGTTAGGATTTATCCTTGACTTGTGTGTGTCCAATTCATTTTTCGGTAGATAGTTTTAGTGAGTTCGTTCAAAATTTAAGATTCCATTTCCCCTTCTTTTCTTCCAAAAAAAATCCAAAATATTTACTTCCTTTATTTTGATAAAACTTCAAAAATATTTTGTTCCTTTATTTTTCAAAAAAATCCAAAAACATTTTTATTCCTTTATTTTTTTAGAAAATCCAAAAATATTTTCTTTCTTTCCTTTTCAGAAAAATCCAAAAATATTTTCTTTCCTTTTGAAAACAATTCAAAAAACATTTATCTCCACATGGACGAAGAACGTCCCTTACGGGACTACTTTGGTCATTTCCCTTTGTCACGCAACACGTGTGAGAGTGACCCCGAGCCGTCTCTTTATGATATACTTAGTGGTCTCAGCTCTCTCACAAGTATCGTTGATACTATTGAACCATCTATGCACGCACCTCTTATTCAATCACCCTCGGTGTCAAGTGTCGACGTGTCGCAAATATTGTCGTGCACCCATTGTTCATATGTTGATCACTTGTCCCATGAGTGTCCATACTCTTCATATCCCTACGAATCCACCATGGAACATGTGTATCCATACGACACTGTTCCGAAACCTACCTTGGCCCATTATCATGGTATATCCAATCCCGAGTTGTGTGAGTACCCAAGATAGTCGTGGAGGTCTGATCACCCTTTCACGCAATATGAAACCCAACTCGGTGTTGTGGATCCTCACGTCTTCCAAGAGTCGTCATGGCGACCTTGTCCACTTTATTCCGATTAGTTCCCTCACTATGAACCCCATGATTATCAGCCATTTGTCTCTCAGAGAGATGCTTCTCCCATGTATGGCACACTTGGCCCCGTTCCCCACACTTCATTTGAGTATTCTCAATATAATCCTGCTAATAGTGAGTTGTGTCCATCTCAACCACCACCACCACCCATCACTCCACCACCATTGTCTACCTCCGCTCTCTAAAGCCTCTTGAAAAAGTTTATACTCGAGCAAGGGCAAGCCACTCAAATTCAAAATTAAGCTCTTCAAAGGCTTTAACAAAGGTTAAATGAATTTGATGGTGCAAATGAGTCGGATTTCATCCCAAGTCAACCCATTGTTGTCCCCACTTGGCGTGATGATGCTTCGTCTTGTGCCACTGACTTTGAGTGTGACCAACCCTATCCTCCCAAGCATCTCGAAGTTGATATCATTCCATGGTTCGGGCCTCAAGTCGACAATTGTATTGGCTTACCTTTCCTTAGTGAGACTGCTTTTCTCCAATCATATCCAAATGAACCCACACTTGAGGTTCACCTTCACATTCCCTCTCCCGATGAATCCAAAAAAATGCCCGAGTCTACACCTATCGAGCTTACCCCTTGTGTTCCCGAGGAACCAATTTATCCTAGGTTAGCTCCGGCTATGAGTGATCACCATTTTCTCGATATTGAATCCGAGATGGTTTCTATCTCCTCGGATATGGATCATGTTCCACCATGCTTGGCTCATCTTGAACCCATTATTTCTAGTGATTCCTCTATCTCCGATATTGGTTCCTCGTTTGACCCACCCACCAGACTACTTGGTGATATTCTTGTTCAGAAGTTGACCACTCCATCTTTAGAACCCACACCTCCTCATGTGAGTTCCTTTGAGGATCATTTCGCGTATCATGAGGAGTGTGTGTCTCCCACTCTTGAGTTGGATAATCTTTCTCCACCCTTTATCCCACCCGATACACCCTTTATCCCACCCAACCCACCCATTATCCCTTCCACCCAACCACCTGGTTTGGATCTTGATTTTACACATCTCTAGTTCTCATCTACATTTTTAGATCCTCACCTGAAACCATCATCGACCTTCCATGAGAGTATTTGTGATGTTACTCTCCACTTCTGTGACACCGAGCTTGTTATTCTATGCCCGCCACTCTCTTATGGTGTTGACTTTTTTAGACAGCTCCCTGGTGTGTCACGATGTGACCATTATCGTCTTCCATTTATAGAACGGTTGTGTGATTTATATGAGGCCCACCCCATCACTATTCTTCACCCTTTCTCCTTCCCATCCAACTTGAGCACCATTCTTACAGGGTCCTTGTTTCCATCACCTTCCGGCTCAATAAGGCTCGTGATCGATTCTCATTCACCCATTCCTTTCTCACTTTTACCCTAATACCCACCCACCCATGGTCCACTGATGCTTTTCATCGTGTGATGCACTTTGCCATACATGTGCATTGACCCCTATAGCCTTTATCCAACAAGACTGATGCTTGAGTCTTGTTTTGGGGTGATCTACATCACCCAATTTTTCTGCCACCCCGTGCTTTCATAGATTTTATCTTTTGGATGAGTTTTGATCAGTTTGACTGAAGACATTAAACTTAGCGCTACCGGGAGGCAGTCCACCGTTTCTTGTATGAGTATAATCCTGTTTGGGGTTGGTGTTTCACATCACCCAATGCCTTACCGTATTATAGACTTGTACACATATTTTTATCTTATCATTTATTCAGGTTTATATTGGCTACCTCTGTCTACTTCGTTAGCGGTTGATTCTGGTAATCTTTTTCCCCCCTTCTGCTCTCAATTTTAAACATCATTTTACTTAACATCGAGGACAATGTTCCTTTTTGTTTGGGGGTGGGGAATTTTATCAAAATCATATCTCTTTTGAATTTTTTTATTTTTACAATTTCGTGCAGTTTCTTTCATCTCATTCATTGGCATGAATTTTCTATCATCCATCTTTCAAAGTCTAGGAATCAATCTAGAGGATACTTTTTCTAAATAGCTTATGTAATACATAACAAGGAATTTTGGACTATTCATTTCTAGACTCAACAAAATTTGCGCACTTATCACGTCACTGCGGTTTAGAGCTGAAGAGTATTACAATTCTCAAGAAAACCTTAAGGATCACTAGTAGAGACTTTAGCTTGTGAGATTTGTACCTTTTACCCTTTTAGAGTATTTTATGAAAAATCTGAGTCACAAGTTGATTCAACTTCCTTTGGATCCTCACTTAAATCATTGTATGATCTCATTATTTTTCATAAATTTTTTTACTTAATCACCTAGAACAACATCTTTTTCGAGTTGTAAGAAACATGTGTCTTGAAGTTTGTCCCGATCACTAGATTTTCACCCATTCACTTCACCTATTACCTTCCCATATTCCCCATCTATTCCCCTCACCATCCATACACATTCCCTACTCTATTTAAATATCATCATTCATGTTTTGAGAAAAAGAGTGTTTTTCAAATGTATAATGTCTTCCATGTTGAGAGTATAAAAGAAAGAAACAAAAATAGAAAAATAGAAAAAATAAAAATAAAAAAACGAGAGAAAAGAAAAGAAAACGAGAGTTGTAGTTAATTTTTATGTAATAAAGACATTTGTTCTTCAAGTGCTATACACTCTTCTTGCATATCCATCAAATCTCCATTCATCATCCATCATATCTCCATCCTACCTATTATATCCATCCTTCCCATCTCATTTCCCCTCACCCATATACATCCATAATTTTCCCTAGGGGTTCGGGCAAATGAAAGTCAAACTGGTGAATAACTCAACATTCTCACTATAGTAATTAACGTTCTTTCATGAGATAATTTTCTTTTATAAATGTTCGTTCTTTCTTATATGTGTGTGAGACGTTTGAATTTTATTACATTTACTCATCTCCTCACACACAAGAGTGATACACTTACCCTAATATCGAGAGTTCATTTGAGAGAGAGATATCTAGTGAGATTTTGAAGTTGAAGCGTTGATTCCGAAAAGGAAATTTAGGAATTACTCTTATGATGCTCGACCCGTTTTGACTGATTCACACTACACATGTTGAGTCATAGGAAGGATGTGCCTTGTTTATTGACATAGAAATTTTTTTGTACACTTCTAGATTGTATTTCTCAAAATATTTTTCTCATGATGGATTGTGCAATTATTCTACGTCTAATAAGAGGTTGATTGCCATTTGCAAATAAAGAATTTTGTGGGTATATTCCCTGCAAACCCTCATGAGACAAAACTCGTCCTTTCGGGTAACCTATAGGTTTAAAGGCTTGTTGCACATACTAAGTGCAATTTCAAGTGCCCGGAAAAGTGGTACACTTTTTGCTTCTTTCTTTTTCTCTCTATATTTTTCCCGAGGACTAGCAATGTTATGTTTGGGGGTGGTGTGAAAAGCACCCAAAAGTGTACATTTTATCCCCCCAAATAGACCGTTTTTAGTTATTAATTCTCGACAAACTGGGCCTTATGGGCATAATTATTTATTGTGCAGACTTGATCGGCGTTTGCGGAAGTTCGATGCTTATTTCAAGGCAAATGTGCGATTTATGGATCTAATTCCCCTATCCCGTAACCTATCCACGTACCTTAAGCCTAGGCCCTTTCTATCCTATCCCAAAAGCATCACCCAAATCCCGTGTGTGTTTGGCTTGTCACCTTTTATATATTTTATTTTATTTTTAATTTCTTTTTATTTTTTATTTTTATTAGTTTTTAATTTTCGTCTTTATTTTTATTTTTGATAGATTTTATATTTTTAGGACTTTAGGTTTTATTTTTACTTCTTTTGTAGTTTTTATTTTAATTTTTTTAATTTTTAATAGAATTTATTTATTTTTAGAGGATTTATTTTTTATTTTTTTATTTTTTTGTCGACTATTTGGTTCTTTACTTTCTTTTATTTTTATTTTCTTTTAGTTTTTAGTTATTATTTTTTTATTTGTTTTATTCTATTTTTAGTTATAGTTTTTTAGTTGTGTCCTTTATTAGTTTATAGGATTAAGATTTTAATTTTCAAGTTTTAATAGATTTTATTATTTTCATTTTTTATTTTTATTTTTAGTTTAGTTTGATTTTTATTTTTTGTTTTTTAGATAGTGTTATTTTAATGGGGTCACAAGTCTAACACACACTCACCTACACCCAAACAACCCACTCACACACACCATTCCATACACCTAAACACACTTAAAACACTCACTCACCCACACCTCACTACCATACACTGTCACTACAGCTAATCAACCCATCATTACTATTCATCATCATCCTCACTCACCATCTCTCTCTCTCTCTCCTCTCTCATAAACCACCATAACCAAACACCACCACCTCCACTTCATCTCCAAATACAATCAACACAACCACCCAACATCACTCTCTCTTTACCATCCCATAACCATTAACCCCTAACAACACACCTCAAACCTGAAAACCCATATCCCCGACCCGCTGTCGACTTACAATCCGGTGAAGCGAAACCCGAACCTACCCCCTGCTCAGGCCGGACCTAACTCCCACCGGCGTGCCCGTACAAGCGACCCATCTCCGATCCATACCCGCTGCCATACCCTCCAACCCATTTCCATTCAAAACCCACAATCCCATTTTAACCCCCTTATCCTAATTCGATTTCTCACCTGCTAAAGTTCCAAAGACATAAGTCAAAGTCAAAAAATAAACCCACATGTCTTTTAAATGTCACTTAACCCCAAATACCAAAATTACCCTCATAACCAAATCAGTTATTATCCTCACCCTTTCTCTTCTCACCATTACCTCAAACATTTTCCATGCATATGTGCTCAATCAATGCTCACTATTATCTCTACCCAATTTACCCTTAGCTCCATGTCTCACTATAAATGAAGACCCTAAAGCTTATTTGAGAGGAGCTAGAAGAGAGACTTGTAGAAGAATAGAGATAGTTTAGAGTAGAAAATAAATCAGAAAGAAAAATATTTTGAAAATATTTTTAATTTTATTTTTTTGAGAGAATTGGTGAGATTTAATTGTGAGCGGTTTGATTTGTATTGAAGAAGATAGAGTTCAAATTGCCAATTTCAAGGAGAGTTGTTTAAGATTTGTTCTCTTTCTCTACTCTTTTATTTTATATGCCTTTGATTATTTGTTCATCATGTTTAAAACCCCTTTCAAGGGGTGGGGTGATCCCATTATTTGATGTTAATCCATTTTAATTAGTTTATTTACATTAAATTTCCCTCTGATAATTAACTTTATACTCTTACTTTCTATTTGCGCCTCGAGAGAGGGTAAATGATTTTTGAGAGAAAATCAAAATTCTAGTTATAATACCCATTTTAGATTCGAACTAGAGATAGGGGTTTTTCAAGTGTGATATATTCCTTTAATTTCAACTATAGATTTATTTTTATGATTTAAACTAGTTTAATCGATCGATCCTAGCGGGTAATTTGTTAGATGATGTTTGGATATACATTTCAAAAGTTGTAGGAGTGTTAAATTTAATTTTCTAAAATGTTATTATCAAAATTACATTTGCAACGAGAGTTGATTTGTGATTTTGATACTAACTTGGGATAATTAATTTTAATGAATTAATTAATTTTAATTAACTAGAATATATGGTATCATTCTATCCCTTGTTAGTCCTCACTTTTATTTCCTCACCCATCTCATATTTTATATTTTTATTTAGTTAGATTTACTTAATATCTTCACTTAATTTTATTTACATCCTTGATTTAGTAGTCTTTTTTCACCCTCACCACAAAACTTGTTTTAATATTGAAAAAGCTAAAAAAAAGAAAAAAAGAAAAAATCGAAAAAGAGAATAATAAACAAATGAATTGCATGCCTCTGATGTATATTTCATCCTTAGATTTGGATTGATTCCCTTACTTACCGCTATACTCTAGTTTTATTATATTTTTGTAGGTATGAAAGGTTTTGATTAGAGGACTTTCAAGCAAGGACTTATACAAAAAGTTTTCTCTATTACTTAATAATTATCTCATTAATAAATACACCTGGAGTAGTAAGAGGAGGGTGCGACTAGTGTTACTAGTCTTGTTTTATTTCATAAAAGATGTTAGAGATCAAGCATAACCAGATTGGGAAGATTCATATTAGTACATAGATGGAGTCACAAACAAAACATATCCATAAAACCTTTTGCACAATGTCATTTTGTCACCAAGTGTAAAAACTTTATAGAATTCACGATGTAAGTCATGTGCACGGTGGTTAAGATTAACCATGCACACGATATTTAACGGCGGCATCATGTAGGGCGATGGTGGAGTTAACACCTCAGCCACACCAAATATTCCTCTTAAAGGTAGTATGAGGTTCTCTTATGTTAAAATAATACTGACACGAGGATTTATATCATTTAATAGCTTTACTGAAGTACGTACGTCAATTCCTAAGGTGTTTCGCTTTCGTATAATCAATGTAACAATGAATAATACAAGTGTAACCAATCATAATCTTCAACTAAGGTCAAAGGGAAGAGTATGAGGTCTTTGTAACAAGAAGATATCCTCTATAGAGTACTTGTATGACTTGTATAACTGATTCTTAGTAACTTAGGACTTAAAAGTAAAAAAAAAAATCTCAGTCACCCATGTGTGGTACTTTGTATACAATATGTGAGATGAAAGTTGTTCAAACTCTTTTATAAGGTCCAATTATGAACTTTATATAAGTAATATAACAACATAACTTCTGAGACATTTGTGAATATCTCAAAAATATATTGAGAGGTTTTTTAACAACCCAAACCATTTTAAACACTCTCAAGTTTTTTAGGATAACTCACAGCTTATAAATTGGTACCAAAGAATTGGTGGCTTCTAACTTGTTGAATTGACACGAACAACAATTGTTTATACTTCAAAGAAGAGTTTGAAAGCAAAAAAGATTTGAAAATGTTAGTTGCGGACCAACATTGGTCGTGGATATGTATCATTCTCCATCTATAAGTACCTTTTACAGATATATTATGAAAGAGTGGGTAGTTAGTTAGCGCTTTCTGTGATTGTAAGGCATTTTTAAAATTTTTAGATATCTACTATAATATAGGTTTTGCACATCTCAACCCGATATCTTTTTCGTTGTAGGTTTTTCCTTGTACATCTAGTATTGTGTGATTGTTTTATTTTTTTCATTTTTAGAATCACTTATCTTAATTAAGAAAATAAAAGTTGATTGATTCTAAAGTTGATGAAGACCTTATCGCATATTCCTTTAAGGGTGTGCTCTTTATTTTTAGCACTATTAAAATTTAAAAACAATTTTAATTGGTGTACCTGCATTGATCCCACGCACAAAGAGCACTCTCAACCCGTATCAGAGTTAGTCATCATTTTATTAGGTGTAATACCCCTTACTTTTGAGTATTTATTTTTATATTAAATTATTGGATGTGGCTGATTTATTCTAATTGAGAATTCAAATAAGGATTTCAAATAAATATTGATTTGGTTAGAATAGTTAATATTTAAGAGAATTATACATTTACTAGAATGATATGGTAAATATAATCTTGTTTTATGTAATCTCGTTGTATATATGTGTATTGACGGCGGGATTTAGTTACTTCTCAACCATAGTATGTTGTAGTGAATTGTCGGAGGTCGAGAGATGGCTTTAATATTCCGAGTTTCGAATGAAAATTTGGAGGGCACGGTTGATTCCGAAAGGGATTAGAAAGTCAAAATAACGGCCCAGGGGGTTTTATTTTGGTTCTGGAATCTTTTGAATAGTTTGACTTGAAATGGGGTATACTAGTTATTATTATGTGTGTATTTTCATTTAAAGATAGGATTTGTGTTAATAAAGGATTATTAGGCTTAAGTGGGTAATTAATCTCAATTAAGAGAAAAACCCACTTGATAGAGAAAGAGAACGTGAGAAGAAGAGGAAGTTTGAAAATCATTGAAATCTTATAGAATCCTTTACTTGGAGGAGGAATCAGACCCTACAATCTTTGAGGCAAGTGGATTAACTTGCTAAATGTTTAATTGTGTGGCTTATTTCATGATTTGTGGTATGTATTTGGTAACATTGGGGATTTATGTGTTAACCCTAGAATCTGGTATAAAAGATCAATCCTTGTTGTGTTTACATGGGTTAGAAAGTATAGACATGGTGGTAATCATATTTTGGGTGATTAGGAGGGGAATCATTGTATAAGGAGGGATTCTTGGAGAAATTGGTAACATTTTGTAGGATGTAAAACTGGGCAATTCGGACCGGTTCCTTTTCTCAGAATACTAAATTAGTTCGGAGGTTAAAGTTTGTGTAAAGATTTATGAACCAGACCGGTTCATTTTTTGGGGGTACCGGATCAGTCCGGGGGTAAATTTTTTTTGTAAGATTTAAGGAGCCACACTGATTCATTTTTGGGAACCTCCGGTCCATTTTTTGTAATTGAGGATTTTGATACAATTCTTTTCCTAATGATTTAAATACTTAGGGAACTCCCTTAAGTTATTGTATAACCATGTTTATGGGTTAGAATATGGGTGTGTTATGACTCGATGAAGGGGTTACCTTGGGGCTATTATCGAGGCTAGTTTGTGAGGATATTATATCGCTTCCTTTTTATAAATCTTCGCTGGAAGGGAAATCCTTTCGAGAAGAGTTACATGCTACTGAGTGAGAGTTCGTGGGTCGTTACAAGGGTAAAATTGAGGTCATAATCATATGTGTGATGAGTTATCAATGAACAATTAAGGGAGTAAATTATAATATGAACTTTAGATGTTTATATGGATCATTCGCTAGTGTAAGGTGCGATATGTACATATAGCTAGGATTAGTAATATATGTATATAGATTCTAAGGTGTGATAGTTGAATATATATATATATATATATATATATATATATATATATTATGTGAATGCATGTTGGATGTGTAATATATGTTATGTGGTGCATACCCCTCTAGAGCTATCATGGGAAGTGGCGCGATGTGGACTACTCCTCTGGCTCGAAGAGCACAGAGAGTACGGTTCTCAGGTCATAGCATCCAATATTTTATCGTGTGTGAGACAGGGGGTAAGACGTCTTGGGTATGATTCCTCTTACCATTAGGTGAGGAACTATGGCCGTTTCCCATACGCTTGTGAATAGGTTTTATACCAAGTCGGTGTGAGAGTCCAACCGTTGGTAACCGAGGATGATAGGTGAGTAATTCCAAGGAAGATGATAGCATCGTAGAGACTTTGTATAAATTTATGATTCGTATTATGTATTGAAATATAGGTATGTTATGTGAGATATGTATTACTCTTTTCTTTGCACGAGATTATATATGTATGCTTTGATGAATTTAAACTGGAATTTAGGATTATGTTCCACGGGTTGAGGACCGAACGGATTCCCATAACTAACTATGTTAGGTAATAGTGTATTGGGGGGTTCCTTATTTGGATTTCTCTTATGAGACGTCCCACGCATGAAAGTTAGCACTTTGTTGGAAGTGGGGAAATGTTTAGTCATCAGTTCATGGGATATTTTTGATCTACTTAATTATAGAGATATGTAATTTAACCGTTAATAGGTTGTAGTTACCCATTTGGGAGTTTTGCATAGGCTTGAGGGGGTAAGGTTCGTAGATTTAGTGGAGTTCCTTACCATTTATACTTGTATACGCTTAGGTGTACGCTATAGCTGAGAAGGGAGGTTGACTCTCAAGGGAGTGCAACTCCACTTCATTATGAAATCTTGCATATTTAATTATTTTGTATTTAATTAACTTGCTATAACTATTTTCAAAACTAGGGCTCTGACCCGTTTATATTTTTCCCTTACTATATGTATACCTTATTCGTTAGGCTTTCCCTCCGCAAGGACGCCAATGATGATTATCTGTTCCAAAGTCTTTGGGAGCTATAACATGTTCGAGATGTTATAGGATTTTTGATTTTAGACATATTTCTTTTTGTAATCTAGATAAGATCTCACAGTTGTAATTCGGGTGGTTGTACCCATAGGTCTTATATGTGGATCTCTTATATACATGTATTTTAATTGTTATAAGGTCTATTTACCGACAACATATTCGGGAATATTCTTTTGTATGTATACTCTTAGCAGGGTAATGATATAATCCATTAATTATCTTATGTGGTTCATGTTCTGTTGTATGTGAGTAATTTATTGTATATGCCGTTTAAAAATAATTTTTTTTGGCACCTGTTTATTTATTTATATAGGGTGGTTATCTGTTTATTTTTATTCATCAGTTGATGTTGAGAATGACAGACTTGAGATTCATGTTGTATTTTAGTGTAGGGTTGGCCACCATATATTTGAATAGGCGGGGGGTCAGAGGTGGTATCATTGCTTCGTGTTCTAGAGTCTTAGGATCTGTGTGAACTCCTATGTTGTACCATAGCATTTTTTTATATAGAGCCTTATTATTAGGATTGATGTGTTCATACTGCGTCCTTAATCTTCTGCCTTGAGAAATTATTTGAATTGTTTGTTGATACAGTTTGTTCTTTCTACAGATGCTGCCAAAGCGAGGTCACCCTGCTAGGGCAAATAGAGGAGCCGAGAATGAAAAAACCCAAGTGCCGGGGACCATGACTACCGCAGAAGTCTCAAATATTGTGGCACAAGACGTTAATGCGGCGATGACCGCAATGGAACAAAAATATCCTCCGGCTCCGCAACAGCATGTAGCTCCAGCGATTCAAACCCACTCGGGGCCATCTACATGGGAGAGAGTGTGTGAAGATTTATAGAAGGGTCATCCTCTGGAATTTCAAGGAGGGTTTGACTTCATCCTTTCTAGTCAATGGATAAAGGATATCCAAATGCATTTACGTATGGTTGAATGCAATAAAATTCAGAAGCAAATACTCGCCACTTTCAAATTGGTTGGTACGGCTCTCCAGTGGTGGGAGTCCGATTTTTGGGTACTTTTTTATCGTAAGAATTTTCCTCCAGCTGTTCAAATAGAGATGACGAGGAGGTTGTTAGATGTGACCTAAGGGGACCAAATTGTGGCGGAGTACAAAGTGGAATTTAACTGTTTAGCAAAGAAAATTCCTGATGAAGTCAATACCGAGGAGAAGAGAATCCTGAAGTTCATGAGAAGTCTAAATTGGAGGACAACACCTATTGGAGAATTCGACTCTATTAAAGTTGGTAGATGTGATTAATGCTACACTGTTACATTGTCAGGATTATTGGTTGCATTTAAAGGGCAGCAAAAAATTGGTAGACTTAGTTTCGTCGAGTAAGACGGGCACAGATAGTGCCAGTTGGGCACAACAGGCGCTACATCAAGCGAATAAGCAGAAGGAGAGGGATTTACCTTTTGAGGATTCATAAAAAAGGAAACGTTCAGGAGGCTCGCAATTTATTGGTGGTGGATTTAGGAAAAATTCTCAAGGGTAGCAGCAGCAACAAAAAAAATTCCTCAGGGCCAAGCAAGCCGAGGGAACAACGGGGGAGGTCAACAAGGCCGAAGTCGCTCGGGCCAGCGAGAAGGACATCCCATATTTGGGCAACAGGGCCAGAGTCCGGAGAACTTTATGGGCCATTATTTTTAGTGTGGTGAGGCGGGATATAGAATGGTAGATTGCCCACAGCAGAATAGGGTGCAGGTGCAAGGAGATCAGCAAGGTTAGCAAGAAATTTTACCACCTCTAATGACCGTTTAGATTGCCCCACCTCAGTAGGATCGGGTGCAATATGGACAAGTGTACAATGTCCAGAATGTTGCAATACCGTAAGCGAAGCAACCTCCACTAGCTATTGAGGGTAAGTTCGCTATCCATGGGTATATGGGTCGGGTATTATTTGATACAAGATCATCCTATTCCTTTAAAGATGTTCTTTTTGCACGAGAGGAAGGAGTGTTAGAGTCAGCTGAAACTGTCCAAATGTGTGTAGAATCTCCCTTGGGAGATAGGTCGCTTAGACATGTCATTTGTAAAGGGGTCGAGGTATATTTTGGGAGATTATGTTTAGTTGTCGACTTACTTGTATTAGATATGCATGGGTATGACGTTATTTTAGGCACAGACTGGCTAGTTAGATATCGATTTGTGGTGGATTACTTTGGGAGATCGATCGTATTTTCTATTCCGGGCCAGGAAATGTTTCTTGTTTCTATGCCTCCTCCGGAGGGAGGTTTAAGCACTCATTTGTATTATATCAAGGAGGAGACTTCGCTGGAAGTGGTTGTTTCCTTAGACTCGATTCATGTGGTTTGGGAATTCGTAAACATTTTTAAGGAGATTTCAGGCTTACCTTTGAGTCGTGAGATCGAGTTTGTTATAGATTTATCTCCAAAGACTAGACTAGTTGCGCGAGCTCCATACCGTACGGCTCCTATAGAAATGAGAGAGGTATGAGACCAAATCCAACAGCTTTTGGGACAAAGGTTTCATTCGTCGGAGTACTTCACCTTAGGGAGCGGAGCCCCTGTGTTGTTTGTGAAGAAGAGGCATGGTTCTTTGCGCTTCTTTATAGATTACTGAGAACTGAATAAGGTGACGATTAGATATAAATACCTGTTGCCTCATATTGATGATCTGTTTGATCAGTTGAGAGGAGCCTCTTACTTCTCAAAAATAGATTTATGTACGGGATATCATCAACTTCATATTAAAGAGCATGATATCTCCAAAACAACATTCTTGACCCGATATGGATCCTATGAGTTCTTGGTTATGCCGTTTGGGCTAACTAATGCCACTGCAGTGTTTATGGATCTGATGAATAGGGTGTTTCCGGATTTCTTAGACCAATTTGTGATCATGTTTATTGATGATATTTTGGTCTATTCTCGGACGGAGGGTGAATATGCTAAACATTCAAGGATGGTTCTGTAAACATTACGAAATCATCAATTGTACGCCAAGTTCAAGAAATGTGTATTTTTGTTGCGAGAAGTGCAGTTTTGGGGTCATGTATTGTCGAAGAAGGGTATATCCGTGGACCTAAGTAAAGTTGCAGTAGTGAAGGAGTGGGGTCAACCCATAACACCGACGGATATTAGAAGTTTCTTAGGTTTGGCGGGTTATTATCGTCATTTTATAAAAGGCTTTTCGAAGATTATCGGCCCATTGACGAATTTTACCCGAAAGGGAGTCCCATTTGTGTGGGGTGATTCCATTCAATCAACCTTCAATGAATTAAAGGGAAGGTTGATGTCGGCACCCATTCTTGCTTTGCTTAAAGTAGGAGTTGAGTATTTTGTCTTTACAGACGCGTCTCTCCAGGGTTTAGGGGTGTGCTTCAGCAAGACGAGTGGGCAATTGTGTATGCATCTCGTAAAATCAATCCCCACGAGTGTAATTATCCTACTCGTGATTTGAATTAGCTATTGTAGTCTTTTTATTGACAATTTTGAGTCCTTATCTTTTGGGCGAAAAGTCTAGGCTTTTCACGAACCATAAGTCGTAGCAATATTTGTTTACCAAGAAGGACTTAAACATCAGGCAATGTAGGTGGTTGGAGTTTGTAAAAGATTATTAGTTCGACATCCAATATCATTCGGGAAAAGCTAACATTATAGCTGACACGATAAGTCATCTCCCCTCTGGGCAGTTAGTAGAAACACAATAATTAAAAGGAACTTTGTCAGGATGATGAGGTAGCCAGGGCATGTATGGACATTTTGTCAGTCACACCCGAGAATGGTAATGAGGGTTATGACAACCCAATCTAGAGATGCAGATTGTAAGGTTTTAGTGAAAAAATTATTGATCGAAGGATCAGAATCCTACTCCATCAGTTCTGAGGGTGGATTACGATTCAACGGTAGGTTGGTAATCTTGAATGATCCTGATATGCGATAAGCTGTTATGTCAGAATCCCACGGGTCGAGATTTGCTGTTCACCCAGGAGGATATAATATGTATCAAGATATGAGATGATAATACTTGTGGGAAGGTATGAAGAGGGACATAGATGAATTTGTCTCAAAATGCGCCACTTGTTAGCCAGTAAAAGTGGACCACAAAAGACCCTCGGGAATGTTACAGCCGCCGCTGGAAATTCCTGTATGGAAATGGGAAAGCATTTACATAGATTTCATCACGGGGTTACCAATGATGCAATGAAGCCATGATTCCATTTGGGTTATCATGGACCGCTTGATGAAGTCGGAACACTTTTTGCCGGTGAGGAGAGATTTTACGACGCATAATATGCTCGGCTCTTTATTGTCAAAATTGTGAGGTTACACGGATTATCGATTAACATAGTGTCTGGTCGAGATAAAATCTTTGTATCCCATTTTTGGAAGATCTTTCAAGAAGCCATGGGGATCCAATTAAGGTTGAGTACGGCCTACCATCCCTAGACCGATGTACAGACGGAACGAGTAAATCAGATGTTGGAAGACATGCTTCTGATGTATATGCTAGATTTTAGAGGAAGTTGGGAGAAATACCTACCATTGGTGGAATTTGCCTATAATAATTCTTACCAATTTACTATAGGTATGGCGCCTTACGATGCATTGTATGGGCGCCCGTGTTGTTCATATGCGTGTTGGTTGGAAGTAGGCGATAGTAAACTCCAAGGCCCAGATTTGATCCATGATATTTCGGCAAAGATTGAAATGATTCGTAACCACATACTTGTTGCTCAATACTGCCAGAAAAGCTACATCAATGCATACCATAGGCATGTGGAGATTGAAGTAGGAGACTAAATGTTATTAAAAGTGTCTCCAATGAAAGGTATTATGAGGTTTGGCAAGAAAGGTAAACTTTCTTCGAGATATGTAGAGCCATCCCGAATTATTGAAAGGATTGGTCCTATTGCTTATAAACTCGCCTTGTCAGAACATTTACAAAGAATTCATGATGTGTTCCACATTTCATCCCTGAATAAGTATAAATGATGTGAGGGAGCTCATTAGCACGTTCCATTGGAAGAGATTGAGTTGCAACAGGACATCTCGTACAAGGAGCGACCAATTTCCATCTTAGATCGCAGTGAGTGTAAGTTATGATCGAAAGTAGTACCTTTAGTTCGAGTTCAATGGGGACAACATAACACAAATGAGTCAACGTGGGATCGAGAGGATGATATGAGATCTATGTACCCTTATCTCCTTTCATAAGGTATGTCTAAATTTAGGGGACAAAATTTCTTTAAAGGGTTGATGTAATACCCCTTACTTTGGAGTATATATTTTTATATTAAATTATTGGGTGTGGGTGATTTATTGTAATTGAGAATTGAAATAAGGATTTCAAATAAATATTGATTTTCTAGAATAGTTAATATTTATGAGATTTATACATTTACTGGAATGATATGGTAAATAAAATCTTGTTTTATGTAATCTCGTTGTATATATGTGTATTGACGGCGGGATTTAGTTACTTCTCAACTTTGGTATGTTGTACTGAATTTTTGGAGGTCGAGAGACGGATTTTATATTCCGAGTTTCGAATGAAAATTTGGAGGGCACAGTTGATTTCGAAAGGGATGGTAAAGTCAAAGTGACTACCCTGGTGTTTTTATATTGGTTTCGGAATCTTTTGACTAGTTTGACTTGAACTGGGGTATACTAGTTATTATTATGTATGTATTTCCATTTAAAGATAGGATTTCTTTTGATAAAGGATTATTAGGATTAAGTTGGTAATTAATCTCAATTAAGAGAAAAACCCACTTGATGAAGAGAGAGAACATGAGAAGAAGAGAAAGAAGAGGAAGTTTGAAAATCTTTGAAATCTTATAGAATCCTTTACTTGGAGGAAGAATCATACCCTACAATATTTTAGGCAAGTGGATTAACTTGATAAATGTTTAATTGTGTGACTTATTTCATAATTTGTGGTACGTATTTGGTAACATTAGGGATGTATTTGTTAACCCTCGAATCTGGTATAAAAGATCAATCCTTGTTGTGTTTACATGGGTTAGAAAGTATAGACATGGTGGTACTCATATTTTGGGTGATTATGTGGGGAATCATTGTAGAAGGAGTGATTGTTGGAGAAATTGGTAAAATTTCGTAGGATGCAAAATTGGGCAACCCGGAATGGTTCCTTTTCTCAGAATACCGAATTGGTCCAGAGGTTAAAGTTTATGTAAAGATTTAGGAACCCGATGGGTTCATTTTTAGGGGGTACCGAATCGATACGGGGGTAAAAAATTTCTGTAAGATTTAAGGAACCATCTCGTATCTTTTTTAGGAACCTCCAGTCCAGTCCGGTTACTATAATTAAGGATTTTGATACTATTAGTTTCCTAATGATTTAAATACTTAGGTAACTCCTTTAAGTTTTGTATAACCGTGTTTTTGGGGTAGAATGTGGGTTTGTTATGACTCGATGAAGGGGTTACATTTAGTCCATTATCAATGCTTCTTTGTGAGGATATTATATCGTTTTCTTTTTTTAAATCTTCCTTGGAATGGAAATACTTTCGAGTAGAGTTACGGGCTACTGAGTGAGAGTTCGTGGGTAATTAAAAGGGTAAAATTAAGGTCATAATCATAAGTTTGATGAGTTATCAATGAAAAATTAAGGGAATAAATTATAATATGAACTTGAGATGTTTGTATGGATCATTAGTTAGTGTAAGGTGCGATGTGTACATATAGCTAGGATTAGTAATATATTTATGTACATTCTAAGGTGTGATAGTTGTATATGTATATTACGTGAATGCATTTTGGATGTGTAATATATGTTATGTGGTGCATATCCCTCTTGTTCTACCATGGGAGGTCACATGATGTGGATAACTCCTCTGGCTCGAGGAACAGGGAGAGTACGGTTCCCACGTCACAGTGTCCAGTATTTTACCGTGTGTGTGAGATAGAGGTAAGACGTCTTGGGTATGATTCCTCTTACATTTAGGTGAGGAACTATGGTCTCTTACCATGTACTTGTGAATAGGTTTATAACAAGTTGGTGTGAGAGTGTGACCACTGGTAACCCAGGATTATAAGTGAATAATTCCTTGGAAGATGATATTATCGTAGAGACTATTAGTATAAATTTATGATGCGTATTATGTATTGACTTACTATGATGTTTTGGGAGATATGTATTACTCCTTTCTTAGCATGAGATTTTATAGGTATGCTTTGATGATTATAAATTGGAGTTTAGGATTATATTCTATGGGCTAAGGATCGAACGGATTCTCACGACTAACTATGACAGGTAGTAGTGTATCAGGGGGTTCCTTATTTGGATTTCTCTTGTGAGACGTCCCACGCACGAAAGCTAGAGCTTTGTTGGAAGTGGGGAAATGTTTGGTCATCAGTTCATGGGGGATTTTTAATCTACTTAATTATAGAGAGATATCATTTAACTGTTAATATGTTGTAGTTACACGTTTGGGAGTTTTGCATAGTCTTGAGGGGGTATGGTTCGTTGATTTTATGGAGTTGATTACCTTTATACTTGTATATGCTTAGGTGCGTGCTGTAGATGAGAGGGGAGGTTGATTCTCAAGGGAGTGAAACTCCACTTCAGTTATGAAATCTTGCATGTTTAATTATTATGCATTTAATTCACTTGCTATAACTATTTTCCAAACCAGGGCTCTGACCCATTTATATTTTTCCCTTGCTATCTACCTTCATCGTTAGGTGTTCCTACGCAAGGACGCCAATGATGATTATCTATTCCAAAGTCTTTGGGAGATGTAACATGTGCAGGATGTTACAGGATTTTTGATTTTAGACGCGTTTCTTTTTGTAATCTAGATAAGATCTCACAGTTTTAATTTGGGCGGTTGTACCCATTAGTCTTATATGTGGATCTCTTATATACCTATCTTTTGATTGTTGTATGGTCCATTTCCCGAGAGTGTATTCGGTAATATTCTTTTGTATGTATACTCTCAGCAGGGCAATGATATAATCCTTTCATTATCTTATGTGGTTCATATTCTGTTGTATGTGACTGATTTATTGTATGTTCCCTTTAAAATAAAAAAAAATTGGCACCTGTTTATTTATATTCATCAATTGATGCCGAGAATGATAAACTTGATTTTTTTGTTGTATTTTGGTGTAGGGATCTTGTTGATTTTCTTGTTGTATTCATCAATTTGAATAGGTGGGGTGTCATATTAGGTTAAATCGCCTAGAGGAATGTTGCAATTTCGAGTGAAAATGGAGTTTAACATCATATTTGAAGATTTACCATTTAAGAAAAAACATGTTTTACCATACTTTTGACTCTGTCAGATTTGTGAATACCTTTATTTCTTATAATATAAAGTTTTATGTTAGTTGTTGTGATAGTTATAATGAAGATGATGATCTCCAACGTTTTTACGATAAGATTTATATAAAATCCAATGGATTGTTGATAATGCGTTACTATCTGCTAAGTTAAAAAATGTTTGAAGAAGAAAGAAGTATTTTTAAAAAGTGAAGATCATAGCTCTTCCCTATTATCCATTGAAAGATAAATTTTACTAGAATATAACAAAACTCTTGAAAATTAGAAAACCAAAATTTCTAATGATATGTTTTTGTCAAGTGAGAAAATTATTTTTTTAAGTTTTGGAAGCTCATGGTCATTCCTTGTTTTCTAAAATTAAATGCATTGATGTTGAGTTTAGTGGGCTCCTAAATTTTATTGACGAGTTAAAAGATCAAAATAAGGTTCCTAAAGAAGCGGATGAATGTGCTTCTACTGTATCAATATTTTATAGAAAACTGAAAAACTTCAAAAAGATATGGATTCCATGGAATTAGACATTCCTAGAGGACAAACATTGTTTTTTTCCCTCCATGTTTAAGAAAATGAAACATTTTGTTAATCATTTGAATGGAAGAATATTGTTCCTCCTTTTTATGTTATCAAAAATCAAGCGATTAATCATAAAATACCTACAGATAACTTATTTGTTCTTATTAACAAAAGAAATTCCATTTTATAGATGTTTGTTACATGTTGAATAATGTTAAACAATTTGAAAAAGTTGTCCATAAACTTAAAACCCAAATGACTAAATGTAAAACTTTTAAACGTGATAAATTTGATTATTTTAGGGAGTTTTTATTTTTACTTAAACCATCCTTGACTTTGCATCATGATATGCGTGGTAAGAGTTTTATGAGGAACAACAAACTTCAAAGTGTTTTTTATTCAAAACATTTTACACCTAAACCCGTTGAAACAAAATTGAAGTTTAGTAAGAATCAAAGAAATTTTGTAAAAATGGACCAAGTAAAAATAGAAAAAATGTATTAATACGTTCCTCATGCCCCAATAACACCCAAAGCCCCTTTATGTGAGAAAAGTATGAGTAAATAAATGAATATCGAATCAAATTTAAATTATGAAGAAAATGAATATAAAATTAGTCCTACCCACCTCTAAATTTTAGAGTTGGTTTAGTTTAGCAATAGCCTTTGTTAGCACTTCATTTCATATATCCTATGATAGGCTATGGGATTTTGATTCTTATATGAATTTTGTATATCATGTTTATCACTTTTATATCATATACTTGAATTATTTATCTAGTTGATTTTTATTTTTTCATATCTTGAATAACACGAAAAAACTTTATTTTTGTGAATACTCTTTGATTTGGTTGTCCTGATAATAAATTTTTAGGGTTGTTTCCTCTTTTTGATCATTTAACCGGTTCATGTATGTTATATTCCTCTCCGTATTAAAGTGGTTTCATGTGTACCTTGGATAAATATATTTTATATATAATTATTATCCCTTTTTGTCTATTTATATCTAAGCCTTGCATATTTTTTTAAATTAAACTTTTGTGATTTCTATAAATTGATTATAGTATAATTTCATTAGTTATTTTACTGATTGATTGATCTTATAGTAACATGTGTAGCATTATGCTATATGTTTATATCTGTTAATCCTATAACATGCTCTTATACAGTTTGTGAGGGGAAAATTGGTACTAAAAAATGATCCTGAAATGGTGAGATTTCACTTAGTTGAAGTTTTGCATCCTTTATTCAATGATTGATTATCTTAATTGAACTTGATTCTGGACCTTTCTTTCAATGTTATTAATTATTTTTATTTTGAACAAACAAGATATGATATCATGTTATTAGTTGACAAATCTCATCATATCATATCCCTTTTGATATCTTTTTTTCGATTACGAACATTTTCATGGTATCAAACTTTTGGTATGTAGGATAATTACATTTATATTTTTCCTTATCCAAAAAAGGGTCTTGGATTTGTTATCTTATTGTATAAATCTTGTTCTTTCATAAAAAGCACTTTATAGAGATAATTTCTAGACATATAATTGGTATGTTTAGTTTGCATGCTATTCTCATTTTCCCCATGTGCTAATTCTTTTAAGTTGTATTATTGGCCTAATTTTTAATTGTTCGATTCTCTCTCTTCACATGGGTATATTATACTTAGAGTTTCATATCTTTGAAGGAAATATTGTGCATGATTGGGGATATCCCGTCTTTATGAGAGATAATTTTGTTTGGTATATCACTATTATATCTTTAGTCTTAATAGACTTTAGGCTTGATGTTGTTTATTCATTTTTATAGAGTATATGGTATTACTTTTGAATATTATATTGACGAAGAATTTCCATATATGTTGATATAATTATTTATTAAATTAGTATATTATATTTGTTTTATATGATTACTTGTTTAATTTGTTGATAGTTTGCAAAGGTTACTCTGATGACATGTTAATCATCTTTTTTCATTGATGATTTCATCTTTATGATTCTTGGATAAATTATTTTATATATTATTTTTATGTATTCTATATCCTTAGTAGTTTCTTTTTATTGTTGTATTCATCCTTAAGATTTGTATGTATTATGATCTTTGACTTGATCATATGGTCTTAGTCATCTTTCATAGATACTTCCTTTCTCATGATATTATTTAGTTCAACTGGTATCTAGGCTTATGTTTTTTGAGTTAGCATTTGGAACATACAATTGCAACTATTTATTTATCAACAAATGTTAATTATAATCCTAAACACTTTCTCCACTATGATTATATCCGTGCTAAGAACATTTTGAGGCTATATGCTAAAATCTTGACGATGGTTTCTTATATGTGTCTTATTAGATCATTATTGATCATTTGTGACTTTGTATACTTTACCATGTGACTCATATCCCAAATTATTATTATTATTATTATTATTATTATTATTATTATTATTATTATTATTATTATTATTATTATTATTATTATTATTATTATTATATTCTTGTGCCTATTAATAAATGTTGCTAGTTTGTATTCTAACATATATTCTTTATTGTTTCTTATTGTAGATTCTCTTATGTCTTTATTGATTTATTTATTTATTTATTTTTATCTTTTTGAAAAGATGAGAAGTTTTCAAAAGGGAGAGAAGATTAAATTAAGGTGGAGAATCAATTTGAAAGAAAAGAGGAAAAGTATACGATGGGGGGGGGGGGGGGGAGAAAATTAGTTTTATTGAGTTGTACAATTACTTTGTATTTCTTAGTGGAAGAAAATTTATGCTATAATATACTCAGGTTCATTTAGTAAGGAGGGTAGATTTTAACATTTGGCTTTTGTGATATTTTTGTTTATTCATAGTTATTGTATTATCTTTAATTCCTTGTATAATTTTATATTGTATATCTATGTAGTTAAGTTAATATCATATTTCTATATGTTTGGTGAATTGAACTACGTTTTTTTTATGATATGTAATACTTATCATTTTGTTACCAAATTAATGACAATAAGGGGGAGAGAGATTCCTTCCTATAAAATGGGAAAGATATTTCTTACTTGAGATTTTCTTCTTATAAGAAGAAAATAATGATAAATTAAGAGGGGGGGGGGGTATCTATTCAATGACATCATGACACTTTTCACGTGAAATTGAGTTATGAGGAGTATATACATATACATATTATTGTGTACGGGCATATAAGATTTATGGGCTAAAGTTATTATTATTTTTATCATATATAGAGGTGCGTTTGTAGTATTTGACTTTTATATCATTTATCCAGTGCATTAGTTTGTAAGAGTATTTAATTAATTATCTAATTAACTAATTAATTAATCTTTTAGCTCTACCATTGGCGGTTCCCAAGTTCGGATGTGAAACAAGGTGGGTTAGTGTCAGGTTGACAGCTGAGTGTAAAATTTATGCCAAGTCTTATTGATGGATTCTCTAGTTAAAAGAAGAAATGTTAATAAAATAAAATACAGAAAATTAAATTTGGTACCTGGAATTTAGGAATGCTAACTCGAAAGTGTAAAGAACTTATGGATACCTTAAAAAAGAAAAATGAATATAGCATGCATACAAGAAATATACATATACATATTATTGTGTACGTGCAATATAATGTTTATCGTCTAGAGTTATTATTATTTTTATCATATGTAGAGGTGCGTTTGTAGTATTTGACTTTTATCTCATTTATCTAATGCATTAATTTGTAAGAGTATTTAATTAATAATACAATTAACAAATTAATTAATCTTGTAGCTCCACCATTGTCGGTGCCCATGTTCGGATGTGAAATAAGGTGGGTTAGTGTCAGGTTGATAGCCATCTGTAAAATTTATGTCAAATCTTTTTAATGTTTTCTCTTGTTAAAAGAAAAAATGCAAATGCAAATAAAATACATAAAATTGAATTTGGTACCTGTAATTTAGGAACACTAACTGGCAAGTGTAAAGAACTTATGGATACCTTAAAATGAAGAAAAATCAATATAGCATGCATACAAGAAACAAAATGGAAGGGTGAGAAGACTAAAGAGATTGGAGAATCATATAAATTATTTTATTCTGGAGGGAGAGATAATCGTAGAAATGGAATAGGTATTGTTGTTCATCACTGCATGAAAGATAAAGTTGCGGATGTTAAAAGATGGGGAGATAGATTAATGGGCATTAAGATCGTCTTAGATAAAATAATATTGAATATTATAAGTGCTTATGCGCCCCAAGGATCTTTAGATGAAAATGTAAAGAAATTACGTTGGGAATAATTGGATGAAATATTACAACAAATTCCTACTCATGAAAACATATTATTAGGAGGATACTTGAATGGGAATGTAGTAGTAGAAAGGGACGGTTATGAAAGGATACATGGGGGTTGTGGTTTTGGTAAGATAAATAAAGGAGGAGAAACTATCTTAGAATTTGCTAAGGCATATGATCTAGAATAAACAACACACATTTTTTTTGAAAATGGAAGAATAATTAATAACATTTAAAAGTGGAGAGAATAAAACTCAAATAGAATAATGCTTACTTAGAAGAAGAGACTTGAACACATGCAAAGACTTAAAGTTATACCAGGTGAAAGCTTAACAAATCAACATCGCCTATTAGTAGTAGATTTAGCCATTAAAGGATTTAAATACCGAAAAGATAAAGTAGGTTTTCAAAATAAACAAATAGAAGGATTTAAAAAGATGCAAAGCGATAGAATTTAGGAACAAGTTCTTGTTAAACATAAAGTGGAATTGGGATAACAATGTTAACAACATTTGATCAAGAACAACGAATGATATTGGGAAAATAGGTAAGAAAATTTTGAGAGAGATTAAAGGAAAAAGATTTATAAAAAAGAGACTTTGTGGTGGAATAAGGAAGTGCAAAAGATAATACAAAAGAAACAAGTAAGTTTCAAAGAATGGCAAAAGAGTAATAATTAATAAGACTTATAAAGGTGTGAGAAATTAAAAAGTGAAGTAAAAAATATTATTACAAATGCACAATAAAATGCACTAGATAATCTTTATTGTAAATTAGGTACCAAGGAAGGTGAAAAGGAGATATATAAATTGGAAAAGAATATATATATATATATATATATATATATATATATATATATATATATATATAAGGGATATGGGTCCAGTTAAATGTATAAAAGGTATAAATTAAAGTATATTAATTAAGGATAAAGAAATTATAGATAGATGGTAACAATATTTTCAAGGATTAGTGAATGAATAATATCTCAAAAAAGATGTCGAGAACGTAGAATCGAATATAGGAATTGTATGTCCGATTACTAAAAAAGATATAGATATATTAATAAGAAAAATGAGAAGGAGTAAAGTGGTTGGCTCAGATAAAATACCCATAGAGGTTTGGAGAACCCTAGGAAGTATAGGGGTATAATGGTTAACATGTTTATTTAACAAAATTTTAAAAGTAAGAAACATGCCAGATGAGTGGAGGAAAAGCACCATAATACCTTTGTATAAAAATAAAGGGTATATACAAAACTGCGGTAATTATAGAGGAATGAAACTGATAAAATTACACTACGAAATTATGGGAAAAGGTTATAGAACAAAGAATAAGAAATGAGTCAACTATTTCAAACAATCAATTTGAATTCTAGGCCGATCCACCACGGAAGCTATTTACTTATTAAGATAGTTAATGGAGAAATGTAAAAGTAAGAATAAAAATTTGCATATGGTGTTGATAGACATAGAATATGCATATGATAGAGTACCTAGGGATATAATATGTTGGTCCTTAAGGGGAAAAACAGTCTTAATGAGTTATATTAAACTTATTGAAGATATGTATGATAAAACAAAGACTAGAGTAAGAACTATTTGCGATGAAACTAATGATTTTATGATTAAAGTGGGCCTACAACAAGGATCAAATTTAAGTCCTCACTTATTTACCATTGTACGGGATGAGATTACAAAGAAAATACAAGAAGATGTCCCATGGTGTATGTTGTTTGCGGATGATATAGTTTTAGTAGACACTTTAAAGGAAGCCTCGGCGTTGAGAGTAAATACTTGGAGAAATGCCTTAGAATCTAAGGGAATACAAATCAGTAGAAATAAAACTGATTTTTGTAATGTAAATTTAACAATGAGTCATCTAATAGCATAATCTTAAAGATTGAAGAAAACGTGATAAAACAAACTACAAATTTTGTTATTTAGGTTCAGTGATTCAAAGTAATGGTGATATTGATGAGAATGTCATGAGTAGAATATCAACTAGTTGGATGAAATAGATATAAGCAAGTGGGGTGTTATGCAATAAGAGGATAACTAATAAATTAAAAGGAAAATTTTATAGAACAGTTGTCAGGCCAGCGACCCTATATAGAGCGGAATGTTTGAATTTAAAGAAAAAACATGAACAAAGTCTCAATGTTAGTGAGATGAGGATGCTCCAATGGATGATAGAAATTACTATAAAGGACAAGATTAAAAACCATTATGTGAGAGAAAAATTAGGAGTATCTCCCATTACGAATAAATTAAGAGAAAGCAGACTTAGATGGTATAACATGTTCTACGTAGACCAGCAGATGCACATTGGAAATTGAGGGTAAAAGAGGAAGGGGCTACCCTAAGATATCATGGGAGTAAATTATTAGGAGAGATCTTAAGGATTTAAACTTAAATGAAAGATATTGATTATAATACATTATAATGGAAAAGGAGAATCCATACGGCCGACCCCATGTGATGGGATTAAGGCAAGGATGATGATGATGATTGCTAGAGTTTGAATATAATTTAAACGATTAAACAATTCATACCTTAATAATCAAATCTATCACATTCATATTATTACATCCTAATTAATTGTCTTTATATACATTGGTATGGTGATCATATTTGCTAATGTATGACAAGTTAATAGGTACTGGTTAACTCCTTTGGATTGCTTGGATTCTTTATAATAAGGGTATAGGTTGATCATTACCTTTGTCCAATATTTATCATGTGTCAGGGGTTGATAGATTTTCTTATTTCTTATAATACTTATTTTGTATATTTTTTAAGGTAATAAAAAAGGGTAAAGTACTCTTAGGTCCCTCGCAAACAAATTTTAAACACTAAAGTAATTTTGACAAATTTAAACACTTAGGTCCACTATTTCTCTTCTTGTGAAAGTCCACGCTATTGGCATAACAAGTGGACCTAATAGTAAATTGTCCTTAAATGTTTAAAATTTGTTTTCAAGGGACCTAATTATAAATTGCCCTAAAAAATGAGAGGTTGTAAGATTATTTGTATACTCATGTGCCATTGGAAAATGGATTGTCATGTTTCGTTTTAAAAATTATACATTATATTTCTTGTCTTTGATGTCATTCTATTAAAGCATTTCAAAATTTCACATTCACTGAAAGTCTCCATCAAAACTCAACCAGACATCATACGTCTTCACACTGGTTAGTATTCCACTTAGGTTGAGTGAAATAGACTTAGTAGGCCTACATTTTTTTCATAATCAAATTAAGTTTCCATAATTGGAAAATGATTTTGTGTATGTAAGTGTGATCGAGGGCGAAAAGTGTACTCGTGTAAGGGCACCGTCATTGTTTCTGATTCACCGCCTTAATACAAAAACCTAAACTACAACTAAACTTTTGATACAAGTATAGCGATAAGTCGGGTATAATAAGATTTCCAGAGGGAATGTCGTATAGATTGATAGATTATGTTACTACTTCAGGAATAAAAATGTAAAAGGTGATTGCTAACTAAAAAGAAAAAAAAAGATAAACTAGGCATGTGTATTTAAACTATGTTAACAAAAGGGAATAAAAACTATAGGTTACATGGGCTCGCGGATTATTAAGATTACGTTTCGTTTAGTCAATTAATTAAATCAAGAGTTGTCACACCCCTAAATTCTCATAAAAGACTAATATGATTTTGATGTCAACAAATACCCTGGAAATTATTCACGCGAGGTCATAAATATGGAGCATAAATTATATACACCATTAAATTTTCTAGACATAATAACTAGGACAACCCAGTAGAAATAAACTCGTAAAAACCGTCACCAAAGAAAAGCAACTCATCAACCCAAGGTGATATCAATCCGACACAACCAAATATTAATTAGCCGCAAAGCATGATTAAAGACATTAATTAAAACGAGGAAGTAAACCTAATTTGGAAAGCAAGTAAAGTAAAGAAATAAACCTAAATTACAAAGGAAGAAAGCAATAAAAGGAACTTAAATTCATGGAGGAGGTGCAAAGATTACAAACTGGGTATGAAACCCTAAGAAAATGGAGGAGAGGGGAACTCCACCTTAAAACCCTAAAAATTATCTAAAAAAATGATATATATCTCCCAAAATAAATGTGACACCCCGCCTAATTAAATACCGGGCGATCACTCCTTTATTAAATTAAAATCAAGGTGAATAGTTGGTTCATTCTTAGCATCACTGTCGAAAAATACTTTTCCAATTTGAACACCCTAAATAATTAAGCTTAGTGTCAAAAACCATTTTAGACTTTACTTTCCAAATTTTATTTAATAAATCAACATTTAAAACTTGCCATCATTCATAGATAAAGGGTCACACAACAATTATCCTGGAATATATAAATCCAAATAACCAAACATTCAAATAATTGAATCCAACATTTAATACTTAAATTGGAACATCCTGACAATAATAATCCCAAAAGTAAAATACTGAAGAAACTAAATGAATCACAATGTCTGCTAAATAAGTGAATAATGGAAAGGGCGACACATGCCCAACTAGGATAAATAATGCTAGGAGTAGAATCAAATGAAGGAGGTCGTCTAAGCAAGAGGCCTGCAACTCCCACATAAGCTGCAGCGCGTTCCTTCCAAAGGATCCTATACAAGACGCCCCTGTGGCTGGGTACTTGTAATATATACATATATATACAAGAGAAAAAGGAAAATAGAAACGGGTCAGAGCCTGATAGTGTAAATGATTTAAAATTTGTTTAGCAAGTATTTAAAATGTTTACAAGCCAATGCAACAACATATTAGTGCGGCACTCTCTTGAGAAATTCTCACCTCTCTTCTAATGTGCACGCCTATCGCACTAATCTTCCCAATGATATAACTTATCTTAGGTTACTCATACGATTTAAACTAAGAAATTTCATTGTTTAAGAGATTAATTCCATTTGATCACATAGTTCTCATTTAAACCTTATTTGTTAATAAAGTTTCCCAGTGTCATATTATACTTTCAAAACAAGCATTTCCAAATTGAAGTCATTATTCATTTCTTACTTACCATAAACATAATAGGAAGTTCCCAATTTCAAAATTAAATATATATATTAAATACTCATATATATATATATATATATATATATATATATATATATATATATATATATATATATATATATATATATATATATATATATATATTCTAACAACACCCCACATAAAAAATTTGGTGCGGGCATACTCTGCTATCCAATCCCCGTCTCACTCGTACTAAGGGAAATACAAGTTCGGAATCACTCTTGAACGGTATTATCACATACACAAACAATATTGAGGCGAAGCATTGATTCCAACTCTCTAAGAGGATAGAACATACCCACACGTATCTTAGGACCGTCTGACCATCGATCAGATAGCATGTACCAAGGATATCTATCTTCTAGGGTACGAGTCAATATCTCCCATAAAGGCTCCTCGAGATAAGACTGTTCCAGCGCGGTAACCTCAGGGATAGCAAGTAGCACAGGCATGATTTTCACACGTATATAGTATATGAATAAACACAGTCATATAAATATACTACTATTACCATATCTCTTTAGGTACCTTTCATCACCCATAATATAATATTTATCATTATTACTCAATCTTTAGTTATCACGTATAACGTTTCGTCTCTTACTTTAATTCAGGGATTAATCCAACTTACTACGTAACACTCATGGACTCTATCCTCCCAAGTGTAGAATTCAGTAGGTACTCATCTATTTTCAACGTAGCTATTTTACGCGTCTCTCCCCTTAATACACAACCCCATCGTCCCTTATGTGTAAGCATTCCAAAAATTTAAATTTCATCTTAGATTAAAAGTCTCATAGTTTTTAATAAGTCCTACTGGTCTCCTTTATCTTACAAAGTATTTTAATAAGGATGCCCAAAGATTTTCACTCATTTACTTTGAATTTAACAATTTAAAATTGGAAATGTGAGTCTGCCAGAAGGGGTCGATCGATCGAGGGCAGGGGCTCGATCGATCGATGCGTCGATGGATCGACACCCCTGGTTCGATCGATCGATCAAACAGGTATGCGAATTCTGCAGATTAGCAGTTACGGGTTTCATAATCTAACCTTAATCAAATCCTTATTTTTCATACCCAAACTCCCTAAAATTCATACTACAATCTGTGTGAACCCATATTATACATCTTCAACGTAAAGCATGCAATTTTCCATCAATAACCATAGATTAATAGGTCAAAACTCATATAAATCTCAATAACCCTAGAATTTCTTTAACATGGTTCTAATCAGTCTTTTTTCCATAAATTTTTACTCCTAATTCATCACAAATTCGTGGTTAAGCCTCTACATGTGAAGGGGTTTCCTGATTATCATTCAAATCATTACTACATGCGATTTTCCTATCTCCAACATGAATTTTCGTCTACCAAACCCATCCTAATCACCCTAGACTAACATGAACGATCCATTAACGAAAATAAGAAAGATAAATAATTGCCTAGAAATTTCAAAGTTCTGATTTGATGACGAATTTGGTGTGGTTGTGTTCCCCGTCGCGCGATCTACGCGTTGGTGGTGGTGGCGGTGCAACCAGATGAATTTTCGGTCTAGAATTTGCTTTGAAAGTTCTCTCCTTCCCTCTCCTATGGCCGTCACTTGTCTTTGGTTGTGTTAACCCTAGAAGGAAACCTTAGACATCTGATATACCCCTTGAAATTTCGTGGGTTTAATTACCCAAAATTACAAAATGTCCAAAATGCCCTCCCGGGGTACTAATTAAGCCTAAAAATGCCCCGAGACCCAAACTAAACCCCCGGGTACACTTTTCTGACTATTTCGACCCTTACGGACACTTTGGCTCACTCAAAACGACCATACGAGCAACTTATAATATATTCACTTTTATTAATCAATATTTAGTTCCGACGCGACACCGGCGCGTTCCGACTCAAATTTCCAAGATTGTCATTTTATTCACTCTTGACATTTAATAGAACCAATATTATATTACTTTACTCATTAGTAATATTCAACAACAAGTTTCCCATAATTACTAACTCACATCACATTAATAATTATAAAGTGGTTAATTTCCGGATTTATATTAAATTAATAACTCACATTAAATTTAATAAATCCCCAAATTAATATAGCATAAAAATACGGGGTATTACATACTTCCCCCCTAATAACAGAAATTCGAAAAATAAGGCATACCTGGTAAGAATAAATCTGGGTATCTCTCGTGCATATCTGCCTCACGCTCCCAAGTGGATTCCTCCACATTATGATGCTCCCACTGGACCCGTACAAGTGGAACTACCTTCGACATCAATCTCCTCTCACTATGGTCTATGATAGCCACCGATCTCTCCTCGTAAGAGCTGTCAGGCTGTAAGTCTATCTCATCTATCGCGATGTGAGTATGGGCCATATCATCCCGAAGATATCGTCTCAACGACGAGATGTGGAATACATCGTGAATGCGATGTAAATGCTCTGGCAGTCCCAATCTGTATGCCACCGGCCCAATCCTCTCGATAATGGGAAATGGTCCCACGTACCTCGGGGCCAATTTCCCTTTATTCCTGAACCTCATCACTCCTTTCATAGGCGATACACGTAGTAATACTTGGTCCCCCACATTAAACTCCCAGAAGAACCGTTTCGCATCGGCGTAGCTTTTCTGCCTGTCCTGAGCTACTCGAATACGACCCCTGATTATCTCAATCCTCGCGGAGGTTTCCTGAATCACCTCTGGTCCTAGAAACTTGTTATCCCCCACCTCTAGAGAACAAGTTGGGGAATGACAAGGTCTACAATACAAAGCCTCGAATGGAGCCATTCCAATTGTGAACTGATAAGAGTTATTATAAGCGAACTCTACCAGTGGAAGGTGTGGCTCCCAACTTCCTCCAAAATCAAGAACACACATGCGTAGCATATTCTCCAACATCTAATTAGTATGCTCTGTATGTCCATCTATCTGTGGGTGATAAGCTGAACTCAATCTCAACTCTGTACCCATAACCTCCTGAAATCTCTCCCAGAAACGCGACATGAAAATCTTGTCTCCGTTTGGCACAATATTCAAGGGCACCCCATGTAATCTGACAATCTCAGCAATGAACAACTGAGCATTATGACCCGTGGTATAGTCTGTCCGCACCGACAGAAAATGATCCACCTTGGTCAATCGGTCTATAATCACCCAGATAGAGTCGTGGCCCCGCTGTGATGTAGGAAATCCTGTAATAAAGTCCATGGAAATACTCTCCCACTTCCACGCGGGTATTTCCAATGGCTGAAGCAACCCTGACGGTCTCTGATGGTCCACCTTTACCAGCTAGCAGGTAAGACACATGGACACGAACTCAGTAATGTCCTTCTTCATCCCACTCCACCAGTATTGCCGCATCAAAGCCTGGTACATCTTATCTCCTCTAGGATGTACCACAAATAGGGACCCGTAAGACTGGTTCATCACTGCATGACGTAATTCTGATCCTTCTGGGACTACTAATCTCCCATTAAACCTCAAACCCCCATCAGAACTAACAGAATAGGACTCAGCACCCTCGGCTAAAAGTTGTATAATCTGCTCCTGGCAAAACGGGTCTACGGTCTGTGCTTGTATCACCTTCGTAACAATCTCGAGTATCTCTGTCATGACAGATATGAAGGAACGGGCTACTGCATCCTGGTAACCCAGCTCCTTCCACTTTACTTTCCAGATGTCTGCTACATCGCCTACCGATCTACGGCTCAACGTATCAGCAACTATGTTGGCCTTCCCCGGGTGGTATTGTATATCGAACTGGTAGTCCTTCACAAACTCTAACCATCTGCGCTGACGCATATTCAGCTCTCGCTGAGTGAACAGGTACTGCAGTGACTTGTGGTCTGTGAATAAGCGAAACTTCTCCCCCAATAAATAGTGCCTCCATATCCTCAATGCAAAAACGACCGCTGCTAACTCCAGGTCATGGGTGGGGTAATTCTTCTCATGCGGCTTAAGCTTGCAGGAGGCAAAATCTATAGCCTTCTCCTCCTACTGAAGTACTCCCCCAAGTCCCCGTAAATAGGCATCGGTGTAAACCAGGTACTCCACCCCTGGCTTAGGTAAAGCAAGGACTGGTGCTGAAGTAATCTTGTCTTTCATATGGTACCCCTTTGCGAGTCAGGTTCGTCAATGGACCCGCTATTTTGGAGAATCCTCGAATGAATCTCCTGTAGTATCCGACTAACCCCAATAAACTACGCACTTCCATCGGTGTCGTGGGCTGTCCCCACTCCCTCACCGCTGACACTTTACTTGGGTCAACTGATATCCCCTGTTCAGAAACAACATGGCCCAAGAACTGTACTTCTCGCAACCAGAATCCGCACTTCTCGTACTTGGCATACAGCTAATGCTCTCATAGAGTCTGAAGAACCTGTCTCAAATGCTCGGCATGCTCCTCCTTGGAGTGTGAATATATCAAAATGTGACCTATGAAGACGCTGACAAACTGATCCAAGAACTCTCTGAACACTCGGTTCATTAAGTCCATGAATACAGCTGGAGCATTTGTGAGGCCAAATGGCATCACTCTGAACTCATAGGACCCATATCTCGTCAAGAAAGTAGTCTTTGAAACATCCTGCTCCCTAATTCGTAGCTGATGGTACCCCGACCTCAGATCTATCTTCGAAAAGAAAGTTGCTCCCCTCAGCTGGTCGAATAGATCATCGATTCGAGGCAACGGATACCTATTTCGTATCATGACCTTGTTCAACTCTCGGCAGTCCACACATAGCCTCAGTGAACCATCTTTCTTTTTCACAAACAAGACTGGAGTGCCCCAAGGTGAGGTACTCCTGCGAATGAAGCCCTGACCTAACAGCTGCTCTATCTGATCTCGTAACTCTCGCATCTCCTCCGGAGCCATATGGTATGGAGCGCGTGCTATCGGTCTAGTATTTGGTAATAAATCTATGACAAAGTCTATCTCTCGACTGAGGGGTAGGCTTGGTATCTCCTGAAATACATCGGAATACTCACGGATAACTGGTATCGAGTCTAAGGGAATTACAACCTCCTTAGAGGTATCCTCCTCTATGTAATACAAATGAGCCGTCGAGCCTCCCTCTGGGCGAGGCATCGCCACTACAAACATCTCTTACCCCGGAATGGCAAAAATAATACTCCTATAAAAACAATCTATCATGGCCCTGTAAGCAGGGAGCCAATCCATACCGATAATAACATCATGCTCATGCATATCTAAGGCTAACATGTCTGCAGGTAATACCAAGCTGCCAATCTCTACCCCCACATCCCGGCATATAAAGAAAATAAGCGAACCACTCCCCAGTGGTGAGTCTACACACGTCACAGTGCTCTCTGCTATGGCTAATAACCCTAAGGCCTTCGCAAAATGAGTAGCTATAAAAAATGCGTCGCCCCAGTATCAAATAAAACTTGACCCATAGTACCATGGATATGAAACATACCCTCAATTGCGGGTGGTGCCTTCGGAGCTACTGACTGGTGGATGTTATAGACACGTCCATACTGTAACTGCCCCTGCTGCACTGGAGCTGCTGGAATGGCTGGTACATGGGCTGGTGCTGGGAGGGTGGTCTCTGTGGATCATTATGGGCACCCTGCTGCTGTGGGGCCCTATCACCCTCTGGGCAATCCTGGCACTTATGTCCATGCTTCCCGCACACAAAACATCGACCTCTGAAGTTACTACTCTTCTGACCCTGCTGTTGTCGGCGTTGGCCTTGTTGGCCCTGCTGACTTGGGGCTTTATTCCTCTCTGGGCAATCCTGACACCTATGGTCATTTCTGCCACATCGGAAACACCTCCTTCAAACTATCTTACTTTACTACGTTGTTGTCTAGTCTCGCTTTCTTCTTGGTTTAGCTGGCCTTGATAAGAAATTTACGGAAAAATGATGTCAGGTTGAGGATAATTCTTCCACTTGTGATTTGGTTGTACACATTTATGGCAGAGTTCCGAAATTCTTTGCTGGTCGGGTTGTAGTTCCTCCCCAGTCTGATTCGGACAAGATTGACGTTTATGACCATTCCTTCCACATTTGAAACACCGCTTTATGACTTTAGTTTGAGCCTAACCTTGTTGGCCCTCACACCTTTGGCCCTTTACATAAATTTTGTTCTCTCTGGAACTGTCTCGGTCTTGAGTGGTTTGTTGCCGAAATTTCGGTTCCTTCGCACAATTGTCAACTTTAGTCATATGAATTTGATCAACCTATCTAGGTCTTTTGCCTCCTCTAAGCTGCATACTGCGTTCGTGGTATTGTAGGACTGCAGTGGTAACCGCTTGTGCCACAATGCCCGCAAATTCGACAGTTGGTACCCTTTTTGGAGACACCTGAGGTGCGAGTTATCCTTGTTCATTAACTTCCCCAATGGCCTTAGCTCGCTCGTCCCGACGGGCCATTTGAAAATGAAAAATTTAATCTGAATAAGTTCAACGTTCATATCGACAAATCGCAGAAGCACAAATTTCCAACGCATAAAGATGAATTCAACATTCCTAATGTTAGGTCTCTAAATCAAAGACGCTAAGGTGGAAATGAGATAAGACGTACAGATCATAAGGACACTAGAACCTGATGCTCTGATACCACCTGTGACACCCCGCCTAATTAAATACCGGGCGATCACTTCTTTATTAAATTAAAATCAAGGTGAACAGTTGGTTCATTCTTAGCATCACTGTCGAAAAATAATTTTCCAATTTAAACACCCTAAATAATTAAGCTAAGTGTCAAAAACCATTTTAGACTTTACTTTCCAAATTTTATTTAATAAACCAACATTTAAAACTTGCCATCATTCATAGATAAAGGATCACACAAAAATTATCCTGGAATATATAAATCCAAATAACCAAACATTCAAATAATTGAATCAAACATTTAATACTTAAATTGGAACATCCTGACAATAATAATCCCAAAAGTAAAATACTGAAGAAAGTAAAGGAATCACAATGTATGCTAAATAACTGAATAATGGAAAGGGCGACACATGCCCAACTAGGATAAATAATGCTAGGAGTAGAACCAAATAAATGAGGTCATCTAAGCAAGAGGCCTGCAACTCCCACCTAAGCTGTAACGCGTTCCTTCCAAAGGATCCTATGCTAGACGCCCCTGTGGCTGGGCACCTGTAATATATACATATATATACAAGAGAAAAAGGAAAATAGAAACGGGTCAGAGCTCGATAGTGTAAATGATTTAAAATTTGTTTAGCAAGTATTTAAAATGTTTACAAGCCAATGCAACAACATATTAGTGCGGCACTCTCTTGAGAAATTCTCACCTCTCTTCTAATGTGCACGCCTATCGCACTAATCTTCCCAACGATATAACTTATCTTAGGTTACTCATACGATTTAAACTAAGAAATTTCATTGTTTAAGAGATTAATTCCATTTGATCACATAGTTCTCATTTAAACCTTATTTGTTAATAAAGTTTCCCAGTGTCATATTATACTTTCAAAACAAGCATTTCCAAATTGAAGTCATTATTCATTTCTTACTTACCATAAACATAATAGGAAGTTCCCAATTTCAAAATTAAATATATATATTAAAATACTCGTATATATATATATATATATATATATATATATATATATATATATATATATATATATATATATATATATATATATATATATATATATATATATATATATTCTAACAGCACCCCACATAAAAATTTTGGTGCGGGCATACTCTGCTATCCAATCCCCGTCTCACTCGTACTAAGGGAAATACAAGTTCGGAATCACTCTCGAACGGTATTATCACATACACAAACAATATTGAGGCGAAGCATTGATTCCAACTCTCTAAGAGGATAGAACATACCCACACGTATCTTAAGACCGTCTGACCATCGATCAGATAGCCTTTACCAAGGATATCTATCTTCTAGGGTACGAGTCAATATCTCCCATAAAGGCTCCTCGAGATAAGACTGTTCCAGCACGGTAACCTCAGGGATAGCAAGTAGCACATGCATGATTTTCACACGTATATAGTATATGAATAAACACAGTCATATAAATATACTACTATTACCATATCTCTTTAGGTACCTTTCATCACCCATAATATAATATTTATCATTATTACTCAATCTTTAGTTATCACGTATAACGTTTCGTCTCTTACTTTAATTCAGGGATTAATCCAACTTACTACGTAACACTCATGGACTCTATCCTCCTAAGTGTAGAATTCAGTAGGTACTCATCTATTTCCAACGTAGCTATTTTACGCGTCTCTCCCTTTAATACACAACCCCATCGTCCCTTATGTGTAAGCATCCAAAAAATGTAAATTTCATCTTAGATTAAAAGTCTCATAGTTGTTAATAAGTCCTAGTGGTCTCCTTTATCTTCCAAAGTATTTTAATAAGGATGCCCAAAGATTTTCACTCATTTACTTTGAATTTAAAAATTTTAAATGGGAAATGTGAGTCTGCCAGAAGGGGTCGATCGATCGAGGGCAGGGGCTCGATCGATCGACATCCCTGGTTCGATCGATCGATCAAACAGGTATGCAAATTCTGCAGATTAACCGTTACGGGTTTCATAATCTAACCTCAATCAAATCTAGATTTTTCATACCCAAACTCCCTAAAATTCATACTACAACCAGTATGAACCCATATTATACATCTTCAACGTAAAACATGCAATTTTCCATCAATAACCATAGATTAATAGGCCAAAACTCATATAAATCTCAAGAACCCTAGAATTTCTTTAACATGGTTCTAATCAGTCTTTTTCCATAAATTTCTACTCCTAATTCATCACAAATTCGTGGTTAAGCCTCTACGTGTGAAGTGGCTTCCAGATTATCATTCAAATCATTACTACATGCGATTTTCCTATCTCCAACATGAATTTTCTTCTACCAAACTCATCCTAATCACCCTAGACTAACATGAACGATGCATTAACGAAAATAAGCAAGATAAATACTTTCTTGGAAATTTCAAAGTTCTGATTTGATGGCAAATTTGGTGTGGTTGCGTTCCCCGTCGCGCGATCTACGCGTTGGTGGTGGCGGCGGTGCAACCGGATGAATTTTCGGTCTAGAATTTTCTTTGAAAGTTCTCTCCTTCCCTCTCATATGGCCGTCACTTGTCTTTGGTAGTGTTAACCCTAGAAGTAAACCTTAGACATCTGATATAACCCTTGAAATTTCGTGGGGTTAATTACCCAAAATTATAAAATGTCCAAAATGCCCTCTCGGGGTACTAATTAAGCCTAAAAATGCCTCGAGACCCAAACTAAACCCTCGGGTACACTTTTCTGACTATCTCGACCCTTCCGGACACTTTGGCGCACTCAAAATGACCATACGAGAAACTTATAATATATTCACTTTTATTAATCAATATTTAGTCCCGATGCGACACGGGCGCGTCCCGACTCAAATTTTAAAGATTGTCATTTTATTCACTCTTGACATTTAATAGAACCAATATTATATTACTTTACTCATTAGTAATATTCAACAACAAGTTTTCCATAATTACTAACTCACATCACGTTAATAATTATAAAGTGGTTAATTTCTAGATTTATATTAAATTAATAACTCACATTAAATTTAATAAATCCCCAAATTAATATAGCATAAAAATACGGGATATTACAATAAACAAAAGCCCATTTTATAGTTAGTGGGAAAAAAGGAGAAAAGAAAAAGGGAAAAGAAAAGGAAAATAAACAAGTTGCCACAAATCTGCTCCAAGTGGTCGACCGCGAGGTCATGATTGGTCGATCGGTCCTTCGGGTTAAATCCCCTATAAAGTTTCCAAGGTAAAATCCCAAACACCGGTCGATCGGTACTCTGTTTTCCATCCAAGTCTACTCAAGAATGGGGAGAAAAGGTACTAACGAAATCGGTCATATCTTCTTTGTCTGAACTCCAAATGATGCGTCAGTCAAGGCCACGCAAAGCCAACTCGATGGACTATGCTTCTGTGAAGTCCCGCTGAGCCAGAGATGAATAGTGAAATTTCTAAAATTCCCTTGAAGTAGCGTTCGATGGTAGAACTTCTATGAAATGCAACTGAACCTCACTTTAAGCGTTCCATTACCTATAAAGGCACAATTAACCCTTCCAAAGCATATAAACATACATAATAGAGGTTGTCTGGTTAACAAGCATAAATATAGGCATAAAGAGCACAAAAAGTGCTAGAATGGATTAGGTAACGGGCACGCATATGCAATAATCATGACATATCACACCCCCTAACTTAGACATGGCTAGTCCCTAGTGATGAAAGAAACAAAACTAGTCAGCAAAAGGCGGAACAAAATGTATATATACATAGGAATAGAAATGCCACTTTTGTAGGAAACACGATGCATTTAGCTTATACAATAAGCCGTTAAACCTCTAGGTTACCTTAGTGGACGGGTGTTGTCTCATGAGGGTTTTCAAGGATGAAACCCAAAAACATCAAATTTCTTCAAAATATGTTCAATCACATGTGACATGCCCAACAATAATGAACAAGATTTCAATATGTTATTATAAATGTGAATGGATTCACATAAAAGTCCATAGTTATTAACATTATACAACAAACTTCATCGAATTGAAACCTTAAAAGTGGGAGGGCAACGAGCACATGCAAAGTATGATTTGGTGAAAAACTTATATAAATTGGATAATAAACATTAAAGCGTGCATATTTTTCAATCCTCACTAGGCATTACACTCAATAAAAGAAATCACTAGGAATGGGAGGTAATACATAGGACATGCGAGAATAAAGAGTAAATGGAAATGGAAACTAGGTCGCGCACATGTCACATATGAAGAACGCTATATAGAAAATAAAAACTTGTAATCTCAATGAAAGATACCACTCATTAAATGAGGCGAAATTCATTTTCACAGATTATCAAAAAATTACAACTTTTGAATTAAAATCACCCTAAAATCACATAGGACTTGTATAGGGTTGTAATGTAGGTTTGGGGTTAAGGTAAGAAATGAAAGAAATATATACGGATTCAAAGTGTTTGGGGATGAAAACTCGGAATAATTGGAGATTGCGACCAATTACAAAATTGGAAAAATAATTCCCAAACAAGCATTAAATATGACAGTAGGAGAGCGAAAAGGATTATTATTATTGAACACAATATACAACATATACAACTTTCTATTTTCTTTTTCTTTTCTTCTTTTTCTAATTTTTTTTCTTTTTTTCTCTTTTTCGCTTATTCCTTTTCTTCACTTTTCTCACTCTTTTCATGCTTAATCGCAACCGCAAGACAATAACATCATTAAATCTCGAGTAACATTCCAAACAAAGGTATGGAAGGTAATATGTATGGTTTAGAAATCCAATATGGAGTTGGTTATGGGATTTTGGGTGATGAAATGAAAGGATGTATTTAGGCTTAAAGGTGTTGATTAGGGAAAGATATAAGGCGGGGTGAAGGCTATTAATGGGTGATATAGCAAAGATTGCATATGATCATTTCATAAAGTTTACGCAATTCTCGATATAAAACAATTTTGAAAATCATGCTCAGTAACACATTTCATATATGAACTTAATTAATGAACGATCAAATGAAAGGATAGTGAGATTATCGACGAATTCAACGTTTTCAATGAGGAAAGAATAGTGTATAACACTCACAAATGAAGGAAAGCCCAAAGCTCACACGGTGTAAGTATATACAATGCAACAAAATATTACCGAGTAATAAAAATCTTAAACCAAATCAATATAATAAGGAAAGCACATGTGCTCGTGGGATAAAGTTTAATTCATGAAGTTATTCATAATATCAATGATTTGAGGACTACAGGCGAATAACTTCTAAAATCGAGAACATGCATCATTGAATGTCTAATGGATTGGGCAATTGTTGAAATTTACCATCGAAAACAAAGGCAAAATGCCCAATAAAGGAGAAAAAAGAAAGAAAATCTTTTTAAATGTTTTTAATGTTTCTAAGAAAAGCATGCTTAGTAATAACATATGATCAAAGCCATGGACTAAACATGAAATGGATAGAATATCCTACACCCCATAACTTAAATGTTTCATTGTCCTCAATGCGCATTAAGAACACAACATAAAGAAATTAAAACAATGATATTACCCAAAATTGGAGCGATCCCCGAATAAGTACGAGTCCAAAGAATCTGCAAAACAAGTTAGTACCGAGCATAATGAAAAGTAATAACAAAAATTTTAACTAATTACACTAGACTAAATTAAATGGAAAGAAAAACTAAAGAAAGAAAAAATAAAAAAGATAACTATTTAGAACCTCATATTTGGACTTCACACTAACTATACACTAGAAGTCTAAATAATTGAGGATCCACCCAAAATGGGATGTGACTTTGAAAAATCAACGGTGGACCCTCCAAAGAAAACATGCCTCCCGAAAGATATGAACTCCGTTTGAAGAAAGTAAGGAATGTGTAAATAGTAAGAATGAACCATCGTCGATTAAAAGTTTGAGAGGGACAATGGGGTATTTGAATGCTAAGGGGGACAAAACCACATTGATCTCGGGAAAATTGAAATAAAATCCCCACAGTTTTTCAATTGGAAGGGGAGGTGGGGATAGTGCAAGTTAATAGCCCATGAGATGAAGTATCTTGAAATAACATTCCCGTTCAAGAATTGGGTCAAAGTCCTCAACACTTTCAACCGATTCTTGTGATAAATTTAACGGTTAGAGAATAGTAGGGAATAAAGTAAAGGAAGGACCATCAATATTAATACAATCGAAAGAATTCATAAGAGGTTGAAATTCGAAAGTGATTGGATCACTTGCAATTATATCTTCCTCAAAAAGGGGTGGAGGTGAAATGCAAGTTTCAACCTTAACCCGGTTTTGTAAAGAAATGATTTCATTGAGCATGGCATTATTTTCTAAAAATCGGGGCTTAGAACTCTCAGACCGGTCATTCAATTCCCTAATCATTAACTCATGGTCAAACAAACAAGAAGAAATATCATCTTCTTGTGCGGTTTTCTCATAGCTAATGGATTCCCCGCTTCCCAAAGTATCCTCAGAAGGCGATGAGGGATTACTTACATACTCATGAATTTCACGCTCAATGCACTCATGTTTAACAATATGTAGGCATTCTCTCATTGTATTGGGAGTATAACTTGGAAACATATTCACATAACAATTAAGGCTATCTAAAGATTTATAGCGAGACATTTCAAAATAAGCTAATTCAATAAAACGGCAAGCACAAAAATTTCAATTTCTCGAAACAATCTAGCACAAGTCAAAAAGAAAGGAGAAAATAAGGAATACAAATATGAAAAAAAATACTACGAAATAATAAAACAATTACAATCTAAAACAAAACACTCCCCGACTATGACGCTATTTTTATCGAGCAAGTTGTCAGGATCCAAGCAATAAATCAATTCATATTCAAAGAGAATCATCCCCGGCAACGGCGCCATTTTGATCGAGGGCAAAAAGTAGCGTCACATAGGAATGCTAATCGTTGTTTTCGGTTCGTCGACTCAATATAAAAAACCTAAACTACAACTACACCTGCGATATAAGTATAGCGGTAAGTCAGGTATCGTAAGAAATCCACAGGGAGTGACGATTAGATTTTAATTGATTTATTACTTCTAAAATAAAAATGTAAAAGGTGATTTGTTAACTAAAAAGAAAAAAAAGATAAACTAGGCATGTGTATTTAAACTATGTTAACAAAAGGGAATATAAACTATAGGTTACGTCGGATATCCCTCACCCCGAGTTAATTAGAATAAAATGGTTACATGGGTTCGTGGATTATTAAGATTGCGTCTCGTTTCGACAATTAATTAAATCAAGAGTTGTCACACCCCTAAATTCGCATAGAAGACTAATATGATTTTGGCGTCAACAAATACCCCAGAAATTACGCATGCAAGGTCTTAAATATAGAGCATACATGATATAACCCGTTAAATTTCCTAGGCATAATAACTAGGACATCACACTCGAAATAAACCCGTAAAAACCATCACCAAAGCAAAGTTACCCGTCAACCCAAGGTCAGTTCAATCCGAAACAACCTAATCTAAATTATTCGCTAAGCATGATTAAAGAAATAAATTAAAACAAGGAAGTAAACCTAATTTAGAAAGCAAGTAAAGTAAAAAAATAAACCTAAGTGACAAATTTAGAAAACAAGAAAATGACCTCACACTAATGGAGGAGGTGTAAAGATTACAAAATGGGTATGAAACCCTAAGAAAATGGAGGACAATGAAGCTCCCCCTTACAACCCTAAAAATTATCTAAAAAATGATATATAGCTCCCAAAGTAAACAAAAGTCCCTTTTATAGTTAGTGGGAAAAAGGAGAAAAGAAAAAGGGAAAAGAAAAGGAAAAGAAACAAGTTGCCACAAATCTACTTCAATCGGTCGATCGCGAGGTTATGACCGATCGACCAGTCCTTCAGGTAAAAGCCACTAGAAAGTTTCCAAGGAAAAATCACAAACATCGGTCGAACGGTACTCTGTTTTCCAGCCAAGTCTGCTCACGAATGGGAAGAAAAGGTGCAAACAAAATCGACCATATCTTATTTGTCCATAATCTAAATGACGCGTTGTTCATGGCCACGCTAAGCCAACTCGACGAACTATGCTTTCGTGGAATCCCGCTGAGCCAAAGATGAAGAGTAAAATGTCTAAAACGCTCTTGAAGTAGCATCCGACGATTGAATTTCTTCGAAATGCAAATGAACCTCACTTTAAGCGTTCTAATACCTACAAAGCACACTTAACCCCTGTAACGAATATAAACACACATAATAGAGGTTTTTTGGTTAATGAGCATAAATATAGGCATAAAGAGCACAAAAAGCGCTAGAATGTGTAAGGTAACAGGCGCACATATGAAATATTCGTGACATATCAATGTGCCCTGATATGGACTTGGTATTAGTGATATAAGTTTGCAAAATATGTGTTCATATAAATATTTTCAAAAGGAACATTGCTCTAGTATATGATGTATGTTTTTTATTAAGTTTAAAAACTAACAACATTTTCAGCTGTTGCCAAAGTTCTAGTGCCTCTCACTATTTGATTACGCCAGTAAATACATTTTTTTGCGCTCGTTAATTTTCTCCCACTACAAGAAAAACACCTTCTTATAATGGTCTAAAAATAATTCAAACACATTTATTACAAAAATATCATTTAAAGGTTAATGCTATTATTAATGTGGCATCTATAATATAAAATGTCATTATATGTATATTAGTATTATTTTTCATGGGAGTTTAAATATAAAAATCATATGTCCTTATAGATATTATGGACTTTATTTTTTAGAATTTCTAAACTAGGTGTACATAATATAACCTTTTTTTTCTCCCACAAAAATTTAGAAGCGTGTTTTTTTCGCCTAAAAATTTAAAAGCTCTTTTGGTCTCCCACACTCTCTTTCTTCTCTCATTCACGCTGGTCTCTCACGATAGTCTCTTTTGGTCTCTCACGATGGTCTCTTTTTGTCCCATATACACACAGACACTCTGGCCTATCAATATCTCTCTTTCTCACTCTCATTTTCTCACTTCTATGTGATACGTTGATTTGGATATCCAGAACTTTTAATTTGTTATGTGTGTGAATCTGTACATTTTTTTACATATATGTGTATATGTATATATTTGTGGAAATCAAACTTTTAATTTATGTGTATATATATATATGGATGTGAAAATTAGAATTGTTATTTTGTTTATATATATATATATATATATATATATATATATATATATATATATATATATATATATATATATATATATATAGAGAGAGAGAGAGAGAGAGAGGTTTGTGTGTGTGTGTGTATGTGTAGTAGGTGTTATTTGGATTATTATGCTCCAAGACCATATTTTAACTCTTAGGGCTCGAGATAAGGGTTAAATTTCATGTGTGTGACGCATTCATTGGTTAAGTGTAAAATAGTTAACATTTGCCTAATGCAATTATTATGAGTTTGTATAATTAATGAGTATGTTGACTAATGTCTTCTCACACGCGATATTAAGAGACTTATTCTCGTACAATGCGAGTATCGTAGTGACGATCTTTCGTTCACGCCTAACGATTCCTTACCAAATTCATCTAAAAAAGGTTTTCTTTATAGTAGTGATGTCTCTATAGTTATCACATTGTCACGCTTCATCCTTTTCGAAATAGAAAATGATAAATAATAAAATGTATATTTTTGATTTTATTTAAATGAAAAATATAAATTATATATCAATGGAGGAAAACAATTGAATTCTCTTTTTTACACTTGAGAACTATAAAGTTGTTATATTTAACTGAATTTTATGTCTGACTTTAAAAGTTATGGTTGTTGATGCATTTATATATATTTCAGTACGATTAATATGATTTGAGGATTGTATTGTTTTGTAAGAAAGCCACATTTGTACAATTGATATTTACAATCTTAATATAGTTACACTTTGAGAAATGGGAAAATAAAAGTAGTGGATGTCTTTGCATAGATTATTAGATGATTACTTGAACAGGGTTTAATATTTTCTTAAAGTTGTATAAAGGAATGGTGTAACTATTGAATTTATATGGTGTCTATGCACATCATGTGGAAATTTCTTTAAATGTAGTTTAAAAGAAATTAAAGGTCTTTTATACGCGAATAGTGTTGACCAAAGTTATCGTATATGGATGTGGAACAGGGAGGTTTCTCTTAATTCGACTTTCTCACATATCAACATGGGTGACCCCATCCATCACGATAATTTGGTGGAAAATCCTGAAGATGATTATTATTTAGCGAAGTTGTTTGACAATGAAAATGATGAATTTATGGGGGATCTTAAATAATTTTAAAAGTTAGTTGAGGATGTTAAAAAGCCCTTTTAGAAAGGGTAAAATTTTTTATGAAGATGTATGCAACAATGAGTCTACTTAATTTGAAAGTAAAGAGTGGGTAAACTGATACGAGCTTTTAAGACATGCTTGAATTATTTTCCCAATTGGTCCCAAAAGATAATGAACAACTTTTATTTACGAAAAAGGCCATACAGACATTGTCCATGTTTGGGCTGGCGTATGAAAAGATACATGAATTCCCTAATGATTGCATATTCTATAAAAATGAGCACAAAGAATCAACTAAATTCCCTACTTGTGGAAAACCAATGTATAAGTTGCAAAAAAAATACAACCGAGGTGAAGGTGGGAGTGCCTACAAAAGTATTATGGTATTTTCTGCCCATTCTGAGGTTCAAAAGGTGGTTTCAATTTGTACAAACAACAAAGGACTTGACTTGGAATGAAAATTAAAGACAAGTTGACGATAAGTTACGTCACCCCACGGATTCCCCAGTATGGAATTTGGTGGATGACAAGTGGCCGGAGTTTGTAAATGAATCTAGGAACCTTCGATTAGCACTTTCAATAGATGAACCAACATAGTAATCTTAGTAGTAAGTATAAATGTTGGCCAATCATATGGGTAACTTATAAGTTTGAGCCATCACTGAGCACAAAGAGAAAAAAATGATGTTATCAATGTTGATATTGGGTCCGCAACGGCCTAGAAATGATATCAATGTTTACTTGTAACCTTTAATTGAGGACTTGAAAACCTTATGGGATGAAGGTGTACAGGCTTATAATGGTTAACTCCAAGAATCCTTTGAAGGCAATATTACTATGGACCATTAATGATTACCACGCATATGTAAATTTGTGTCGTTTTGTTGTAAATGGGTACTATGCTTGTCCAATTTGTTATGAATAAACAAATTCTATTAAATTAAATAATTCTAATAAGAATGAATATAGATCACATAAAAGATTTCTTCCAAAAAAATTATATGTTTTAAAAGGAAAAAAATCTTTTAATTGTAAGCAATAGTTTCATAAACAATCCAATCCATTGAGTGGAAATTTTGGGAGGGGGGAATATGGGTCCAAATGAATTGCAAATAGCAAAGAGAGAGGATAAATTGAAACAAAAGAGGAAACATAGTGAAGAGAATAGGGATGAGCCTAATAACTCCAAATATTGGAAGAAAAATTAATATTTTTTAGGTTGGGATATTGAAAATATTTTCTTGTTCAACACAATTTATATGTTATGTATATTTAGAAGAATGTTTGTGATAGCATAATAGGGAGGTTGCTTAACATTCCTAGTAAAATAAAAGATGGAGTCAAGAGTTTACTTGATCTTTTAGAATTGGGTTTAAGAGGGTAGTTGGCACCACAAGATAAGGGAAAACATATGTATTTACTGCCCACATGTTATACATTGCCTAGAGAGGAGAAGAAATGGTATAAAAGACGTCGCTTCAACTTAAAGTTTTCTATGGATACTTATCAAGTTTCAGTAACCTTGTTTTAATGCAAGAGTTAAAATTATTTAGCCTCAAGTCCCGTGATTGTCACATACTCATGCAACAAATAATTTCGGTGGCCATTCGATATGTGTTATCAAAACACGTTAGATTCGCAATCACAAGGGTGTGCTTTTATTTACCACTCTTTATGCAAAAGAAGTTGATGTGAAGAAGTTGAAAAGTATTCATGATGATATTATGATCACATTGTGTTTATTGGAAAAGAACTTCCCTCCAACATTCGTTGATATAGTTTTGCATCTAATGGTACATCTTGTTTTAGAGTTTTAACTTTGTGCTCCAGTTTTCACTCGTTGGATGTATCCATTTAATAGGTTTGAAAATGATTAAACAAATCAATCATTAATCTATAAGGTTATAAGTAATCATTATTGTTATTTTTTTTTGTTTAAAATGTTTGTAGGAATATGAAATTCTTAAAGGGCCATGTAAATTATCAGAATCATCCTGATGGATGCATCACCAAACACTATATTGTTGAAAAAGCTATTGAATTTTGTACTGAATTTTTATATGGGCTCGATGCCACCGGGGGTTCCATTAGGTAGAAATACAATAGATGATTATGATGATAAAATATATTATGGAGTACCAATAGGGGGTGGTAAAATAATGGAGGTGGATAAATTGTCATGGGAGAAAGTGTAATACCCCGTACTTTTGACTATATTTATTTTGAGGATTAATTAATTAAATTGCGTATTAATTGGAAATTAATCCGGGTTATAAATACTAATGTGATACGAGTTAGTATTTGATTATGTGCATATATGATTATATATGAACTTGGTATTATAAAATTTGTCGTGGGATTTATATACGGCATTTTAGAAATTTTGTTGAGACGCGTGGGACCGCCGCGTCACGGTATAATATTTTTGATAATAAAAAAGTGAATTTAAAATCTATAATCCGTATGGTCGTTTTGAGTGCGCCAACGCGTCCGGAAGGGTCGAGATAGTCAGAAAATACTAGCCGGGGGTATAGTTTGGGTCCCGGGGTATTTTTAGGCCATACCGGTAACTTAAAGGGTATTTTGGTAATTTTACATTTTTAGGAATTAAAAGTGACGAAAATTGAGAGTTGTAATCTGATAAGGAATTGACCTAACCAACCCTTATTAACCCAACAAGCTACGGAGGTTTATTAAATTAGGTTTTCATAAGTTTCCCCAAAGCAAACCCTAGCCACCATAGCCTTTTGGAGAAGAAAGCTTGGAGAAGGAGAGAGAGAGAGAGAGAGGAATTCTGCAGAAATTCTACACCGAATCCACACCAAATTCAGAGACAAACAAGGCAAGTGGTTTAATTATGTTTAATTTCAAAGGATGTTCTTTCCATGTTAGAAAATTGATGTTTTACAAATTGTTCTTGGAAGATAAATGAAAACCCATGTTAATTGGACTTAGAATTTGAGTATTGAGGACCAATTGCACGTAGAATAGTATGGAGACGAAATTATATGATGATTATACATGATTGGGTGAAACAAAAACGGATTTAATTTGATGAATTGAGGGTTTAAAAATTAGGGTTCTTGTTCATGAATAATTTGGGGGGGGAAGTTTAATATTTGCAAATTTGATGGATGATTAGGATGAGTTAATCCATAAAAACGTGATAGGATGTGGTTATATTGTGTTTAGGATTGTTTAGATATCTTAAATCAACCATTGGGACGTATTTTGGAGAAGATTTGAGGAGTAAAAATGTTGAAAATCGAATTGGGAAGAAATTTGGGCCGAAACTGGCCAGTCGTTAGAAGCAGTTTCCCAGGTTGTTCGAACGAACTCGTTCGAACGAGCTTCTAACGAGTTGACCAGTCGTTACTAACGAGTGGGGATTTCGTTCGATATCTCGTTCGAACGAGATATCGTTAGAAGGGACAGTTCGTTCGAACGAACTGGATCTCGTTCGAACAGCCTCGTTCGAACGAGACTTCTAACGACCTGACAGTCCAAACTCGTTCGAAGTCTCGTTCGAACGAGACTTCTAACGAGTTGACAGTTTGGGCCATTTTGGACTGTTTTGACTTTTGGAGTTCTGTAAACTGATTTGAGGATATAGATATCATTCCGTAGATGTAGTAATGATAGGATTGGGACATTTGGGTATTTATGAGGAGAAATTCACATACGAGAGTGGTATTACATGGACGGTTTGGGTCGAGACGTGAGTGTCCACTACGACGTGAGAATTAATTATGACACGTATGATTATAAACCGGTATAGAATGTATAGTGATAATTACGAGTTAGTACGAGAATGAGAATAGTACTATGATTAAAATATGGTATTACTAAGATGTGTGTTTACTTAGTATTGGTATATGGATTGTGTGTATGACATACCTACCATACTTGCTATCACGGGAGGTTTGCGTTCGCTTAGGACCCTCTAATCCTTGTGTGCCTACGGGGGGGATATAGACTGGTACCTTGATGAACATAGGTCATAGAAAGACTTATTGTGATATTAATAAGTCCGCTGACCGTGGGAGCGTAGGTATGTGCGTGACCCACGTGATGGTGACTGTGTTCGCCTCCACTATTTGTGATTTGTGTTATCTGGACTATTCCTGAGAGATTCAGAATATGTAATCCTTATGTACGTGATGTACCGGGATTGATAGCAGATTATGTGTGCACCATAGCTTAGATTGCGGGGTGCTTGTATCGTATATTTATGATGTGAATAATATATATTAATTAATGGGAATCCTCATGTTAATATTGTAAAAATATTACGGTATTATTTCGAGTTACATAATGAGTTAACTGATAGTTATATCAATGGTGTATTTAGTGACTGAGTTCACGTTAAACCCCTATTTAATTACGAGCGTTGTTATGTTAAATGGAACCAAGTATTATGGGTAGAACCCTTGTCAGTCTAGCTAGATACGTTGTCACTTAGCTAGTGGTATGGGTAGTTATAGATGGGTACTCGCGTTAGGAGTGCACAGTTAGACGAGAGGTGAGGATATAATGTGAGTGCACGTCCTAACATGTACTTTGCATTTAATGTTTTAAATGTTTTTAAAGCACTTGCAGGTTTTTAAAATATAACTCCACATTCGGGCTCTGACCCGTTTATTTTTCAAATCTTTTTCTTTGTAAAACCATTTTAGGTGCCCAACCACAAGGACACCAAGCATAGGTTTCTCATTCAGGTGACGAGCTGTAGCTGTTTGTGGAAGCTACAGGGACTTTGCTTATAGACGCTTCGATCTTTTGGATTCCAGAGTCACTATCTATCAGTTGTAGGGCATGTTGCCCATTCCTATTTAGAGCATCTTTTACATTTCAGTTTTCAGACTTTAGCATGTATTGTTTCAGTTATTCATTTCAGTTATGGGATTGTAGTGAGGGGTTTCCTCCAGACTTTATTTATACTATTGTGATGGTTCTTCATTTTACTTCTTGCATGTTAATCAGACTTAAATTAAAATTTGGCAACTTGCTTTTAAATACTAGGTGGTTAGTAATAATAAAATGTTTTTGACAGTGATGCTATTAACTGAGCCAACTTGGCATTTTGAATTAATTTTATAAAAGAATAGCTACCCAGTATTTAATTAGTCGGGGTGTCACAGAAAGCACATCATTATGTGTTTCCAAACACAAATAATGTTCAACCTTATATCGAGTAATTTAACTTTTTGTTTCATTTGTAACATATAATTTACTACATTGTATTTTGTTTTAATGTCTAAAAAATTGGTCTCTATTAACACCCTTATAGGGAGCATATGGACGGCTTTAGGTGAAAGTACCCTCAAAAGTTCAAAGATGAAAAATGGTTACAAGAGGAATATAACAAGACCATTATTGGCTGGCTTCATGAAAGGGTATGATTAATATCAATATGTGATAATTTAATACACTAATGAAATTATAATAAATGTTTAGGAAAAATCGGGTTGAAAAGGAGCTAAATCTCCCCAAAAATGATGTTTTAGACATCTTAAAGCAGATAGCTCGAGGACCTAATTGAGACGTGATGAAATATCAGAGTTCAATTGTTAATGGTTACTGTTACCATACGAAAGAATATGACGCTGAACTAGTTAACGAAAATAGTGGAATTAGCATCACGGACACAACAATGTAAGTTACTAGTGCAAAGGATAAGCATCCCATGGTTTCAAATTTGAGCTTCTATGGTTTCATCACTGAAATATGGATGCTTGATTATTTTACTTTCAAAATTATACTTTTCAAGTGTTATTAGGTCGACATCAATAATGGTATGAAAGTGGATGATATTGGCTTTAATTCTGTTGCTCTTTATAGAGTTGGCCATAAGAATGAGCCCTTCATATTATATTCTCAAGCCAAGCATTTTTTTTATATTCAAGACCAACTCAATCCTAAATGGTCAGTCATTCTTGTAACTCCACAAAGAATTTATAACTATTAGTGTGATGATGATGACTACAATGCTGGATGTGTCGAAAATCATGTCGCTACCAATGAATTGCCAGACGTTCAATTGATTATTGAAAGTCAAGATTCGTGTGCACGTGTAAATTGTGAGGACATTTGGATTGATAATACAAAGATACAATCTTAGGTCTATTTTCTTATGCTTACAGTTATATATTCTTTTTAAGGTGGTTGGGTGTTTTTTGTCATTGTGTTATGTTAGTTTATGTTATCAGGAGAGTTAATTTGAGATCGTATTATTATGAAGAAATTTGGTTGAACATTATGTGGTTGTATATTGATTTTTTTTATTCATTAACTTCTTAGTTATTTTGTTTTAAACATGCACATGTATTTTGATTCGTTTAACTTTGATGAGAACGTTAGGAAATGGTTAAATATAAGTTGGACATCATTTTCCTTTTTGTATAATGAATGCGCCTCCATCAATATATGCTCCTAATATATTCACTTGTGGTTGGACTTGTAAAATAGGAGTAAAAAGTAATGGATACTAACAAAGGAGATGCATCTAACTCATAGGAAGAGAGAGAAATTATAGGCTTACTTCTTACTCAAATTTCAAGTTTGCTTCATATACGGTTTAGAGAATTTCCTAAAACTCTTATTGGTCTAGTAAAAATGTATGCTCGAAGGTATCAATATTTTATATTTCATTAGTCTCTGTATAGGATTATTTGATTCTAAGTATGACATGATGTGGCTTGTGACTTGCTTCTACTTTTAGTTTGTCGAGTTTTTTTGAATTTTTTCTAGCATTGTTGGGATGGTTTGTTCATACCTTATTCATTGTTGTGCACTATTGCTAGGATGATTTTGGGGTTATTCCAACTTATTGCAGAGTTTCTTGATTTATTTATGGCCTTGTGCCCTTTAAAAATGGTTTAATATTGAGTGATGAATTTTTTTATGGTGTGGTTATATTACCAAAGACCTTCTTATCACACTGGCTTGGAAGACCACCCTTTCACCAATATGTGTTGGTGGACTTGATCGTAGAAATCTTGTTGCACTTAATAGATCTGCTCATTTGCAGCCCACTCAATACAATGACACCACTCAACATAGTGAAGATTGATTTCTACTTCAGCGTACCAATACGGAATCCAAATAACCAATAGTTTTTACTTCAGTATTATAAAGATTGATTTAAACAAACTAGTTTGTCATGTGTATTACATGTCGCCGATTAAACTATGAAGTGGCGTGTTTATGAGTAGATAGTGAAATTTATTTCTTAATACCATCATATTGGAAGGGACTATGTCCTCTCTGATTGGTCAAACTTTTTTGGAGTATTGTTGTTGCCTTTTTTGAAAATGAGGTCTTGAGTATAACTATTTCAATCTACTTCTATACATTCCTTTTAAAATGAGTATAAAGTTACAAATAGTAGGTCTAGGAGAATAAGAAACTTAAATTAGATTGTGACTATAAAGTGATAACAAGGCCATGTTCACATAATTGTATCAACCTCCACCAAGTTAAACATTTTTATCAAAAATTTCTCTAGGCATTAGATAGCTTCGATGAAGGATAGTAGTAATAATACATCCTCTTGGTTTAATAATAAAAACTATTGATTACTAATTACTCTTTTTAGGTGATAATTGGAAAATTATTTTTCGAACGGTTACCAAATGAGTTAAGTGTGTAACAAGAACTATTAATAGTGCAACCCGGGCATATATGAAGACATGTAGATGAGTTAGATGACAAAAAGAATTTGCTGGCCCACTAGCTTGAATGATGTTAAAAGGCTAAAAAAATCCTTTTGAATAGGAATTACTAATTTTGGTCTTACTAGGGCTATATATGAGTTTTCTATTTACTTTTCAAATCACACTTAGTTTTCTATTTAAAAGTTGTGCCCCACTTGAGAAATTAGGTTCAAACTTTTATCAATAATACTTATGACCTATTCTTTTCTCAGAAGTTGGTGATGATACGCAAATATTACGAATTTCATCCTCCGAACCTACGCATTTTAGCCCCCTCGGGTATCTTATTCCCTATATTTATACTCGTTAACCAGAAAACCTCGGATTTCTATGTTAACATGTTTTGCAGGGGTTAATTAAGCTTTTTTATGTAATTGGATGCTAACTATGAAGTTCGGACACGTTTCGCTCGATTTCTGTACGCAACCGCACGTTCAAGGTCATTTTAGTCTTTTCACAGCTTGGGCACCTAGCCCGACATCTCATGGAAGTTGTATCTATCCTCTCTAGATTTGTGTGGCCATGAACGGTGCGCAATTTCGAGTCCGTATGAAGAAGTTACGGCGATTTCAGCAGAGGGAAAAATAAGGAAATCAAAAGAGGAGGAGAAAAGGGAAGAAAAGGAATGCAATGTGATGCTTCTTGGCTCACCCCTACTTGATCGATCGATTGACCATTTTGGTCGATCGATCGATCCTTCTATACAGTCAAAATTTATCCTTGATCGATCGATCGACCCTTTTTGTCGATCGATCGATCCATTGTTTTCTGCAGATATTTTGCCTTAGTTTCTTTTATTCCAACTTACTATAAATACCATTTTTGTTGTAATATCAGATATTAGGTAATATACACGATTTTAGCTTAGAATAGGTTAGGGTTTGGGGGTTTCTTGGTTAGTTCTTCTTCATTTCTCTTTGGTTTGACACCCCATTTGTATTATATGTTGACTATTCATCATCCTCTCCATTAATATAGTTTGTATTTCTTCATTTCTTGCTTTCTAGTGTAATTTACATGCTTTCATAATTAGTTTACATGCTTTATTTCCTTGCCTTCTAGTATAGTTTTATTGCGTTTCTTTATTGCGTTTATTTATCGCGTTTTTACCATGCTTTCTAGATAATTTAAATTAGGTTGTGTTTGAATGGAACTCACTCGGGTTAACGCGTTGCTTTTCTTGGTGATAGTGTTTACGGGTTTATTTTGGGTGTCCTAGTTACTGCGCCTAGGAGATTTGACGGGGCATGTCATGTATGTCCTGTGCTTACGAACTTTCATGCGTAATTTTTGAGATATTTGTTGACGCCAAAATCTTATTAGGCTTTTATGCAGATTTAGGGGCGTGACAACCCGTGGTTCAATTAACTGTCGAAACGAGATGCATGCTAAATAACTCGTCGACCCATGTAACCATTTTATACAAATTAACCTGGGTGAGGGATATTCGATGCAACCTATAGTTTTACTCGCTTTCATAATCTAGTTTCATTTCCCTCGCCTAGTTAATCATTTCCCTTTATGCATCTTTTCCTTTTTAGTTTGTAATCACGTTTTCCCTTTTATTTCGGAGTATTAAATCAATTAAATTCTAGCAAGTCGTCCTTGTGGATTCTCGATACCCAACTTACCGCTAGACTTTCCCCGCGAGTGTAGTAGTAATTTAGGTGGGCTAGGCCTTGGGTATGTCATTATGGATCTTTAATAGATGATCATTTTTATACATGTATAGAGACTTAAATCTGGAAATGATTATATGAATATGGGTGGAACAATGGTGGATTGTTAAATTAAGGGGTGGTTAATGGTGGTCTAAATTGTGTAGAAATTTTTTAAAACAAAATCAGTCACTTAAAGGTTGTTGTTGATATGGTATACTTGAGAATATATCTTTTTTGAAAGGATAGAGTCATAATAAAATTACGTTAAGAACGCGTGAGAAGTAATTTCATATTTTTTTTAAAGTTTTGATGAATAATTGATGATTATTTTCTGAACAGCATGCAGTGCTAAAAAATTCTGAACCGAAGCTCGAACTTTGAAGTTATTTTTGGAATAGAATATTTATGAATTTATCTTTTGTGAAAAAATAAGGTCCTAATTAAGTTAGGTTAAAAAAGCATATGCTTTAATTTCGTAATTTTTGGAGTTTGGGTGAATATCTTATAATTACTTTTTGAGCAGCGAATATGGATGAAATTTCAACCAAACTGTTGAAAATTGATTCCCCATTTTCCTTAGGGTTGAACTGTAATTTGAATATTGTGTTAACGAGCCTAATTTGTTATTGTTATCTCATGAGGTAGAGTGACTCCGTGGGGAGAATTCTGGACATTAATTAGGTAAATTTGTTTAGAGTTAAACCTAGAATCATATACACGAGAATTAACTATATTATTGAATGATTATTGGATATGTGATTTACTTAGTCGTAAAATGAGGAAATAAATATATACTTGTACCTTATGAGTTGGTGTATATGTAGAAAGAGATATATTTTCTCATGGTTTGGAGGCAAAATAAACTAAAAGTTGAATTTAGTAAAGATATTATGCGGACATTAATGAGACTTATGTGGGGTAATTATAAAGTTAATTATCTATACATATAATGTTCTAAAATATGTATTTGTTATTTGTGAATATACCCATGTTCGTGGACGACCTATCGATTGGGGTTGTGTACGTCTGAGGACTAGAGCACGCGTAAGAATAGGTGGGCTAGGCCTTGTGTATGTCATTTAGGGGCCTATATAGCAGCGCCAGTTACGAGGAGGTAGGTGTAGATGATAGGATCCATTGTCACCATGAGGGTTATGGATTGTCCAATAGTGTATTGTGTAGGGACCACCCTACTTGCGTGTGTTTTGTAATGTCCGTTTGGATAAAGGATTCCTACGAATTTACCTATAGAGAACCAACGTGACACTGAAGGTAGATGCCTTTGTGTGTCGTATATATGTAAGGACATATATAATTATATAAATTAATTGATATTAATTAATTATTCTAATGATGTAGACAACCAATTGTGAACTCGATACAACGTAAATTCATAATAGATGGTTATATTACTTTTGTGTGTAGTATTATTGGGATACTCAAGGAAATGGAATTATGTGTGTAAACAGTTGTCTTTGGTATGAAAACTTTGCTAGATGCATCGTGTATTTATTGTGGTTATCGGTATTAGTCGTTCATGGTTGGTGACTTGGGTTGATATGCATATAGTATTACACTTACAAGAGGGGTGAGGTACTTAACGCATGTGAGAGCCAATGGGTGGTACATACTTTCAATTAACTATATTAGTCCATCTCAATTTTCATAAGTTCATTCTAGAAAATCTAGGGCACTGGCCCAAATTATAAAAATATTTTCTCACGGGTTTATATAGACAGGGATAGCAAGACTGACGGGAGATTAGAATTACAGTCATATTTTCACAGTGACTACTTCAGTTCATTTGATTCTAGCAAATGTTGTTATTTCCATTTTAGTCGATTTATTATTTCGGATTATTATATAGGCATAAGCCCAAATTTATTATTCAGTTATTGGCACATTGAATTGTTGTCGGATTTGTTATGGCTAGTTGGGTGTTAGACTTTTATTTTAATCGGTTGGAATTAAAATGTTTTTTGTGCATGTCATTTTGAAAATAAAAGTTCAAACATGGTTTCGATCCTAAGAATGATATAGAATTATATACAAGCCCAATCTTCGGCGTATTATGTCAGCCAAACTTTACATGAAAAATGCGGGGTTGTTAGAGTTGGTATCAGAGCATCCAGGTTCTAGCATCCTTAGGATCTGCGTGCATTCATTATGCTCTGTGTTGCGTTCTTTGATGTGTAGATCCATATGTTTAGGAATCATTGTATTCTTTGTGATCTGTTTCTATGACGAACCTTGTTTTCTTTAAAATGGAAAATGGTTGTAAAGGTAGACCACGACGTGTCACCACACTGGCTACAGAGGAGGGGGTCAACAGGAGCTGCACCCGCACTCATAGCCACCACCAGCCCCACCGGTGGTTGGTTCATTAGAGGTTATTACAATTATGACTCATGCAATTTCCACAGCGATGGCTTCTATGCTACAGCATTTCCATCTATCACAGCAGAAACAGTCACCACCACCACCTACAACAGGCAGTGTTACTAGTTCAAATACCTGGTTCAGTACTGGACAAAGTTAGAGAGGCATTCACTAAGGACCACCCACTAGTGGTTGTTGGTCATCCTGACATTTTGATGGAGATTGGGTGGAAAAAGGATATACATCGACACTTGAGGATAGTAGAGTGTACTCCCATGCATTAATAAATGTTAGCCTCATTTCGATTTGTTAGAGAATCTTTCTAGTGGTGGGAGTCGATCATCACGCTAGAATAGTGATATATGTTGATGATTGATGAGTTATGGGGTAAGTTATAGGAAAAGTATTTCCCACTAGCAATGAACTTCGAGATAAGAAGAAAGTTCATGGACCTTAAGCAGTGAGGTCACACAGTAGCCGAGTACAAGGAGGAGGTAACCACACTATCCTATTTTTCTGGGGAGGAGATAAAAACGAAAGATAAAAAGGAGAAGTTTATATCGGGTAAAACCTAGAACATCAAGATGTCTTTACTGGGGAATATGGTTTTCACCACCTATAATCATATGGTGAATGCCGATTTACTGAATTTCCAGGATCACGGGACATTTCAGAAAATAAAGGGGAGAAGAGACCCATCTTAGAGGCATCGGACTAGTAAGGTAAGACGAATGGGCTACTTAGGTTTGTGGAAGACCTATTTACATTAGATATGTCAAAATACGATATTTTCCTAGGGATGTATCGATAATCCATTTATAGGGCTTGTGTTGATTTTATGGGATTGTTTAATGGTAATAGTCAAGTGTAAAATGATTGGTTGGATAGTGATGTTCACCATAACTGTGAGAACTATTAATGGAATTATAATATTTTGGGTCTAGTTATGATAAAATGGATGGCGATGTAAACTTGGGGTTAGAATGATGACTTTATGAAATTTAGTGCACTCAAAAGAGAGCTATGTATTGATGCGATTATGAGAATTTTGAGGAAAGGTTCGGAGGCTTAAAATTTATGCCGCGCTCAGATTAGGAAAGATTTATTGTGGTATAAAACCATTCGTGATTTTGATGAGAATAAAGTGCAAGTGTTTGGACCTAGAAGTTGGGTCACAATGTGATTTTAGAATATGGAGGTTGATGCCTCAATTAGAAAATTTTATGAGGATAATGTGAATTGTGTATCATAGACGTGTGTTTTAATTATGTACTGATGATGGGTAATCTTTATGGACAAGAAGGTGAACAATTATGAATTTTGGAGATAGTAGCTTAGGACCAATGACGGTTCGAAGGAGTTTATAAACCCTATATAGTGGGAATTTATAAAGTCATTGGGATTTTAGTCGTGGGTTTTGCATAAATTGGGAAGTATTGCCTTTTCGAGAGTAGGCACAACAATGTGGAGATTTCAGGATTTGTTATTGACGTATTTATTAAATTAGGGATACAATAAATGTTCGACTCGGGGAACGGACATGGACTAGATGTTAATGATGGAATACTTTAAAGGACAAATAAATGTGATGGTTATCCGGGGAAAGATTTATTTTAGTAGGTGAGGATATGCATAATGATAAGCATTCGTATTGAAAAAGTTTTGGTTAGTGTGAGAGCTTTATGGCTAGCGATAGTCTAGGTTACATGAAATTGTGTATTATCACGAAGAGTGTTATGATAATGATGATGTCAATAAAAATGGGTGGTAGTAGCCATTGTTAGGATGGGTAAGTCTCTAGAGGCCTAGAAGTGATTGAGTGATCTACTAGACTTAAGGATGGACAAAGGTTGTCTTATCATATGTGTAAAAAAGAACATGATGGTCTTAGCATTATCAAATTGATTAATTTAGCAGGGTTTAGTGTAACTCTTTGAAGTAATGATCCTTTTTTGTTAAAATTGGTATAAGTTGAAATCTATGTGGTTAGCATATTGTTTCTTCTTTGGTCTTGAACCAACGAATCTCAATAACCGACTAAGCTATATAGTATTTTATCGGGAGGGTTCCTGTGACACTATGCCTACTAAAATATCGGGTGGCCAACCTGTGATCAAAATAAAACGTTGGTCCCATATGAATCATTCTTTGCATCACCGTCGAATACATTTTTAAAGTTACTGACCACCTAGTAATTTAAATAGACTGGTGACATAATTTATCTTTCATTAATTAACAACATGCGAAAATAATTAATAATTAAACCATCAACACAAACTGATAACTGAATCCAATACAGATGAATAATGAATAAAGATGATTGAATCGATTATCAGTTTAATAATAAAATACAACATTAAACAGAAATAATAACCTGGACACACAAGGTCCAAAAAATAACTGAATACTAAATCTGAGGGCGACATGCCCACTTATTAAAATTTCCAAAAAAGTGATTTAAGAGAGATTTGAAATTTGTTTGAAAGTATACACTATACATATCAAATTGAATCTCTCGATGAGCCGAAACTGATGTCGCCAAATTGACCCCAATCGGAGGTCTAAAACGCCACTAGAATGTCGCTGTTAGAAAGTGAGTCAACTCACGAGTCAGTCGAATCATCCGAGTTGGAGCCGAGTCGACTGAGATATGAAACTTGTTGACATCACCGTTTGATCCACTTGATCGAATCGTCGAACCTTGACCAAAAGGTTGACCATTGACTTTGGCCATATCTTCATTTTTGTCTGAGTTCCTTCTAAGATTTTTGACGTTTCGAATCCATCGGCGTAATCAAAATTTCCAAATTCTTACTAGAATTATAGAAAATATTTGTATGGCATCCTTGTAAGTCCCGATACTCAACAACAACAAAAAAATATTATAATTATAAAATCAAAATAAAGGTCCTTTTGGGTGAACACAATATTTTAGAAGTCATTGGAGAGAGGTTATAGTGAACCAGAAAATGATGCTTCCTTAAACCAAACTCAGAAGGAAAGTTTGAATGAGTCGAGAAAGAGAGATAAGAAGGCTTTATATTTAATCTATCAATCATTAGATGATGATAGTTTCAAGAATATTTCAAGTGAAATTTCCCCAAGCAAGCATAGGAGAAGCTACAAAACTGTTACAAAGGAGTCAAACAAGTGAAGAAAGTTCTTCTTCATACTTTAAAAGGTGATTTTTAAGCTCTACATATTAAAAAGAAATGGAGAGATATTAGAAGATGTGAAGTTCATGGAAAAGATACTATGCTCTTTAGATCCAAAGTTTGAGTACATTACAAACTAAAGAATGGAATGAGTTGACTATTGAACAACTAATTAGGTCATTACAAACATACGAAGATAATAATAATAATAATAATAATAATAATAATAATAATAATAATAATAATAATAATAATAATAATAATAATAATAATAATAATAATAATAATAATAATAATAATAATAATAATAATAATAATAATAATAATAATAATAATAATAATAATAATAATAATAATAATAATAATAAGAAGAAGAAGAAGAAGAAGAAGAAGAAGAAGAAGAAGAAGAAGAAGAAGAAGAAGAAGAAGAAGAAGAAATTAGGGGACAACTTCTCAAGTCGGAACTCCATTCGACAAAGAAAGAAGAAAGTTTCAACAATGATAGAAGACAACGCAAAAGAGGTCATGGTCAAGGATGAGGTTACAGATATGGAGGACATTGGAATTATACCAACTATAATTCCATTAATAACTACAAGATCATAGAGAGGATACTATGCTCGTTAGATCCAAAATTTGAGTGCATTGTTATGACGGTTGAAGAAACTAAATAATGGAATGAGTTGACCATTGAATAACTAATCGGGTCATTACAAGAATATGAAGAGAAGAAGAAGAAGAAGAAGAAGAAGAAGAAAAAGTAAAAGAAAAAGTCTCAATAATGATAAAGGCCAACACAGAAGAGATCGTGGTCGAGGATGAGGTTCCAGACATGGACGACGTTGGAATTATAACAACTATAATTCAAATAATAACTACAAGATAGGGGAAATCCCAACACAAGGTGGTGGAAGAGGCAATCTGAACTCGAGTTATGCCAAATCTCAAGTTTGATGATATAATTGTCAGAAATTTTGGCATTATGCTTCAGAATGCATAGGGCCCAAAAATAGAGTTGTGGAGAAGACCAACTATAGGGAGGAGAAGACAAATGAGAAGTAACCTCTTCTTGTACACAAAAGGAGACTAATAGTAGCCAAGAAAATTCCTGGTTTTTTAACAATGGTGCAAGAAATCACATGTGTGTAAGGAAAGACATGTTCCTGGAGCTAGACGAGTCAGTAAGCAGAAAAGTCTTATTTGAAAACAATTCCAAAATATCGGTGCAAGGAAAAGGTAACATCCTTATTCGTGCAAAAGATGATAGTCACCAATTAATTTCAAATGTCTACTACGTGCCTAATATGAAAAGAAACATTTTGAGTTTGAGTTAACTCTTAGAAAAAGGCGATGATATCCACATAAAAAATGTAGTCTTTTTATAAGAGATGATAAAGGAGGTTCAATTGCCAAGGTAAAAATGTCAAAGAATAGAATGTTCCTTTTGAATATTCAAAACAATGTTGAAAAGTATCTAAAGGCATGTTATAATGATGCATCGTGGCTATGTCATCATCGATTTGGGCCTTTCAACTTTGTAGGATTGGATCAATTTTCCAAGAAGGAAATGATAAGAGTATTACCCTGCAAAATCAGCTTGAGCAACTGTGTGAATGATGTTTACTTGGGAAACAATTCATAAAAAGATTTTCAAAGGAGTCAGACTCAAAAGATAAGAAGCCAATAGAGCTAATCCATACTAATATATGTGGTCTGATGAAGCCAATCCCTTTTAGTAAAAGTAATTATTTCCATTGATGATGTAAAGAGTATGTGTGATACTTGATTAAACCGAATTCGCAAATTTCCATGTTAACCTTATTGAACCAGTGTCAATTTTTAATCCAATTTAATTCAACCCTAAAATATGTAACTACGTGTTGATAAATCAAACAATCATAAATAGATTGCTTACTCACAGATTTCAGGGGAAAAAACCCTTTTGGGTAAAACCTTTTAATTCTTAAATAAGACTCACAATGATTACAAGTGAAATCTGAAATGGATTAATCGTAGTAAATCGACATAGGCTGCAACCTATATCAGCCATGGAATTTTGCAGCAACTCCACACGAATCGCAGTTCAGTCAGCCTAGGAACACCCATGAGCACTCCCTTTGACACGCAGTCATGTCAGCCCAGCACCTCCCTCAAGTGGCACCTAGATCGGAAGTAGAGGTATTCTCTACAAGAGAAACTTCACAAAATTGTGTTCTTGGGTTCCAAAATAATTCACATAAATATTGGGATGATTTGTGAATTGAAAACAAAAGGATTTGAACCCTAAATGATTAAGACAAAAGATTCTGCCGATTTATAGTGTTTGCAGAAACTAAAATGTCAGGTCTTCTTAACAAAAATAGAGTTGTTTAACATGCTTTATAAAAAAAATTTAAGGCGGCACATCTCTCGAACGAAACAGGTGTGTCACTTGAACCATCCAGGCTATCGCTCGAATGAGACTTTGCGAGAAATCACCCTGCCGCTCGAACAAGATGCTCTGTCGCTCGAACGAGACGAAAAAAAATAAAAAATTTATTTCGCCAAAAATACTCCGCCTCAACACTTAGAAAAAAAATCTTTAACGAAGAACTTCACTCCAACACTTACCATTAAGGTATAAAAACACAACCTTACCAAAATTAATCTCGTGGAGACTTGAATGTTGAAGAACTTTGATATTCGGATCCGTCTTGACTCATAATTGATCTTGAATAAGTCTTCGACGGTTGTTGCGATATACAACATACTAAAATGTTAACATGACTTATAAAATATGTCCTTACAGATGATTTTCAAGAAAATCCTGGGTATATTTTTTAAGAAGAAATCAAACGTTTTCAGAGTATTCAAGAAGTTCAAGCCTCTATGAAAATGGAGAGTGGCCATAAGATTAAGGCAATGAGATCTGACTGAGGAGGAGAATCTACTTCCAGGGGGTTTCAATAGTTGTACGAAAAAAATGGAATTCATCGACTGATGACAGTTCCTAGATCCCCTCAGGAAAATGGCATAACAGAAAGAAATAATCGAACTATCCTCAACATAGCTCAGAGTATGCTCAAAATCAAGAAATTTCCCAAGGAGTTTTGAGAAAAATTAGTGGTGTGTTCAGTCTACTTGTCCAATAAATCTCTAATGTAAAGTGTTTAGTAAAAGACACAATAAGAATCATGGAGTGGAAGAAAGCACAATATCTCCCATCTAAGAGTTGTTGGGAGCATATCCCATATACATGTACTAAACAAGACAAATGTGAGAAGTTCATATTTATTGGCTATGATAACAACTCCAAAGGTTATAAGTTGTACAATCCTAACAATGGGACGATTGTAATTAGTCGAGATGTGATATAAGATGAAGAAGAAGAAGAAGAAGAAGAAGAAGAAGAAGAAGAAGAAGAAGAAGAAGAAGAAGAAGAAGAAGAAGAAGAAGAAGAAGAAGAAGAAGAAGAAGAAGAATTTGATTTCAGCTCGAATATAGATGATTTTGACTTCTTTTTTTGACTTTGAAGCAGAGAATAAAGAAACCATGATGGAGCAAGTAAGAGAATTTCAACAAGATACCACTATTCCACCTACTTCACCAACATCAACCACCCATGGAGACTCATCACCATCATCATGTGGAAGTTGAAACAAAGAGTTATTCCTCGTACAAGAAGTGCATGAGATATATATGACATAATCGTAAGATATGGTAATGTTACAATATTTTCCTTTTTTCCAATTATGACTCGGTGAACTTCCCAGAAGCAACATATGACAAGAAGTGGAAAGACACAATAGATAAAAAATTAGGGTCATCAAGAAGAATGAAATTTGGTAACACACTTTACTTTCAAAGGGTTATAAGGGTATTGATGTCAAATAGTGCATAAAATGAAGGGGAATTCTATCAAAGAAATAGAAAGACACAAGGTGATGCTAGTTGCAAAAAGATATAGTCAAAGAGCTAACATCAATTACAATGAGGTATTTTCTCATGTTGCCTGCTTAGAAACTATGAGATTAATTATCTCCCTAGTAGCTCAAAACAGGTAGAAGATTCATCAGTTGGATGTAAAGTCTGCATTTGTTAATGGAATACTTGAAGAAGAAATATACATTGAGAAACCTTTGGGCTATCTATTGAAGAAACATGGAGATAAAGTCTTGAAGTTGAAATCTCTCTAAGCACCATGGGCATGGAATAGCCACACCGATAAGTACATTTAAGAGAATGGTTTCAATAAATGACACTATGAGCACGCTTTCCAGAAGCAACCCAAACATGTTAAAGGAATTTAAGAAAGAATTTATGAAAGAGTTCGAGATGACATATATGGGGCTAATGGAGTACAACTTTGGAATCAAAGTTAAGCAACAAGAAGAAACAGGAATATGGAATTTCTTTTTCATACGAAGGCTATGCAAAGGAGATCTAGAAGAAGTTCAAGATGGATAATTTAAGACAATAATCACATCAATGGAATATAGAGTCAATATGTCCCATCATGATCAGGGCAAAAGTGTAGATCCAATATTTTTCAAAAGTTTGGTGGGAAGTCTATGCTACCTAACTTGCACAAGGCCTTATGTCCTTCACGTAGTCAGATTTGTTAGTCGCTACATCGAATCTCTAATATTTACCCACTTCAAATACTCAAAGGGAATTCTTCGCTATCTGAAAGGTAGAATTGACTTTGTTTTATTCTATTCAATTTCTAATGATTATAAGATTGTTGGATATAATGATAGCAATTAGGGTGGAGAGATGGATAATCAAAGGAGCACTACTGGATTTATTTTTTTCATGTGAGATACTACCTTCACATGGATGTCAAAAAAACAATTAATTGTCACATTGTGAACTTGTGAAGAAGAAGATGTTGATGCTACCTCGTGTGTTTTTCATGAAATTTGGCTTAGAATTATATTGAAGGAGATATGCTTGACACAAGCAGATCCAAACCAGCTTTTTGTCGATAACAACTCAGTGACTGCCTTAGCAAATAATCCAGTATTTTATGATTGAAGTAAACACATTGATACTATCTATCACTACATAAGGGTGTGCATCACAGAAAAGGATGTTCAAGTGGAGTACGAGAAGTTTCAAGATCATATTGCGGATATTTTCACTAAGGCCCTGAAGTTTAAAGACTTTACGAAGTTAAGAAATTTTCTTGGTGTTATAAAACAAGTTTAAGGGAGAGTGTTAATTTGTAAACTTATTTTCATGCACGAAACCATTTGAAAGAAGTCCAACCCAGTTCTTTGGAAGCCTAACTCATTGAAGCTTCTAAGTTAGGTGCAGAAAACTCAATTATGGAAATAACTCACCATCAACTCCGACTGGAAAATAATGCGTGACTTCTCTTACAACTATATTTAGACTTTAAGTGTGTGGTTTATGTTTAAATTATCTAAATATAATGTGTGGCGTGTGTTCATTGTATTTTACTATAAATAGATAAGCTTCATAAGTGTTAAATAGGAAGCTAGAGAGCTATCAATAAAGAATAAATTTTTCTTCTTCTTGTGTGTGAGTCAAAGTTGAACCAAAGTTGTGAAATAAAGAGTTGTTTTTTAATTAAAATTTCCAACATTGTCTTGGGGGTAATTAAATAGTTCCTTCTAAATTTGATGTTATGAAATTAATTACCCAATCCTACAAGTCTTGGTCAAAATTGTATTTCACCTTCATCTCCATTATTTTGATTTAGATCCTGAATTAATATTATTAGTATGCATTATGAAACTTAAAGTAATTTGTAGAAAATAAAGTCAACCATAAAAACTAGGATGTAGCATGGAAACCTTGATGGGAAAATGGTGGTTTAATTATAGAAATCTATGTAATACCTAGAGGATTTGTAGCATCTTTTTTTTACAATATTTGACATATAAACTTGATTATATGTTTATTGGTGTCCACCAAAAGTCTAAAAAAAACTTAGAGAATACGTACCGAGTGATTTTTTCTATCCGAATCCTTTTACAGATCTGACTAGACTCTAAATCAAGAACTTAGTGAAGGTTATTTTGTCTTTTGAGTTTTGTAATCAAATTATCATTCAAAAAACATCAAATAATTATCAGATATTTCAAATTACCTTAAAGAAATCTCTCAAACTATCCTTTATGAAAATAGTCCACTAAAAAAAATCTGGTTAAGATATAAACAAATAAGATGCTTGGATACTTGTTAAAACCTCTTAAAATACTATAGATGAGCTATAGGTCATGAGAACAACATGGTGGAGATTTTTTTAATCGGATTGTATGATTAATTTGATACTACGATTTCAAAAAATTACGTTTATGTAAATATATAGAGGAGGTTCAATATATCATACATTAAATGTCCTTAGAGACTCAAAGATAAGTATTTGATCACTCTTGTGTCATACCGTCTAGTATTGTGAATTTGTTTGGTTATACAAAACTTAATGTCCTTGAATTTTTTTTCACCCTTAAATATTCATATATATGAGCATTTGTGCATTAGGTGAGAGTTTATGTGTGTGGTGACATGTTTTAGAACTTGGGTTAATATAATACCTCGACTTTGAACAAAGTTTTCCAAAAGAACAATTATGCGTAGTCATGGATTAATGTTTAAAATTTTACGTAAATTGTACACATGCAAGAATTCGCTTGGGTTTGATATAAAATTTAGAGTGTGTACTTGGAGTCTCATGTCAAATGCATGGTGTTCCATGGATTTTCATGCAAAAAAAAAATTACAAAATGTTTGGCACTAAGTGCAATTCTATAAATAAAGAATTTGTTAAATATTTGGGTAGCGCTAAAGTTTTAGATAAAATACTTACATGTGTTGCACTACATAGATCACGCAAGTGATGAAAATAATAATTTATGTTTTAAGCCAATGTTCAATCTATATGTTGTATATGGGGTTTGAATATAACGAATCCAAAATTGCATGTTGAATTCGGGCTTGGCTTGGTGCATGCATGATGCGCATGCATAAAAAGGATAAAAATGGTACTTGGCCTTAAACAAAAAAATAAAAGTGTGTGTTAATATCATATAGTAAGTGCTGCGAACATATTTTTGAGGTTATTTTTATACATGGAATAAAAATTTATTTTAGTAAAGTAAAAGTTTTGTAGAAACAAAAATATTCGGGACAAGAAATTATTTTGTAGAAAAATATTTGAAGTGTAATTTTACACACATTATTTAATGACATATAATATGCTAAGTTACAAACTATTAGGTACGGATAGTGGGGACCATAATTATGTCAGCACGTGCTCGACGCGAGCACCCAGCCTACGTGAGCTCAAAGTTAATGACGAGTCCAAGTTACAAAAGACTCCCACATAACCATCACTTGATATGGATGAAGTTGATAAAATTAGGTCCAAACTGTTAGGGATGGCTATTAACATAGCTCATGACTCTCCTAATATACTTTATAAATGTAAACCCTCTCGCCATTGAGGGGGGGGATATCATGTTGTAACATTGAGCAGTACAAAAATTATGTCAACCAGTTCTCCATAGACCCTAAACCTCGCGGACGTAGGCACATTTCCAACAACATACATCTTACGTTTTGTGTGTGTGTGTGTGTGTGTGTGTTATTTCATTACTTGTTATTACATTCACTCTTATTTGGCTTGTGTGCATTCGATAGTATCACATGTTGGAAATTACCGCCAGTAATTGGCGTCTTCTATGGGAGCGATTTGAGTTTTTTTCCACTAGCCAAATTTTTTAGATGTCTCACTACACAACCAAGATCATAAAAATCTTAATGACTGGGAAGGTCATTAGCAATATGGTCTAGGGTACTAGGAGGGAAACCCCTTAGACTATGACAGTCACGATGACCAGGAGGGTCGTCAGTCATGATCTACTCCATCCCAAAGGGTCAAATCTGAAATTTGTAATTATTATCAATTTTCTAATGCGCATTATCATATTCATAAGTAGCAAATGGTTGATAGTGATGAGATTAAGTGATTTAACCGGATCTCGAAGTTCATTGACAATTACGAGAGGTGCCTACGAGAAGAATGGACCGCCAACAGGAACCAACAGGGGAAGAATGTTGTGCTCCAACAGTGCCTAGAGAAATTAAGAAAGGGAGACCACAGGGAGAAGCGCATGCATGGCAACAAGTCCAGAACTCCAAGTCCTCAAGAAAGAAGGGCTAAAAGTCTAGGAAGGATCACTCAGTGATAGAATGAATCCCCCCTCGAGAGAGGTCTTATGGAAGGAGACCACACTTTAATGACTACTGAGGAGACTAAGATACTTTTAGTTTCATCAAGAGAGAGGTAGACGGACACACAGACCACCAAAGGGATAGTATGACCAAGGCGCTTGCAGGGAGAGATCTTATCTATCATATGCAGTCGCCCTTTAGAAGGTCTATAGAGGAGTTTAAGCCCCTAAGAATTTCACTTCCCCACCATTCAAGATCTATGATGAGAAGATTAAATCCATCGATTACCTCAGAAAATGACGTTATGTAACACCAACGAAGGATTGATGTGTTGGATATTTCCCTTCAGTCTTGGAGACACTACCCAGAAGTGGTTTTAGAAGTTTCCACGTCTATCGATTGCCTATTTTAAGAAGTTGGCTGAGGCTTTTATTGACAAGTTCATTACTTGCAGCACTCATCTTGAACGGATGGATTCACTTCTGATGATGAAGAACAATCCTTAGGAAACATTCCACGAGTATGCTAGGAGGTACTGGGATGTGTACAATGATATGGAGGATTGCATTGAGTAAGTTTCCATGGCATCCTTCGAGATTAGTTTTCCGATTTGCTCTATATTTCAGCAGTCTCTCACTAAGCGAGAGCATGTTACTATCAACAAGCTTATGGAGAGTATCGAGAACTAGGACAAGGTTGAAGACACGTTGACTGGATTTCATCAAGAAGGGGGTCGAGAGAAAAAATCCAAGAATGGGAATAAAGAGGGGACGAATAAAAAATGAGCGAGAAGGCATAAGGGAATCGATAAGAAAGGTCATGGGAAAGCATTCAAGGCCATTAACACAGTTTTATCTGAACTGATATACAAGATTATAGGTAGAAAGTAATTAAAGTGGATCAATAAGATGTTTAACAACCCCAAGAAGAGAAATCGTAATTTGAAGTGTGCATACCATAAAGATCACGTCCATAAGACTAAAAATCGTAAGGCTCTCAATTACTACCTTGAGGAGTTGACTGGGCACTTAAATAATTTCATAAAAAAGAATGAAGATCTGGCATAGATTGTGCATGACCCGAGTCCAAGTAATGTCCTAAAAGAAGAGATGGGGCACGAGTTCACTATTATTCATGGGGTCTTAGGACCACTGCACGACCCATAACCAGATAACATCTTATATGGGTGTTTGGGTTATGAATTCGAAGTAATTCATGGAGCCTCAAACCCAAATCATATCAAGGATAATTACCTCAGAATGGAAGTGAAGAATATTACAATGGTTATGTAGGTATTTTAGATCTACCCAGCCAAGCCCACTGCAGGCAAACACTGGCGAGCTGAGGAAATCAATTATTCAAACCATATTATGTTCACTGACGATGATTTGGTAAAATTGAGGACTCACCATTATGGTGATCATGTAATCACTCTCGGGGTTGTTGAATGGGATATGGATAAGATATTATTGGATCAGGGGAGGTTCTCTGAGGTAATGTACGTTAAGATGTTCAATCAGATGAACCTTCACATAGAAGACGTGTAAGAAGCCACTATTTCTCTACTCGGCTTTGTAGGAATGATGACTTTGCCCGTAGGGAGTGTTGTTCGCCCCGTATGATCAAGGGGAATATTTAAACTTATTGAGTTCCTCATTGTAGATATAGACTCTATATATAATGTCATACTTGGAAGGGGATGGTTGTATGCCATAAGGGAAGTGCCATCCACCTAACGTCAGAATGTAAAGTGCATCACTGACAAGGGGATCATGGAAATTTAGGGGAACCAAACCTTGGCCTGAATGTATTTTATAGCTTCTATCTGACCAAAATAGGAAAAGAAAGTGAAATTTAAGGATCTAGTGGAGGGCTAAATACCTCCATGTAGAAGATAAATTATGGATGACCTGGTGTTGAGGAAACTAAGATTTCCCTTTCCAATCGGGTCATGGAACCTTTTTCAAACTTAGTATTTAGTGAAAATCATATAGAGAAGAAATTCTTTATCGATATCTCACTCATTGAAGAAGAGAAGGAAGTACCGATTTGTTTCCTTAAGAGAAACCATGATGATTTTACCTAGCAACTGTATTACATGCCAGGAAGAGATCCAGTAATAATGTGTCATAGGCTCCATGTGGATCCGTTACATCCATAAATGAATAAAAAGAATGATAAACTGCACAGGAGAAAGCTAAAGTAGTTGAACAGGAAGTGCAAAAACTTCTGTAGGTGCAGTCCGTAAAGGAATTTCGATTCCCCAAGTGGCTGTCAAACATAGTGGTTGTGAAGAAAATGAAATAGGAAGTTGAGAGTATTTATTGACTTCACCGATTTGAATTGGGCATGTCTAAAGTATAGTTTTTCTATGCCCAAGATGGACCAGTTGGTCGATGTGATCTCCAACCATGATCATATGAGCTTCCTCCATGCCTACTCGGGGAAACATCAGATCATATTATTTTCCCTCAAACAGGAAAAGAATTATTTTATGACTACGATTGGGCAATACTGCTACTTGGTGATGCAATTTGGATTAAAAAAGTCAGGAAAACAAATAAAAGATTAGTGACAAAGACGTTAAAGTTACATCTGAGAGACATGATAGAGGTGTATATAGATAACATACTTGTCAAAATCCAAAATAAATAACACTACCTTATAGGCCTAGAGAAATTTTTTGAAGTTCTTTGCTATTACAGGATGAAACTGAGTGCATCCAAGTGCTCCTTTGGGGTACAATTAAGAAATTTCCTCGGATGCCTAGTCAGTCAAAGAGGTATTGAGTCAAACCCCGACCCTATTGTATCTATTACGAAGGTGCAATCCTCGAATATTGTGTGCAAGGTGAAAAAGTTTACTGACATGCTCTCTAAACTCAATTGCTTCACATTTAAATCTTCAAAGAAGTATATACCTTTATTTCAATTAATCAAGAAAGAGGGGAAATAAATATAGAATGACATATTCACCAAGGAACTTAAAGAGGTGAAAAATATTTAGGTTGACCACCACTGCTGACAATTCATAGCGATGATGGTCCTTTTCACTTGTACCTCCTGGTGTCTAGTAATGTGCTCAACTTGACCCTGGTTTGTGAAAAGAAAGGGAGTCAAGCTCCCATTTTTACATGAGAAAAAATTCACTCAATTTCGAGAAGAGGTATCTCACATTGGAAAAACTTGTGTATGCACTGGTAGTAGCCTCCCTAAAGTTAAAGAATTACTTTGAGGTATGTATTATCATTATTCTAACCTCCTCCCCGTTAAAAATGGTATTCAAAAAGGCTATCCTATTCCGAAGGAAGTCCAACTGGTCGATGGAACTTGGGAGGTTTTCTATACAATTTAACCCTAGGACCTCACTCAAGGTGAAAGTCCTAACAGAGTTATTTATTGAATTTTTGAGAAACCAGGAACCGATGGAGATGAGCACCAAAAGTGAAGAATCCATCTAATAAATTATCTAAGAGGGGGGTAGATGGACCATATATATTGATGGGGCCTCAAATTAGAAGGGGCACGAGTTAGGATAGTGTTGGTATCCTCTAAGGGAACTATCTTTGAGCAAGAAATTTCTTTAGGATTTACAACCTCTAATAACAAAGCGAAATATGCGGTGCTTGTCGGCGGATTGAAGACGACACTATTCTTAGGTGCACATCACCTTTTTTTCTTTTGCAACTCAAACCTGGTATCTAATTAGATATTAGTATACTAAAATACTAGCGACGAGTGCATGGCCACATACCTTGAAGAAACTACACATTTGGTCGTCTAATTCAAGCATGTATAAGTGCAACAGTTCCCAAGGGGTAAAAACATCCACAAAGATGCTTTTTCCATACTTTCTTTAGAAGTTAAAGGAGAGATTAAGTAAATGACCCATGTAGTTTACCTTGAAAGACCTAACATCAACATTGTGAAATCATCCGAGTAGGTTACGTCCACTGATAAGGCCCTATGGTGGATGGATCTAATAGTGCATTAATTAAAGGAGGATGCATTTTTAGACGATAAGAACGAGGCACACAAAATTCGAGTGAAAGTTGATCGTTTACACTTATCTAATGATCAAAATCATTAGTTGTTCTTATTTTCAGGACCTTACCTTCACTGCGCGCACCCGAATGATATCGACCTGATCCTCTATGAGTTATATATGGGAATATATAGAAGCTACATAGGGGGAAGGTCACTCGAATTTAAACACATCAAATAAGGGTAGTGGTGGATGTATATGCAGCAAGACATGCTTGTTTACATCTAAAAACGCAAAAAATTACATCTTTCTCATAGTTAGTGCATCAGCTAACAAGTGACCTCAAGTACCTCACAAGTCCTTGACCTTTTGCCCAGTAGGGGCTTGCCATCGTCAGTCCATTATCCCTAGCCTCTGGCACCATGAAGTATTAATTGGTCGGCAAAGACTACTTCTCTAAGTGGATTGAAGGAGAGACCTTTACAAACATTCGAGATGTCGATATGACCAAGTTCATATGGAACAATATCATAACATAGTTAGTCATCCCTCAGATTATTATCATAGACAAGTTAACTCAATTTGAGAGCATTTTCTTCTAAAGCTTCTACGAAGAGCATGACATTAGGCACTACTACAGTACATAGGACTACCCTCAGAGCGATGGATAAAAAGAGGCTTCTAACAAGACCATCCTCAATGGAATAAGGAAGATATTAGAAAAGGCGAAGGGCACATGGTCCGACCATCTCCCCCACAATATATGGGCATTTTGAACTATGTATAAGAGATCAATGGGGAAAACACCCTTTATCCTAACTTGTATAATGGAGGCACTCATCCCACTAGAAATAGGCCTACCGACCATAAAATCCCCCTTAGTGGACTAAGACCTCAGCAATGAAGTAATCAGAGTAGAACTAGAACTAATCGATGAAAAGAGGGAATTATCCCTTGTAAATGTTGCTTTCTACCAGTAGCGGTTATCTAAGAAATGCAACAGGGGGTCAACGAAAGGAGATTCAAGATCATAGACTGCATCCTTAGGAATATCATGTGTAGTTCTAAAAATCCCTTAGATGGAAATCTTGGTCCTAACTGGGAAGGTCCATTCTACGTCATTCGATATGATTTATAGAGAGCTTACCACTTAGAAACAATGGAGGTATAATACCCCATTGGTTCGAGGACATAGGAATTTAATTTTTGTGTTGCAATAAAATTTATTTTATTAGGTGTCTCGGATGAAAATTTAGAGTGAAGGGTTGATCCGAGATGGGTTAAGATAGTCAAAAGAACTGTCAGGGTGTTTAATTTGGGTTTCAGAGTATTTTTTATCTAGTTTGACATAAATATGGGTAAACGAGTCATTTTAAGTGTGTATTACCATTTAAAGTGTGAGTTGTTAGAGATAAGGGTTATTTAGGCTTGGAAGAAGAGGAAGAGCAGTAAAGAGGAGAGAACTTAGAGCTTTGGAGATTTTCGGCTCAAATATGCAGATTCAAGGAAGATTCAACCTCTACAACTTTAAGGCAAGTGATTAAACTTGCTAAATAATTGTGTGTGTGAGTTATCTCATAATTGTTTTGGTAATTTAGTTGATTTTGAGAGAATGGCTAAACCCTAGAATTTGATGAGTAAATCTTGCATTTAGTGTTGTATTAATGTTTTTGATGATGAAAATGGTGGGGATAATATACGGGATGGATTTTGATGTTTGGATATTATTGGAATAAAGTAGAATTGAGTTTTAGATAAGTAAGGTAAATATTACAAGGGGCAGAAGTATGGTTTTGGGCCTGAATCTCGTGTGAATAAACCAGTACAGCACCGAACCTGTCCGGACAGAAGACCATCAGAATGGTTCGGTTTAGCAGATCAGACCGATTCAATTTCAGAGGATATCAGATCCATGCGGCCATCAAAAGTTCTCTGTTATTTTTAAGGGACCCAATCGGTTCATTTTTGGGGACCTTCGGTCCAATCCGATCACTATAGTTGGTAATTTTTTGTGTTAATCCTTTCTAATTGGGTTGAGGGCTTGGCAACCCTCTAATATGATTCAATAAATATGTATTTTAGATAAACATTGGGTATATGGCGTGACACGATGGTGGGGTACATTGAGGCTATTATGGAGGTATATTTGGGAGTTTAACACACCGAATCCTTTTGTAAATTCTCCGAGTAGTAGGAATTTACTTAACGCCGAATATGGACTGGGTGAGAGAGGGATATCGTGTGTCCTTAGTGTTGATTAAATTGGGTGATTATTCATATCATTGGTGTGATGGATTAGTAAGTTTAAAGTGAGGGATCGTATGATAAAATGAATTAGGAGGGTATGCGATAGTGTATCGGTTCGTATAATGAGAGTTATATACATATAGTCGAATTCTTTACATTTTACATATGGACGTGATATATATATATATATATATATATATATATATATATATATATGGTGTGAATGTGTATACCTTGTGTGATGGATTGTATATATGATGTGCATGTGCATATATATATGGTGTATATGATATTGTCTTGTGGTGCATACCCCTCTAGTGATATCATGGGAAGTTGCGCGATGTGGGTGAATCCCCTTGACTTGAGAAGCAGGGAGAGTATAATCCCCAGTTCATAGCGTCCAGTATTTTACCATGCGTGAGGTAGGGATAAGACGTCTTGGGTATGATTCATCTTGACTTTAGGTGAGGAACTATAGACACTTCCTGTACGTTGGTGATTTGGTTTATACCAAGTCGGTATGAGTCCGACCACTGGTAAACTGGGATGATATGTGATAAATTCCCTGGAAGATGATAGCATTATAGAGATTTTTAGTACATATACATTATGTGTTTTATGTATGTGTAGTTGTTACAGAATGATAAATCATGTATAATACGTGCGAGTAATATTATACAAGATTTATAGATAGTGTGTGATATCTTAATATTATAACTAGAGAAAGTTATAAAGATGTGTATTATGTTTTGTTCTTTCTATAATGAGAGTTTATGAGTATACTCTTATGCCGATAGATGGGAAGTAAAGGGTGCGTACTTTGGACTGAGGGACTAGAGGATTTTTATGACCGACAATGTTAGGTAGTAGTGTATCGGGGGGTTCCTTGTTTGGACTTATTTTTGCGAGACGTCCCACGCAGGAAACATAGTACAATATTGGGAGTGGGGAGATGTTTGGGCCTTAGTACTTCGGTTTATGTGAAATAGTGGGAGAATATTACTTGCATTAATGATGACGTGTCATATCTGATGTTAATAACTTGTGAAGGTCAATAATTAGAAACTGGTAGAATATAATTGAGATATATTAGTGTTCAAGCTTGGGACTAAACTTAGGAGACAATAGAAGAAGTAAATATAATTGTTGATACCAAAGTTCACCACCCCGCGTGGACCAATTACAAGTCAAGTCCAGGTCCAAATGATGGAAAAGACCGACCAACAAGGAAGCCCAACCTACATTTTCATCTGACCAACAAAGAAGACCGACCAACATTGTCACTCGACCAACTAGGAAGCCCGACCAACAGCCAACAATCCAGTATGTACAGTCAACCAAGCGCCAACAATCTTACAGCTTGTATTATCTATGAAGCGACAGCATTCACATAATTAATTCTCATTATGTATTGATTAGAATGCCTAATGAACGAAGGCATTCCATCATTTCACTTGACAGCTATCAAGACCCCTCTTGGGATATAAATACATTGTATCACCCTTATTACAGAGGATCGAAAAACAACTCAAGGAAATCAATACATAACAGTGGATGTAGGCTATTTCATTAAGCCGAACCACTTTAAAAAGTTTCATGTGTCTTATTAGTTTTACTTAATTTATCTATGATCAATTAATTCGGCTTCGTCTAGTTTTTTGCATCAACAAATTGGCACCATCTATGGGAACGTATTGCAAAACATTTTCACTTATTCATCATTTATGGTCGAAATTCCAGAATCAAGCACTAGAAATGAGGGAATCCCGCTTAATCCCTCTGCCCCTCTTAATAATAATGATTTGACAGGAATTTTGGCTATCCTGGACAAGGGTCAATAGGCCATACAGGATACTATACGACAGTTGGCACAAACTTTGCAAGCTGGAGTGTCAGCGCAATCTAATCATAGGAATATGCCATCGCCGCCAATAAGGAGTATTGGGCATAGTCGTTCTATAACTTTTAGGCATCCTTCATATCTGCCTGAAGCAACCTATTCTATTAGGGTCACTAATTCAATGGATGGGCAATCCCTCATCCTAGAAAGATTGAGTGCCTTTGAAAGGCTAAGTAAGGCCTCTCCTTTCGATCATTTGGGACCCCAGGGAAATGCCCTATGGGTTGCGTCGAGAAATACTCAACGACTAAGTGATCTAAGGGAAGGTTAAGCATAGTCCATATTAAATACCCGGAGAACAAAAAGGTCAAGTCAGAGAGAAGGATCACAAGAAGAAAGTTCAGCAAGATCTGGAGGTCGGCATAAAAGATCTGCCATTCATGGTGCTAGAAGTGATGTTTGGAAAGGTTCTATTCAATGTTTGGAAGACAGATTAGGTGAAATGGCCAAAGCCAAGAATTCCCTTCAAAGACGTTTTATTAAGGGGTCCCCCTTTATGCAAACCATCGTAGATTTCCCTACGCTAACCAAGTTTAAACCTCTAGTAGTCACTCCCAAATATGATGGGAAGACTAATCCAGTTCTCTATATAGAACAGTACCAAGCAGTTGTTGATATCTATGTTGTTCCTGATGAGATGAGATGTAGGGCATTCTCAGAAACAATTACTGGATCTGCTCAGATTTGGTACAACAGCCTTCCTCGGGGGAAGATTTCTTACTTCTAATAACCCGTCAAGCTATTCATTAGTAATTTTTTCTTTAGAGAAAAACCAGTGAAATGAGTAGCTCATTTACTTAGTGTGAGACACAAGGAATGAGAAAGTACTAGAGATTACATCACTAATTTTAACAACGAGAAACTAGAAGTAATCGATTATGAAGAGAAAACTGTAATCGCCTCCCTCATGAATGGTTTGATCCCTGATAAATTATATTATACTCTAGCAAAAGATCCACCAAAGATGATGACAAAATTGATGGCCAAAGCAGCAAAGATTATGAATGTCGGGGAAGCTATGGCTGCCAAAATAAATTCAGACGTAAAGGAGGAGATCACATAGCTGAAAAGGAGTCTTGCCTCAATGAGGCTCAAGCTTGTTCCTATATTTAGTGTATCAGCCTCGCCGAGGAGGAACGACCAAAAAAAGTTAACAAGGATAAGCTCGTATTTTGATTTTCCAAAAATGATTTATCTGGAGTTTTGCATCCTCAAGATGATTCTTTAGTGATCAGAGTCATGATGAAAAAAGTATTGGTAGCAAGAACATTGGTGGATAATGGTAGTTCACGAGACATCATGTTTTATCCATATTTTGATAGTTTGGGTTTAAAACTCAATCAACCGGAGCCATATCATAGGCCACTCATTGGATTCTCAAAAGAAAAGGTATTTCCTATAGGAACTATCAAGATGGATGTGTTGATCGAGACTTGGTCGGTGAGCAGGACAGAGAAGGTAAGATTCTTTATAATGGAAAAAAATGTTCATTATTCTTATAATATGATCATGGGGAGAGTTGGTCTGAAAATTTTTAAAGTTGTACCCTCAACTGTTCATCAATGCCTCAAATTCTCGACCAACATTGGAGTAGGAGTCATGAAAGGAGACCAAAAAATAGCTCGAGAGTGCTACTATTCCTCTATAGAGGAAGAAGATATTTGGAGGACAAATGGAAAACAACCACTTATGAAGTATATACAACTGAGCTGAACAGCAAGTCTGAGGTTGAAACCTTAGATCCACAAGATGAATCTGAGCTTATAAAAGGTCAAGTGATGGAAGTCACAAAAAGTATTATTCTAGATGACGATAATCCAGAATGAATAACTCAAATATGAGTATTATTGGAACCAGTGCCTAAGCAGGAGTTGACATATTTCTTAAGGCAAAGAAAATAAGTGTTAACTTGGATTCATGATAATATGTGATGAATAGATCCAAACTTTTTGTGTCATGAACTTAATGTCAATAGGGAAGTCAAACCTGTGAAGTAGCGAAGAAGAGTTTTTAGCCGGGAGAAGAACCAAGCTATACATGAAGAAGTTGATAAACTTTAAAAAGCTTCCTTTATTGAAGATGTGAAGTACCCTGATTGGTTGGCCAATATAGTTGTGGTAAAAAATAAGAACAATAAGTGGAGGATGTGTGTGGATTTTAATGACTTGAACAAAGCATGCACAAAGGATAACTTTCCTTTACCATAAATTGATCAACTGGCAGATGCTACTTCAAGGCATGAATTGTTGAGTTTCATCGATGCATATTGTGGTTATAACTAGATCAAAATGAAGCCAGAAGACAAATAAAGTACTTACTTTATCACTCCTCGGGGAACTTATTGCTATATTGTTATGTCGTTTGGTCTAAAAAATGCAGGTGCTACTTATCAGAGACTAGTGAAAAAAGTATTTGAGGAACAGATAGTCAAGAATATGGAGGTTGATGTTGATGATATGCTCACTAAAAACAAAAAATTTACTGATTATATTACCGACCTCAGCCAAATAATTTATTAATTGGAAAAGCACCAAATGAAGTTAAACCCCACCAAATACGTCTTCGGAGTGCAGGAGGGAATGTTCCTCGAGTATATAGTGAATCAAAGGGGAATTAAACCCAATACATATAAGATTAAAGCTCTGATCAAAATGAAGTCTCTAACCTGCAAAGAGATGTCCAAAGTCTAACTGGGCGCGTAACAGCATTCAACAAGTTTGTGTCAAGAGCAACAGGCAAATGTTTGCCATTATTCAAGGTACATAGAAAAACCTTTGAACAGAATGATGAATATGAAAAGGCATTCCTAGAATTGAAGAAATACCTGGGAGCACCACTATTACTCTCTTGACCAATGTTGGAAGAAAAGTTGTATCTGTATCAAGTAATATCTAAGTCTGCAATTATCTCTACTTTGATCAGAGAGGAAAATGGAGTTCAAAAGTCAGTTTATTACACCAGTAAAGCTTTTTGAGGAGCAGAAGTAAGATATCCTAGATAGGAAAAATTGTCACTAGCTTTAATTGAAGTTAGTAGACGAATGAATCCATACTTCCAAGCCCACACTATAGTGATCTACACTGATATGCCATTAAGGCAGGCTTTGCACAAGCCGGAGAAATTTAGGAGACTGATGTATTGGGTTGTGGAGTTGGGGGAGTATGACCTTGTGTATGAACCAGGAATTCCTCTAAAAGGCCAAACAGTGGATGATTTTATCACATAATTCACTTATCTAGAGGTCCCCGAGTAGTAAGGGACTCTAGCCAAGCAACATACAGGAGTTAGTAGACCAACTGGAGATATGCCCAAACAACACCAAGCAAGGGAGATAGCAGAAAAAGATCAACCAGAACCACATAGTGGAGCAAAAGAGATGAAGAAAAAGTATGATGAGGCAAAAGATAAAATCTTCCATCAAGGAACTCTGATAAACTAAGTGTTTAATAGGAATTTCCTCGTATGGAGTTTGTACGTTGACGGGTCATCTTGTGCAATCGAATTTGGAGATGGAATGATTCTCAATAATCCAGACGAGCTAGACATAGATTACTCTCTATGTTTCCAATTACAAGCCTCCAATAATGAAGAAGAGTATGAAGCTATGATTATTGGCCTAAATCTAGCCAAATCATTGAACGTCGAGTAAGTTCTGGTGTACAGTGGTTCGCAGTTAGTGGTAAATCAAGTGTTGAGTTTATATGCAGCAAAAGGAGAACTGATGAGCAGATATTTGGCTAAAACTTTGGAAGTAATTGCCACCTTGCTAGCAATTCAAATGGTCAGGATTATAATATTAAAGAACGCCTGACAGATGCACTTGCTCGATTAGCTTCAGCAACTAGAATGAAAATATGAATAACTATTCTTATTGAGCTACTTGCTAATAGGAACAATGATGAAGATCTGATGGTTAACTTTATTGCAGTTGATATGGGGCCATCTTGGATGGACCCCATAAGAGCATATATTGAAGATGGTATTCTTCCAGCTGATTTACTTGAAGCTAAGAGGCTAAAATACAATGTTGAAAGATACGTGCTAGATGGAGGTATGTTATACAGAATGGGGTTAACTGTTTATCTATAATGATGTTTGCATCAAGCTAAGGTAAAGGGTTTAATTGAAAAATCCATGAAGGATCCTGTGGGGGCCACATAGCAGGAAGAACGTTGCTACAAAGAATACATATGCAAGGGTACTACTGGCCTACCATACCAGCAAATTATACAGATTTTGCTAAGAAATGTGACAAGTGTTAGAGGTTTTCCAGTCTACGCAAGGCTCCGCAGGCTCTCTTAACACCAATCACCTCACCCTGTCCTTTTTCCATGTGGGGAATTGACTTAGTCGGGCCCCTGCCAACCACCCTAGGAAGGTTCAAGTACCTAGTTCTAGCTGTTGATTATTTTACAAAATGGGTAAAAGATGAACCATTGATTAATATGTCTTATGAGAAGGTTTATCAATTCATCTAGAAAAGTATTATATTCAGGTACAGCTTACCTTATGACTTCATAACTGATCATGGTACACAATTTGGCAATGAAGAATTAGCTACTTACTGAACCCAATCCAACATCTAAAAATATCCACTGTGCTCCTGTCCATCCTCAAAGAAATGGACAAATAGAGGTAACTAATAGAACTTTGTTGAACGGGCTAAAGAAAAGGTTGGAAGATAAAAAAGGAAATTGGATTAATGAACTGCATTCGAACTTGTGGTCTTATCGAACAACTTCCAGAACAGTTACTGGAGAAACTCCCTATCTATTGGCATTTGGAACTGAAGCCGTAATCCTTGTTGAGCTATGTTTACCTACGCATGGAGTTCTTTACTTCAATACCCCAGTTAGAGATTTGACGAGAATGTTAGATTTGGACATATTGGAAGAAGTCCATGAAGATGCATCTTTAAGGAATGCACCCTATCAACAAAGGACTGAACGTTTCTACAACAAGAGGTTCATGTCGAGCAACTTAAAGGAGAGAGATTATGTTTTAAAGAAGGTTATTCAGAAGAATAATAAGATCGAAGCCAATTGGCATGGACCTTCTCGTGTTACCACAGTTATCCGACTAGGCACATATAGGATTGAGACTTTGAAAGGGGAAGAGTTTAAGAACCCATGGAGTGCAGAGCACTTGAAGAAGTACTATCAATAAACTTAGTTGCATTGTACTCAGTTCATTTCAGCATTAATAAGAACATGACTTTTTGGAAAATTGTTATTTTATTATTTTCTTTTTCTGAGGAGTAGTGTTATGAACTATGAAGATACCAACAAAGTTGGTCTGCATCAAAAAATACCACCAATAAAGTTGGTTGGAATCCATAAAGGCCACTAACAAAGTTGGTCGGTAACAACATATACCACCGACAAAGTTGGACGGTATCCATAAAGGCCACCAAAAAAGTTGGTCAGTAACATTATAAAGCCACCAACAAAGTTTGTCGGCATGATCAAAAACCACCAACAAAGGAAGAATAGAAAGAGAAGTAAAGAGGAGATAACTGGGAGCTTTTGAGATTTTCGGCTCAAATACCCGGATTCAAGGAAGATTCAACCTCTACAACTTTGTGGCAAGTGACTAAAATTGCTAAATAATTGTGTATGTGTGATTTTTCTCACCATTTTATTGGAAATTTAGTTAATTTTGAGCTTGAATGGTTAAACCCTAGAATTTCATGAGTAAATCATGCATTTAGTGTTGTATTACTGGTTTTGATGATGAAAATGATGGGTATAATATATGGGATGGATTTCGATGTTAGGATATTATTGGAACGAAGTGGAATTGGGTTTTAGAGATGTAGGGTAAATCTGGCAAGGGGTAGAAGTATGGTTTTGGGTATAAATCTCATGTCCCTTAGTAAGGACGCCATTGATGCCTATTCTATCCAGAGTTCTTGTAGTTGTAGCAGATGCAAAATGTTACATGATTTCGTTGTAGCACTTCCTATTTTTGTAAATCTAGTTAAGGATCCATTTTTGTACATTTGGTGTGTATACCCAATGGTTGTATTTATATGTACCTCTTTTATGTTTTTATCACTGGATGTTGTGTTGTTTGTGACCCAACAACATATTCGGGTATATCTTTTGTTGTACACGTGTATATTATCATGTATGTAGTTGTTTTATAATGTTGGTTTGTTGTTCCTTATGTGTTTTTGAAATTTTGGCATCTGTTTATTTTATTATTGGGTTGTTAGTTATGTTTTATTTAGATTTAGCACTTGATGCTGAGAATGATCCACTTGATATTCTTGTTTTATCTTAGTATAGGGCTGGCCACCCATTATTATCATAAGGGGGGTGTCACTGGTGGTATCAAAGCATAGAGTTCTAGTGTCTTTGAATATGTTCGGGTTTTTTATGATCTTCCTTAAGATTTCTTGACATAGATCCCTTTTATTAGGATTGTTGTGTTCATATTGCGTTAATGATCTTTTATGATGCATAATTGCTTGAACTATGTGCCGATACAATTCGCTCTTATTTGAGATGCCATCGAAAAGAGGTCGCTCGACTAGAATAAATAGGAGGGTAGAGAATGTGGAGCCCCAACTGCCTCAGGGGACTATGATTGCATCGCAGGTTGCTAATGTTGTGTCTCAATCAGTCAATGCGCCCATGAATGCCATGGCTCGATAATTTCCTCAAGCTCAGCAAGAGCCTGCATTGTCGATAGCTTAAACTCACATGGGGTTCTCTGTGTGGGAGAGAGTTAAAGACGCTTTTAAAAAAGGTCATCCTCTAAAATTTCGTGGGGGAGCCCATGTGGTCATAGGAAGTCTATGGAGGAAGGATATTCAATGTCACCTTCGTATGGTGGAATGTAGTGATGCTCAAAATAAATACTTACCACCTTTAAGTTAGTGGGTGTAGCTCTCTAGTGGTGGGAGTCGATCACTACGTTAGAGCAGAGGGATATGATGTCTATATCAAATTTTTGGGTTCGATTTGATCGTAAGTATTTACCTTCAGTAATTTAAATGGAAATGAGGAGAAGATTGTTAGAGGTGAAGCAGGGGGATAGGATGGTGCCGGAGTATGAAGTGGAATTTACCCAATTGGCAAACTTTGTGCTCGACGAAGTAAATACGGAGGAGAAGCGTATATCAAAGTTCTTGGGAGGTTTAGATTGGCGAATTCATCAACATTTGTTAGGGAACCCGACATTACTCACTTTAACCGATATGATGAATGCGTCATTGTTACATTGTCAGGATCACCGTCTTCATTTAAAAAGGAATAAGAAATTTGGGGACCCGTACTTGGCAAGTAAGTTGGGAAGTAATGGTGCCAGTGGGGCACAATCATAACAACAGCCGAGGAATAGGCAGAGGGAGCAGGATCTCCATTTAGGGGATCCGAGAAAGAGTCACTGTTTGGGAGACACCCCGCCTAATAAAATACCTGGCGATCACTCCTATATCAAATTAAAACAAGAGTGTCATGTGGTTCATTCTTAACATCACTGTCGAAAACCAAACAATTACTAATATCCTATTAGGCCGATGTCAAAATTTTAAATTAACTAATCTTTTTAACCAAACCATCCAAATACAATAAGGACAACAGTTTATATGCAACAACTGAAATAAAATAAAGTAAAATAACCGAACACTCGGTCCAAATAATACAACCAAATCGAATTATGCACAAAAGGCGGTAAATGAATAAATGAGTACAGTTGGGCCATTAGCCCGAATATGACTACAATACCTCCTATTTAGATCTCAATGATGGAAGCGTCTACAATAAACCTACTTGCATCCACAGCTGCTGCAGCAAACGTCTGACTCGAATGAATTATTATCCAGGCGTCCCTGTGTCTGGACACCTATATATATATATATATAGGAAGAGAGGGGAAAAGTAGAGAAAATGGGTCAGAGCCCGATTGTTGAAACTATTTTAGCAAGTGCATGAAATCCATATTTTAAAATATGATGGGTATGTAGACAATATTATTAAGGGTCGCAGGAACATTTTGTTCTTCAGTGTGGATAGGAAGAATTTACTGGGAAATGTTTATTTTGTGGTCAGATAGGCTATAAGAAGAGGGATTGTCCTGAGAGAGGCATAGGGAAACGTTTTGAAGAGGTTCTGGATGCACAGCCCTTACAACAATTCATGGGCGGGTTCGGATAAGAGAACTTTAATTAGGGACCCAATGATGAGGCAAGGCAGTTAGATTACGGAGGTAATTTATAAATTACATTTTTTCCATGAAGTATAAGGTATGCGTTGAGTGATATTGGGAGAATCACATGTAAAATTGTTATCTCTAGAATTTGCGAGTGGGTCGAATTTAGTGAGTGGTTGGACATTATATCATGGTTGTGTGTATATAATTACTTTGAGGAGGGTAAGTGTGGCACATAAATGGTATCTTTTAAGAGAATGGATTGTTTTGAGATGTGCTACTTGAGTTATGGTTTTCTCGAAGGGTAACTATTAAGCCGTGTTGAGTGCTAACAGTAAGACTATCGTTTTATCATTTGTCAAGATGCATGTAAGTGTTATGTCTCAGTTGTGAACGGGTCTATCTTGTGGTGATATTTTGAGATGATGAAATGGGGTTTTATTGATGAGAGTCAGGTTTTAGTGGGTTCATTATTGAGCTAAGAGTTTTAGCTCATGGTTGTGTGCGTGTTGAGAACTTAATGTTGGTAAGAACATTGTATTGATTGACGCCTTGTGTATTGGGATTACTATTTAAATTATGTGTGTTAGATATCATAAACATTATCTTCATATATATATTAGGCGTATGGAGCCATATAAATTGATTTGAAACTCTTTTTAAAACTTTTATCCTAGTCTGACTGATCTTCATCCCCGACAGAGATGCACAATGGTAGCAATGGGTCGGTTTGTCTTGCTTTTGAACTAGGAAGGGGGTCATTGTTATTCCCTCGGGCATGTCGACCATGGAGGCCAAGGTGGCGAGAGCATCGTCTAGGTTATTCTTTGCTCGGGGTAGGTAATGGAAGGTGATATCTCGGAATCGAGAGGCTAACTCTTCTAATTGGGCATGAAAGGGTTGGAGCTTTTCATCCTTGACTTTCCACTTTCTGAGCACTTGACCGATGATAAAGGTAGAATCCCCGTAGACATCTAGGTAGTGAATACTTTCCTTGAGAGAAACTTTGGTGCCCACTGTGCATACCTCGTATTCCGTCTTGTTGTTGGTTCAAGGGAAATCCAGTTTAATGGCGATGGGAGTGTGGGAGTCATCTGGGGTGATCAGGAGTATCCCAATGCCATATCCCTTTTTGTTGGCAGCACTGTTAAAGAAAATTTTCCATCGAAGGCTGTCTTGAGTGGTGCAGAGGATATTTTCATCTGGGAATTCGGAGATCTGGACATCTTCTTCGTCTATGGGGTAATCAACGAGGTAGTCAGAGATGGCTCTTCCTTTAATGGCTTTCTGCGTGACGTACACGATATCGAACTCGGTTAGGAGCATCAACCATCGGTCCATTCGACTGGATAAGGTGGGTTTCTCAAGCAGGTATTTGATGGGATCCATTCGGGATACAAATTTCATGGGGAAGGAGAGTATGTAGTGTCGTAACTTTTGGGTGACCCAAACAAGTGCGATACATGCTTTTTCCAAGGCAGTGTAATTGACCTCGTATCCGACCAATTTATGACTAGCGTAATAGATGCTCTTTTTTTATGGGAGTCTTCAAGGTATTGGGCCAGCAAATCCCCAGCTGCAGTGTCAGTTATGGTTAGGTATTGGAGCAAAGGGAGACCAGATTGTGGTGGCATGAGCACTGGAGGATGGGTCAGGTATTGTTTGATTCGGTCAAAAGCTTCTTGGAAGGCCTCATTCCAAACGTTGGTTGAATCTTTTCAGAGGATCTTGAAGATCGGTTCACAGATGGAGGTTAGCTCGATGATGAACCGACTGATATATTACAATTTCCCAAGAGAACTTTGAACTTCTTTCTCTGTTCGGGGTGGTGGAATCTCGAGTATGGCCTTCAGTTTTGAAGGATCTGCTTGTACCCCCTTTTCGCTGACCATGAATCCCAAGAGTTTTCCCTTCGTAATGCTGAAGACACACTTCTGTGGATTTAGTCGCATCTGATGCTGTCGCAGTCGTTCGAAGAACTTTCGAAGGGAGGGAACATGACCTTCTCTAGTTTTGGACTTCATAATCATATCATCCACATAGACCTCGACCGCTTTGTGAATCAGATCATGCAGGATGGTTGTGGTAGCCCTTTGGTAGGTAGCCCCATCATTCTTGAGACCAAATGGCATAACGGTCTAGCAAAAGGCTCCCCATGGGGTAATGAATGCGGTTTTTTCTTGGTGGTCTAGGTGCATCTTGATTTGGTTGTATCCGGAAAACCCGTCGACAAATGACTTGAGAGCATGACTGGCTGTGTTATCCACGATCATGTCGATATTGGATAGCGAATAATCATCCTTTGGAGAAGCTTTGTTTAAATCTCGGTAATCTACACACATTTGAACCTTCCCTCTTGATTTCGGTACATGTACAATGTTGGCTAGCCATTTGGGATATTTAATCACCCGAATGAAACCCACGTTTAACTGTTTGACCACCTCTTCTTTGACTTTGAGAAACCATTCGGTGCGAAGTTTTCTCAATTTTTGTTTAACCGGCTTGTAATCTGGGAGAGTGGGGATCTCGTGCTGAGCTATTTCAGGATCAATGATGGGCATATCATTATAGGACCATGTGAAGACATCCACGAATTCCTTGAGCAATTCTTTGAGTTGTGCATGCTCACGCTTGTCAAGGGTAGCCCCTATCCTAATCTCGCGCAGTTGGCTACTAGAACCGAGGTTAACAACAACAATCTCTTCTTCATTAACTTGAACACGGTTATGTTGTTTATTATTAACCTTATTTAGATTAGTTAAGAATTGTTCATTTGCAAAATCATCATCAACAAAAGTTTGATTAGAATTCAAGCAGCTAATGTAAGGCACAACAAAATACTCAAAATCTTCATTTATTTCATTGATAGGAAAAACAGCACTGAGCACCTCATCAAAAGAGGTCTCGATTAAATTTGAGCAAGTATAGACAACAGAAGAAGAAATAGGGTAAACACTGGGGTTAGGGGAGATTTCAAGGGGTAGAGCTGGCGCAGCATGCCAGTTGAGGATAGGTGTATCAGCAGCTTTAATCAGACGGGATGGGTCCATTGATCTAGTGCCTGAATGAACCATGCAGAGTGCCAGTCCCATTGTCTGTAAGTTGAAGGAATCTTCTAAATCACTTTCCTCAGTATCTTTGGTATCTTTGATGAACGGTTGTATGCGGTGTGGGAAACTTTCAGCCCATGGGTAGCTGTCTTGGAAAAAGATCTCCATTCCCAGCCTCATCTTCTTGTCTGTGTGGTCATACCTTTGTTCTGGAAAATCGCAAAAGGGGAAGTACTCGCCCTCTTTGATAAATCATCCATTTAAGGAGAGTCCTGAGATAGTTCGGATGCAGTCTGATCTTCTCTTTGGTCGAGATTGGTGGATCATTCTGAGCTCTCGTTCTGATGGTTAATACCCCAAGCCATAAGGAGGGAAATCTTTCTTCAGTTCGATGGGCTCAAGTATCCCTTGATGCCTTTGTCCTAGCCCCAGTCTAGGCATGAAGTGCATGTTTTTGAACATCTGAATCACATTGACATTACCATAAGGGTCATATTCTGGACAAACCCTTTTTTTTAAACCATCCCTTTCCGGGAGTAGGAGTGGCTCAACTTGGAATCCTGATAGGAGCATATCATTTGACCCGTGCTGTATCTCAAGGATTGGACTGCTGGTGCTTGCACCCTCGACATTTTCGTGATCACCCAAAATGGTGATGACTCGCCCGTCGGTGAAGAACTTCAATTTCTGATGGAGTGAGGAAGACACACCCTTGATATTGTGGAGCCAGGGGCATCCGAGCAACAGGTTGAAACAAGTTGGGATGCCTATGACTTGGAATTCAACGACAGGGTTTATAGGGCCAACCCCTATTACAAGTTTTATGGACCCCATCACCTCACGATAGGTATTCTCATAGGCACGCATAGCGGCGGAGGTTGGAGCGAGGTCGCTTTCTTTCAGGCCTAAACACATGAAGGTTCTCAGAGGGTAAACGTTCAAAGTGGATCCTTTATCGACAAGAGAGAGTGGCACGGCCTTCCCCATAACTTCGACCGAGATATTAAGTGCATGATTGTGATTCGGCCCAATTCTGGGGATTTTTTCTTCAGAAAATGATAGCATTCGGGTAGAGGTCCAGGAACCGACCAGATTTACTACTTCTTCTGGTGAGGTAGAGGGAGGAACTATGGGTCCAGTGAGTAATTTGATTAAAGCATTTATGTGAAGCTGGGAAGACATGAAAAGCCCCTATAGAGTGATGTTAGCTTGGGTTTTCTTCAGTTGATCGAGGATCTTGCTCTCCTCGATGGTCATCTCTGGCATAGGAAGGTTTTCAATGCCCTGCCCTTTGTCATTTGTTGGTAGTGATCTTGGAACCTGGTAATGTCTTCATGATCTGGTAATGTGATTTACTAAAAAAGGAAAGAACATAAATCTTGTTTCCTCTTCAATATCAGGTTGTTCTGCTACCCTATTTATTTTTTCGAGGAGTTCTTCAAATGATATCATCCCACATATGTCGACTACTGGGTTGGCTCTTCCTGAAGTTTGTTCTTCTCTCGAATCTTCGAATTCTTCCCCCCATCCGGTGGCAACAATTTTGTCTTTCCATGAAAAGTCGATGTATTCCACAACTTCAACAGCTTCTTCATATAAGTTTTCCCATTCTGTGGGGATATGCGTGATTGAAGGGACCAAGCACCCTTGTAGCTTCAAAGTGTCAAGTAACCCGGTGATACTATAAATTCTGTTGGTTTGCCCGAATAATTCTGCCATAGTCTGGACAACATCATCTAAGATGACTTCGTCGATTGGTACCACCCATCTATTTGAATCTTGGGTCCATTTTCGTGCTTCCAAAAATAGTGTACTGAATCTCTGGCAATCGATGACCATCTGTGAGGGCAATTTCAGCCCGAACTCTAGGAGTTGGTTTAACACCTCTGGCAATTCCATACCTCCATTTTCAGAACGGGCACAGACAGCGATGGATGCTCTGGTAAGGAGAGACAGTGCCTGATCAGCGAGGCGAGTAGGGTGTAGGAGTAAATATGGATAAATTTGAAGAGGTTTAGGAGAGTATATGGGTGTGATTTGAGTTGAGGGATCGAAATCTGGGTTTTCTTCTAAGAAGATGGCATTGGTGTGATTTGGGAGTGGGTTGTGAGTAGTGTTTGGATTAGGATTGGCTGGTGGGGCGATGGTACCCCGGTCAATGAGATCTTGGATTACGTTCTGAAGGTGAAAGCATTGGTCGGTGGTATGGCCAGCAGTTTGGTGAAAGGCGCAATGAGCATCAGTCTTAAAGTTTCTTGGGAGTGGATTTGGCAATGGACGGGGATCCAAGGGTTTGATGAGGTTTCGGCTTAACAGGGCTTGGTAAACTTTGGAGAGGGGAGCATGGAGTTCAGTGTACTGCCTTCGAATGGAGGCGGGGTAGCTTTTTGGTGCCCATGATGTGGCTACTTGAGAGATATTGTTGATGGTCGAAATGGTAGCACTAGAAGGCTTGTCATACTTTCTAGGGGTGAACTGTCCCGACACCATCTTCGATTCGACCTCTGTTTTAACGAGGCTTTCCTCGATTTCCACTCTAGCCTCTCTGAGAGCTCGAAAGTGGGGATAGTATTGTCCTCCCATTGTCGCTCGGACATGGGGCAAGAAATTCTTCTTCACTATGTTGACCTGCTCTTCTTCGGATGGCCGATTAGTCATGGTAGCTGCTTGCTCTCTCCACCGAGTTATGAAGTTACTGACTGATTCTCCAGGATTCTGTTTGAGCAGCTCTAAATCACAGCGGGTGTCTTCAAGCTCTTCATTGTATTTATACTGCGACATTAATTCTCGAGATACATCCTCCCAGCTACGAATTCTGGATTCCTCAAGAGATAAAAACCATCGGAGGGCACTATCCTTCAAAGTTTGCTGAAATAATTGGGCCATCACTTCTTCAGAAGCCCCTAGTAGAGTCATGGAACGATGATAACTACGAAGATGAACAATTTTGGGTCCACTCCCTCCGAACTTCTCGATATTTGGCATCTTGAACTTCTAGGGTAACCTTGCTTTAGGATAAGGAGACATGTGGGTGTAGTCCATGTAATTCCCAGAGATCTTGACTTGGTCAAACTTCTTGGTGAGCATCTTGAGATCCTCTTTAACTTTATTCAACTACTCCCCCTTTGGATCAACGACCATAGGCAGGTTAGCCATAGGCTGGGTAATGTTTGGCATTAGAAGCTGGACAGGTGGCGTCCCATTGGCAGGAGGGGCACGTGGAGCATGGTGATATTCTTCCTAAACCCAGACAGGCTCGGGCGGACCCATAGCACGAGGGAATAGGGCCTCGGGCTTTTGAGGAATAGGAACATGGTTTCGTTTCGTCTCTCGAACCTCAGTTTGGAGGTTGTCAATCTTGGACACGAGCTGAGATAGGACTGTCGTCAGATTCGGCTGTATGACTGGTGCTTAATCTGTATTCTTCATGGAAGATGAATGGATTCTGGACTCCAAAGAAGTAGTAGAGGAACAGATGAAACTCCAGGGTGATTTGACTGCCCAATAGGGAGCCAAGCCAAGGGCTTGCGATCGACCTGAGAAGGCGTAGGATGAGATTTTTTTTTTTTAAAGGAAGAATTATTTTTGGATTTTCGATAAAGGAGGGAGAAATGTTTTTGGATTTTTGATAAAGAAGGGAGAAATGTTTTTGGATTTTTGATAAAGAAGGGATAAATGTTTTTGGAGACGAAACTCAGCATGATTATTATGATTATTATTTTTTCACTCGTATTTAATTCTCCTAAATGCAATGCCGGACGGGACCCAAGCCTGTAAAAGTGGGGGTCTTAATATATGCAAAGCTATGATTTGGACTTGTAACCAGGCTCACGGACAGGGCCCCTTTTTAAAAAATGCGCGAAAATTGGGCGGCAGGCCGACCCAGAATTTCGATAGAGTTTCGGGTTAAAATTGGCAATCTAAAGTGTGTGTCCTAGGTTTGACACCTATATGCGGGTATGAAGTTGGTTGGGTGAATAGTCATGGGTTCCCCTCTTTGGCGTGACTTCCACGATGTACGTCTTGCTCTTGCGGGCAATCGGTACGTGTGGATAAGCCATTTGATATACCTGAGTGTACGTGAACTACCTCACCATATACCTCATGGGGACGGTATGTGTGAGAGCGAATTCGATATCCTCGACGTACGTGAATGAATTTACTACAATATACCTCCCGTCATGACTTCGGTCAAGCGGTAAGATGTGTGGGAACCGTTCAATATACGTCGAAGGTACTTTGCCAATGGAAGGTGAGAGTCATATCTCTTAGGCTAACTGCGACCTGCCAGACCAGCGCCCATCAAGAAGTGACCCTCCAGTTACTGGCTAAAATTTTGTCAATATCAATGCTCTTTGGTGATGTCGCGTGAATCATGCATGATTCTCTTATTGGTATCTTATGATGAGAATGCCTTTCTTGATTACGCCAAACAGGGAGCTAAGTACAAGTACCCCAAAAGGTACACCAAGTATGGATGGGTGATACGTGTAACATGAGGATATACATGTGATCCTAGGTGCACGCGGTGTGCAGTGTACATGGAGGATTTTCTACAAGTGTGTGGACATAAGCATAAGCATGGGATACACATGGAAAAGGGGAACATGCGAATATGGGGGGAAACATAAACAAATATAGCATCCACGTAAATAGAGTCAAGCCCTCAATATAAAAAATCAGATCCCCAGCAGAGTCACCACTGTGGCCATCCCCGATCTTGATCCGTGCGGGAGGGTGCGTGGAGGAAAGGATCCTTCGGGTCCCACGCGTCCCTCTCAAGAGCGCTTCGGCTGGCATCATTTGAGATGTGGAAATGAAGAGAGATTCAGAGTCGCCAGTCTATTTTACTCAAAACAGATAAAAGAAAAAGGGGAAGCCACCTCGAAGGATGGCATCCGAAGACATACTGGTGCGTGCGAAACCAAATGATTCGAGAAGCGTTCGGAGGCTTAGTTACAAAATGGGAAGGTGTTAGGAATCCATTTCGCCCTTTCGGTCTCTCATGGATATTTGCTATTTTCCTTTCGTTTCCCCCCGTGATATGTGTACATGTCTCTATATAGAATGGAGGTAGGAATCCTCGACTTGTATCATGGAAAAGATAAAGTGAGTCATTCGTAGGAAGATATAAAAGTAATATTAGAAAAATAAGATTTACGCGATTACCCCTACGTTGACCGTTATAATGGAACGATAACTCATATGGAGCAATACTTTATTAAGAGAAAATGTATAGAATATAAGGAAAATGGATTTAGAGAAGATAGAAAATGAGAGAAAAAAGACTCGAGTCTCGGGTTTTACTCTGAGATGCCTACGTAGCCTATAAAGGCATCAAAGTCCATGTAGTTCGCATACAAAATGAGGGGTGGGGTTTATCCCATAAATCCAAATGGGGAATCTCTTATTTGTGAGTGTGTGTGTGTGTAGAAAAAGGGTTTTAGATTGTGAGAAAAGTGTGGAAAAAGTGTGAGAATCCCTACTTGGAATTTATGAGCAAACCCTCTTTTTCTTATTTTTTGGGTGTTATTTATATGAAAATAGGAGATGTGCAATAATAATAAATAAAAAAGTATATTAGGATGTGTGAGATGAGATAATAAAAGTGCTAAATAAGAAGACAAGTTATTGAGAATTTAAGAGAATTTAAGAGAGAGTAGAGAAAGTTGGACCTTCTTGAAGATCTTGAGCTTGATCTTGAATGTTGGAGAGAAACCCTTGCACTTGGATGATGATGGAGAGTGGCTAATTCACCAAGTTTGATGAAAAGGGTGATGAAAAGTGGAAGTAAAAAGGGGATTTGGATGTTGAAATCACGCTGCCTTTGAGAGAGGTTTCTGGGATTCATTGAGAGAGATTTTTATCAGATCTAGGCTCCCTTTGAAAATGAGGTGAAGGCATCCTTTTATAGGCCCAGGTGAGTACCGATCGGCATAGGCCTATTCCTGCCTATCGACAGGTGCCGATTGGTAGGGTCTGGAACCTGCCATTTGGCAGTGCGCTTCAGGCTTTTTCGGAAAATCGGCCGTCGAGGACAAACGGTTGGTCAGAATCATGCACAGGGCATACCGTTGGAAAAGTAATTTAAAGGCCTTCGAAAGTCCTTTGGACCTCTCCCGAGTTCAAGAGTTAACTTTGGGTCAAATATGGCTCGGAAGCATTTATTGGTCTATTGGACATGGAATCGTTCGGACGCAAACGGATTGTTCGTACGCATGGTAAGTTCGAATTGTGCATGGGGCATACCGTTGTAAAGGTTAGGAGATGTACTTCGACATTCCAAAGATTTTGAACTGGTTTGGAGAGTTGACTTTGGTCAACCGAGCCCGAGAATCATTCGGTGGCCTCCCGAAGTCAATCGGATCGTTCGTCCGCATGGAAAGTCAGAATCGCACATGGGGCAGACCGTTGGAAAGGTTATTTAGTGCCCTTTGAAGATTCATTCAGCCTCAGTTGAGCTAAAGTGTTAACATAGGTCAAACAGAGCCCGGGAGCGCCCGGTGGCCTCTAAGTCAGGTTTCGGACGCAAACGTATCGTTCGTTAGCATGGTAACTCAAAATCGCGCACGGGGTGGACCATTGGAAAGGGTATTTAGTGCCCTTCGAAGATTCATTGAGTCTCGCTCGAGACAAAGAGTTTGAATTTTAGGTCAAACTGAGCCGGGGAGTTCTCGATGGCTTCCAGGTCAGTACTCGGGACGTGACCTGGGTTTACAGTAGTGAAGGGAGCTATTAGGGACCTAAGGAGAGTTATGGGGTAATAGAATGGGGTGTCTATAGTAATGATGTCATCATTAATAATCTTTGTGACTCACTTGCAACTGCTCAAGAAGATTTGAAGATGTTTGAGCAGGAGCTAAAAACTGCTCGTAATGCTCTTATTTCTACTGAAGCAGGAGGTGTTGAAAAGTTCAAGTCATATGTGGAGTACGATGGGGATGTGTAGGTTTCTTTCTGGACGGTTATGAAGAGATAAAAAGAGGGTGATGTCTCATTATCCAAATATAGCTGAGGTTGTCAGTAAGTGTCAAAATGATGATGAGGAATCCACTGTTTTGGATGAGGAAGATGGGGATGAAGTCCTAGTAAATGGTACCATGCATGCTCACTCTACTCAAGGATTTATTTGTCCTTTGACCTTACCTTATGAACTTATGTGAAGCTCTTCTTATGTTGCCTTTTTATTTTGATCTTTTTAATTCTGGTTTGCCCCGTTGTTGTTTCCTTGGGGCGTCAAAGGGATGTTAACTCAATAATTATGAAATGTTTTGATTTTGTATCGCAATTTTTTGTTATTTAAATGAAGTTGATTGTTCTGCTTGCCTTCATTTTTATTGTAAATTATTTGTTGAGAATGAACAAATTTTGCACTTTTAGATTAAATAGTTCCTGATGATTTTTGTTCGCGACCTATTTTGGTCGTAAAGAAGGTAGTCACCTCTGTTCACGGCCTATTAGGTTGTACAGGGGCTAGGCTGAGCTCCTTGTTCTCAAGCTTGTTATGACAAGTTTGTACATGTCCATACAGTTCCTGTTCGTGACTTCTTTACTCAATGCAGCCATACAATACTTATTATATTCATGACTTGTTTATTCAATGAATTTATATAGAGATTATTCCGTTCGTGGCATGTTTACTCTACGAAGCCATACAGACTTTATGTAATTAAGTATGTGCACACATAAATTATTCTAAAAAGAAGAAAAAAAAGGAATATGGAAGGCGAAATTGTTATTTTATTGATATTCAAAAGTTCGGTACGTGACAAAGTAAAATGAACATTACTGATAATATTTCCCGAGGTGTTTTGAATTCCATGGATTCTTAAACTATTCACCTTCCAGCATTTTAATGTGATGAGTTCTAGGCTTAACCACACAAGTGACTCGGTATGGCCTGTGCCAATTAGGTTCCAATTTGTTGTTCTTCTGGATCACCTTCTTAAGAACATATTCTACTTATTTTAAGATGCTTGGGTTGACACGCCAGTTGTAGTAGCGAGCAGTCCTCTGCTGATAGGAAGCCACTTGTAACACTGCATTCTCCCTGACTTCTTCCACCAGGTTGAGATCCAATCTTGTCATTTCATCGCTTTTAGGGGAATTAAAATTGAGGATCGAGTCCTATATCCGTAGGAACTTCTTCCTGGGTACCGAAAGTGAGCATGTAAGACGTTTCTCTTATTGTTGTGCGTGAAGTGGCCCTATATGCCCAGAGCACTCTATGCAGTTCATTGAGCCAATTTCCCTTTGCTTCATCGAGTCTCTTCTTGACCCATCTAGGAGAATTTCATTAATAGTCTTAGTTTTCCCATTACACTTTAGGTGCCCTGGCATAGAGTGTAGCTTTCAAATATTGAACATGGTGCAGTAATGTCTAAAGTTCTGGTTATCAAACTACATCCTCTTGTCCGTGATGAAGGAATGTGGCATGCCATAGAGATATATGATCATGTTCCAGATGAATTAGAACACTCGTTCATAGGGCATATCAACCAGGGGATCTTCCTCCACCCACTTGGTGAACTAATCCACTGCAACTACTAAAAAATTTAATCTTACTTTGGTTATTGGCAATGGGCCAATCAGATCAATCCCTCATATTGCAAATGGCCAAGGTTATGTGATCGGAGTCAATGGTGCTCCTGGTGTATGATGGATTCTAGTGTACTTTTTTCACTTATCTCACTTTCATGCATATTCTACACAATCAGCTTTCATTGTGGGACAGTTATAGCCTTATGTTGCAATTCTCTTCACCAACAATCTTCCGATAAAGTGTTCCCCGTAACAGCTTTCGTGCATCTCTTTAATTATATTATTAAATTCCGCGGAATGAACAAATCTTAGTAGAGAGATGATATATCCCCTCCTGTACAACACCCCGGCCTCCATCACATTGTGGGTTGCTTTGTAGCGTAACTTCCAGGCTTTCTTCGAATTAAAGGGGAGTTCGTCGATCATAATGTATGCCCATATGGGGTCTATCCATGATGGTCCCAAGTTAACTTCCATTAGCCTCGGGTCTTCTCCTTCTGTACTCCTATGGGTCAGTATCTAATTGGTATCGTTCTTCTCAAGACGGTCCTGGTGGTTGAGGCTACCCTGGCCATGGCATCTGCTCGGATATTCTTCAACCTGTAAATTATCATAATTTTAACTTTTGTGAACCTTTATATCCATTATATAACAATGGCTAAGTACATAGTCATAGATTTTGCCCTTTCCTCATAGATTCCCAATATTTGGTTGACGGTTAGCTGGGAGTCGCTATGTGCCATAATATGATCGGCCCTTAGGAATGAGGAAAGACCAAACCCAACAATTAAGGCTTCGTACTCTGCTTCATTGTTGTAGGCTTAGAACTAGAAATGCAAAGCATACTCAGCCTCTATCTCATTCGGTGTGGTGATGATGATGCCCACGCCAATGCTCACCGAGCAGGATGACCCATCGATAAAAAGTTTCCAAATGACATTGTCTTGGTTGAATTCTGCCATCTCAAACTTGTCAAACCTAAACAACTTCTTTCGAGATTCGTCGTATTAACACTTGTCTTCTTGGGATGAGTATCTTTCTCTAATGGGAGTTTATTATTCTACGATTGGGATTAATCTCTCTTTCATGGAAGTCTTTTTAGTTTTGCCGAGCTCCCTCTCGGTGGAGTCTGCTCTTCTAGCATCTCTTCATAAGTAAATTCAGCAATGAAATCTGATAGAACCTTCCCCTTAATGGCCTCCCTGGGGTTGTACTATATGTTGTACTCACCCAACTACATTTTCGAGGCGATAAGCCGACTGGATTTCTCTAGTCTATAGAGGACTTGTCTCAACGGAAGGTCAAAGTACACCACAATGGTGTGATCTTGAAAGTATGGATTCATCATCCTTGAAGCTTCCTTGAGTGCCAAGGCTAACTTTTCCATTCGAGGATACTAGATTTTGACTCCCCAATACACATTAATGGTATAGTAAACTGGTTTTTGAGCTTCGTTTTACTGCCTCACCAGTGACAAACTGAATGATGACTCGGATACGGCTAAGTATAAATAAGCTTTTTCTCCAACAAAAATTCTTGATAAGAGTGGGGGTGACCCCAGATAGCGCTTCAACTCCAGGAAGGTGTTTTCACATTCTTCGTTCCACTTGAATGATTTTCTCAGTACTTTGAAGAAGGTTAGGTAATTATTCATTTCTCTAGGAAAGAACGTGTTGAGCGCTTCCATGTGCCCTATTAATTTTTTCGGGTCCTCCTTCTTAGTGGGGGACTGCATTTTGATTAGTATGGGATCTTATCTGGGTTAGCTTTGATACCGCGCTGGTTAACAATGAAACCCAGGAACATGCCTTCTCTTACTCTAAAAATAAATTTTCATGGGGTTGAGCTTCATCTGATGTTTTTCCAAATGGTCGAACGTCTTCCCCTGGTCCTTGATGTGGTCAGCAGTTGTCCTACTCTTGGTGAGTATGTCATCAATGTACACTTCCATATTGACCCCAATTTGGTCTTTAAAATTTTTGTTCAATAACCATTGGTAAGTGGCTCCTGTATTTTTAAGACTAAATGGCATTACATTATAAAAGTAAGTACCTCTGTTGGTGATGAAGGGCATTTTCTCTATGTCGGAGGGCCTCATCCTAATATGGTTATAACCAAAGTAGGTGTCCATAAAACTGAGAAGCTCGTGGATGGAAGGCGCCTCCACCAGCTGGTCAATCCGAGGAAGCGAATAATGATCCTTGGGGCATGCTTTATTCAGGTCTATAAAATCTACACACATTCTCAATTTGTCGTTCTTTTTCTGCACCATCACCACATTTGCTAGCCATTCTGGGTACTTGACGTTGTCAATGAAGTTAAATTTTTGAAGCTTAAGGACCTCCTCCTGGACTACCAGGTTCTTCTCAGCATCAAAGACACTTGTCTTCCATTTCATCGGTTTACCTCCTTACACCACGCTCAACTCGTGGAAAATGAAGTTGGGATCTATGTTAGGCATATCCTCGTGGCTCTGTGAAAACACACTCTTGCATCGTCATAAGAAACTTATGAGTTCATGTTTCAAATTAGGGTCTAAAAATGCCCCGATCTGGACTATCCGTTATGAATGCTCGGTGTCATATGGGACTGTCTCAATCCCTTCAATCACTTAGCAGTTGAGCAGTCTCATCTCGTCTTACGGATCAATTGTCTCAACCTAGTAGATAGTCGTCGTCATCTTCTTCTTGGCCAGCCAAGGTAAAATAGCATTCGTGCACCTCCACCTAGTTTCCTTTGACGACCCCTACTCCATAATGAGCTGGGAACTTTAGGCACTAGTGCAATATTGACAGAACAACTTCAAACTTCTTCAGAATGACCCTGCCTAGTATCACATTATAGGGAGATAGCATATTTTCATCCAAAATGAAGAAGTGAACATTTTTAGTTCGGTAGGTCGACTAAATGCCAACTATAACTTCTAGCTCCACTGTCCCTAGCGGATAAACCTTTCCCGTGAGAAAATGATTATAGGACAATGGTATGGAGTCAATTTGTTATCTCGGAGCTTCAACCTTCGAAAACAGTTGTAGAACATAACATCTGTAGAACAACCATTATCCACTAGTATTCTAGAAATCCTACCTTCATGGATTATCATGGTGATAACCAACGAATCATCGTGTGGATGCAACACTCCAGACAGGTCATCCTTGGCTTACATGGTCGCATGTTAATGTAGACTATTAGTTTGATCCATCTCACGTGTGTGTAAGCTTTTGCCTCATTCAGATAATTCTTCCTTTATGCTAGGTCCTCTCCCCCATTAACATCTCCCCCAACGATGAAAAGAGACCCAAAAGATATCATGCTAATGTCGCACACATGATTTTTGGGATTCTATGGAAGATATGGATGATCTTCGAATTGTCATCTCTTTCCCCCTTCTTATCGTCTAGTTTTCGACATGGCAACGCAGATCACTTTCTGGCCTTACGCTCATCAAGATTTGTTCATCCACCTTATCCACATACCTAGACAGTTTTCCCCTTTTAACCAAACCCTCAATCTCATTTTTTATGGCAATATAACTGTCTATTTTTGTAGCCATAGTCTTTATGAAATTCGCAATACTTGCTTATGTCTCGCATGTTTGTAGGAGCCCTCAACTTTCATACCATTTGAGATCTTTTCTTCCTCAAAACTCCTCTAGAATGTGGCGGATGCTGACCGTGAGTGGGATGTACTCATCATATTTCTTAGATTTCTTCGCCCTTTGATCTTTTTGGTCTCTCTTATCACAGGTCTTATCGGTTGGTGACTTGGTGTGGTCGGACTCTTTGGTATCCATTGCTTCCTCTTCATTTATGATTTTTCTTGCTTTTGGTAATAGCCCCATCATTATGCTCGGAGGCTCCTTTGCTAAGGCCCAGAACAGTTTTCCCATCCTTAATCTGCTCATCAGGGCACTTATGGCGATCTGCTCGTTACAATCTACCACCTCCAGCTTCTCAGTGTTGAATTAGGTGATATAGTCGCTAGTACTTTTGTCGGCCTTCTATCGAACACCGAGTAAATAGTCCACTCACTTTCTTAGTTTAGCGCCAAAGAAAAAGTTACTTATAAAAAGGTCAGCCAACTGCTAAAAATTAGCTATTTGGCCCCGTGGCAGGCTAGTGTAGCAAATTTTATCAGAGCCTGTAATTGTGCTAGAGAAAGCCATGCATCGCATCTCGTCAAGGATGGAGTAAATGTTTATAGCATCTTGGTACAACTCGACATACAAGAATGGATCAATTTCTTCGTCATACTTTGCCATGATGACCGATGATTTGAATTTAGCAATAATGGGGTAGACCATAATGGGCGAGACAAATGGTGACTCTTTTGTGAAATCTCTTTTCTAGGGATTTATATATTTTTCCATCTCCCATAGCCAATCCTCTAATCGTTGAATGGATCCCTTCCTACAGTTTGTTGTCCTTGGTTTTTTCTCCAGCTGACTTGGTAGTTCGCCCTTAATTTTTGGCCGAGCTCTCTTCCTAGGAAGTATTCTCGGGTTCAATCGATGCCCTTGTTGACTTATGAGAGCCTATTGTGATATATCTGTCCAAATCACTCCTCACCTGGCCACAATAGTTGGATGTTGTTGGAACCTAACAACGATTACAGTAGGGTCCTAACCTATCAAATATTGGCCCCTAGTCAGTCTTTTTAGAGCACTAGGGCGCTCATCAGAATAAGATTGATCATTAAAATGGCTGGGATTTTTGATGGAGGATGTGGCCCCGGGTCGATAGGACAAGTCTCGCTACAATTCAGTTCTCTTGGAGGAGCTATCATTCCCAAGCTCAACCTCCTGGGGTTTTCTAAGGCTTTCTTGTGATACTATTTCCTTCTATCTCTGTAAAGTGATGGAGGGAACCATGATATTCTCGATTATTTTTGAATTCATAACACTCCTAACACTGGAGTAACGAGATTTGGGTTTACCTGTGTCGGCCCAGCATGAAGGGTGTGAGTCAATTGCTTAACACTCTCCTGCATCATTTCCTTCCCCTTGGCCAGGCTCGTCAACAAACTGTGAAGATTTCCTGCCCTAGTAGGAGTGGGAGGTGTTTCAATTTCATCCATACAGATGCTTTCGGGATTGTTCACCATTCTCAAATGCTTCAGGGATGGTATTTATCGAATGAACTCACGTAAGAATCACAATGGCTAGTCGTGGTTATCATAGACATCGTCAATTTGTTAATGTCCAAAAATGGAGATAACAAATAATAGATTAATCAACAACAAAGTTATGCAATAATGGAGAATGCGTATGAGAGACAGTGAGAACAAAAAAAAATTACGTGGTTTGGCTTGAAAGGAAAACGTATGTCCACGGTGTTGCCAAGATTTTATTACACTATTTAGGATTACAACTAGGGTATCTATGATGGCTCAATGATTGGGGATATGAGAGAGAAAGAGAGTCCTCTTTTCAAGTGGATTAATCCCCTATTCATAGGTGGTTCTTAGAGAATCTTTTAATGTACAAGTGGACTTCCTTTATAGGTCAGGCAGTTAAATCTTCTTACTTGTGCTTATAAAAAATAACAAACTCGTTGCCTTGGATCTTGTGCTAACGCTAGAAAAGGGGCGCTGAGATAACAGATTCAGAACAACCATGTTCCCATATACCATGTAATTTTCAGGAAAACTTCTTGGGTGTATATAATTGCATGTGCATATGATGTGAGCAAATACTCCCGTTGAAAGTGACAATGTCTATACACTTGTCCGAGATGAACCTCCTGCCCTAGGAGAGGCTCACCACTTTATGGTACCTTCATTGGTCATATTTTGTCCTCTGGATAGGTTGTGACTACAAGGGTATAACATTACGTATAAGTGTAAATAGTGTGATGTGCACATGGAAGATATTTATAAATGGGTGAAAGTGAAAGGTGAGTGAAAGTGAAAAGTGAGTGATAGGTGATATAAGCATGAGATAAATATATACAAGAAAATAGAGCAGAAAGGGAACATACAGATAGGCGCATACGCACACATGCAGAAAATAATAACACCCATGCAAACAGAGCTTTGCCCTCTTATGATAAGTAGTCCCTATCAGAGTGGCCATTGTGGTCATCCCTGCTTCCTTCCTCCTTGGGATTCCACCACTCGTGCATGTGGTTGGGTAGAGAGAAGTTCTCGCACCCTTTTTGAGAGTGCTTCGGTCGTTGTCGATGTGGCGTGATGTAAAGAGATAGAGTCGCCAACCTATTTTGCACAAAACAGGCAAAAGAAATGTTGTCTCCTCGAGAGAACGACATCGAAGACATACTGATGCATGTGAAACCAATAGTTCAAAGGTTAGGGGGCTAAGTTACAGAATGTGAAGGTGTTAGAAACTGATCCCTCCCTTTCGGTCTCTCATGGGCATGTGTTATTATTCTCCTTAAAAAACTCCGTAAAGTGTGTGCGCGTGTATATATAAATGGAGAATGTAATTTCTCAACTCATGTCATGAAGAAAGGTGGCATGAGATCCTTCGTAGGAGTGTTCCTAAAATAATTAAAAACATAATATGTGTGCTTATCAGGATATCGATCGTTATGATGAAACGATGACATGTCTTAGATAAAGCCGAATAAGAATCACAAGTATAATACATAAAAATAATATATATTAATAAAAATATGCAAGGAGGACTCGAGTCGTGAGTTCTACCCAGAAATGCCTACGTAACCTAAAAAGGCATCAAAGTCCATGTATTTTGCATGCAACATGAGGGTGGGTCGTATCCCATAAATCCAACCGTGAATTTTAGTTAGATGTGTCTGTGTTGAAAAATGATGTTTTAATCTGAGAAAATGTGGTGAAGAATCCCTTTTAGAGTTCATGAGCAAACCCTGATTTTCTTATTTTTGGGGGTTTTATAGAAAATATGTTATGTACAATACTACTAATAAAAAGTGAGATTATTAATATGTATGGACTAACAAAGATGAAATGCTAAACTAAGGGTTGGATAACTAATGCAAAAATAAGGAAATTAAAAGAGAGAGGGGATTGGTTGGATCTTCTTTGGAGACTTGAAAGTTAATCTTGATAGTTGAAAAGGATGCCATTACAAGTGGATGGAGGTTTTAGTAGGAGAGGGAAAGTATTTTTTTCTAAATTGGGTCTGAAAGATATGGAAACGGAATGTGGAGGAAGGATTTCAATAGAGAAACCGCGCTAACTTTGAAAGAATATTACTGAGATCACTGAGAAGGATGTTTCTAAGGTGTCTTTCAGAGTGAGCTCATTCTCCCCTTATATAGGTTCAAGGAGGTGTTGATCGAGATTTTCCCTGTCCTACCTATCGACTGGCATCCCAAGATAGACTACTGATAGGCAGGGAAATGGGTTTGCTATTCGTCAACCGTATGAAGATTTCTCAAAAAAATAGTCATAAAATGCAATCCGTAGGTCCGAATTGCGCATAAGTCATACCTTTGGAAAGGGTATTTAGATACCTTTAATAATCCATTGGGCTGCTCTCGGGTTCATCAGTTGACTTTGGTCAAATGAGGCTCGAAATTGCCCGACGATCTTTTTGACCAGAGATTCTCAGAGAAAAACGAACCATTCGTCTGAACCGTAAGGCCAATTTGTGCATGGGATAAACCTTTGGAAAGGGTATTCAAAACCCTTTAAAAATTCATTTAGTATTGTTCAGATTTGAGAGTTGATTTTGGTCAAATGGGGCCCAAAAGCGCCTAGTGACCCTTCGGAGTAAAATGGGTTGTTCCTCCTACCGTAAGGATATTTCGTGCACGGGGAGGGTTGTTGGAAAAGTCATTCAGTGCCCTTTAAGTATTCATTCATAGTCATTCTAGATGAATATTTAACAGGAGTTAAACGGATCTTGGGAGTGCCTAGTGGCCTCTGAATTACTTTTAGGGTGCAAACGGATCATTCTTCTGAACGGTAAGTCTGATTCGTGCACGGGGCACACCATTAAAAAGGGAACTCAGATACCTTTGAATATTCATTAATCTTTAACTTGGTCGAGGAAGTTGATTGGGGTCAAAACGGGGCCCAAGAGCGTTTGGTGGCCTCCAGATCAATTTTTAATATTAAAACAGATCATTCGCTCGAACCATAAGGTCGATTTTCACATGGGGTGGAATGTTAGAAAAGGAATTTAGAGCCCTTCGAAGATTCATTGAGCTTTCACTCTGACGGTAAAGTTGAACAGAGTGAACGGGGTCCGAGAGCTCCCGGTGGCCTCTTAATTGGTACTCGAATTATGATTTAGGGTTCTATGGTGAAGGAGGAAGTGATATGGGCCTAAGAAAAGTCTTAGTGTGTAAGGGAATAAATTTCCAATTAAGTCCCTGCATTTTTTTGACTTAATTCCGTGAACAAAACTTATTTCTAATATGTCATAGGGAGATTTTTATTTTGTTACGATCCCTCTCGGTCTATAACGTATTAAAGAAATTTAAGACGTTGCGACAAAGCTTCAAAGAATTAATCATGCCGAAGTTTAATTGGTGCAAGTTTATTTGTCTTCAAGTTAATTGCATTCCGAGATCACACAGGTATGAATGCGTATAATTAATGGTGTTCGAAATAATTTTTATAAAAGATAAGGATGTATTTTTATAAAGAAAAATATTTTAAAATGTTTTAAAAGTGTTTTAAATGTTTTACACTTCATTTTATTCTGATAAACACAAATAAAGAGTTTGACTTTATTGGGTCTCTTTGAAGAAACGTTTTAAAAGAAAAGTCAAAATGACACGCAGGTCATTCAAATGACGTGTCAGCTCGTTCGAGCGAGATGGCCATATCGTGCGAACGACAGGCTGATCTTGTTCGAGTGATACAATTTTTGAGGCGGTGTTTAATTCTTATTTAAAGCATGTTTTCGTCATAGTTTCGTAAGTGTGCATCTGGAAAAATAGTTTACCATCCAGTACGTGTTTGAACATGTTCTTCTAAGGTTTCAAAGCTTAAAAACATCCATAGAAGTTTGCAACGATCAGATTTATCATTATTATATGTTTACGTGATCTTGCTGCACCAAGAAGATTTGTTTTATACATGAACATCAAGGTTTTGCGATGAAGAAAAGAGAAGGACTTCTTGTTCGACATCGTAGACGTATCAAAGCCATTTGGTGGACACAGAGACATATGTGGACACTTGTGTTGTGGATAGGTATCGTGGAAGACGGAATTTCTGCATGGAAACTATTGAAGAAGGATAGAAGATCAGAACGAGCATCAAGAGCCGTGGGGATCGAGTCATTGAGTAAGGCTAATCGGTCTTTGTGAAACCTTTATTCATAGTGATTGTCTGGCTTGGGTCGTCCGAGGTTTTTTCCCGTCTTGGGTTTTTCCTCATACATCCGGCATTGTGAGTATTCTTTACTTTACTTTACTTGCTTTAATCACTACATGCATGTTTAGGATTAATCAAGATAAAATTGCTTTAAAGTAAGAATTGGTTTTTCACAACTTGGTTTGGTGGTAATTAAAAGTTGGATACTTTTTTGGTGAAAATTGGTTTGATTTGAAGCACACACATAAGGACCACTCCCTTTAAAATTGGTATCAGATCTAGAAAACATAATTTATTTATTTTGTGATCCCGTGTGTTTTCAAAGATGAATTATGGAAATAATGAACTTTTTTGAACTCCTGTGTTTGATGGAACTAATTACACTTATTGGAAGATGAGAATGAAAACTGTGTTACAGTCTATTGATGAGCGTGTTTGGCTAGAAGTTGAGAAAGGTTGGACACCCCCTATCACTCTTATAGATGAGGTCACTAGTATAAAGCCTGTCGAGTCATGGACCGAAACCGAACATAGACTTTCATAATATAATTCTAAGGGTCTGCACGTTATTTCTTCAAATGACACACTGGAAGAATATAATAGAATTATCACTTGTGAAACATCAAAAGAGGCTTGGGATATTTTGGCAGTCACTCACGAGGGCACTAGCATGGTTAGGGTGTCAAAACTTCAAAATCTCACCACACAGTTTGAGACCATTAGGATGTTAGAGTGTGAGATTTTTAATGAGTTTTATGCTACGTTGTCCAATATTTTCAACTCGCTATTTAACCTAGGTGAGAAAATTCCCGACAATCATGTCATTAAGAAAATCCTTAGGTCATTGCCTAGTAGGTTTGATGCGAAAGTGGCTATTTTAAACTCCTTGGGTAAGTTAGAGTCGACGAAAATTAAAGATATTGTAGGTGACTTACATCTTATGAAATCGACATGATTACCTCCAAGCAAGTGACTAAAAAGAAAAGGGTATTGCTTTGAAAACCCGAACGGAGGAAATTAAAGTTTTGAATTTTGATTTCGGTTATGATTTTGAGGATGTTTCTTTGTTGGCAAAGAAATTTAAAAAATTTATTAAGTTTCAAAAGTAATCGAAAGATGCCAAGAAATTTGAAAAATTCAAGAACAACAAAGTAGATTCCACCTCTAAGGATAAGTTTGAGAAGCCTAAGAGAGATTAGTTGGATAGGTGTTTTGGGTGTGAGGGGTACGATCACAAAGTTAAGAATTGTCCCACTAAAGAGGGCAAGCAACCTATTTCATATAATTCCACCTTAAGTGATAGTGATCCGAAAGAGGGAGAGAGTTCCCCCATTGAGCGTAACTTTGTTGTGTTTATGGCATGTCATGTGAACGACGATGATTCTCATGTGAATGACACTTCCGAGGAGGTTTTGAGTGAATCCCATGTTAGTGAGGGTGAAGAGAGTGAGAAACAGGAGGTAGATGTGAAAGAATTGCAAGTTTCATTTAATAAGTTGTATGCCGAGGCAGTGAAAGTGAAAAAGGCAAATACAAAATTGCAAGCTAAGTTGAATGAGCGTGCCATAAAAAATAATGATAGTTTGATTGAGGATCTTAGGGAACGAGAGAAGACTCTTAGGGAGAAATTAGAGTATGTTGAGGGTGAGATAGATAATCTCCGTGGTTTGATGGAGTCTTTGAAAAAGGAGATTTTAGAGTTTGAGGAGTCTAGGCATTTGCTCGAGTCTAGGATTCATGAGTTGGAGGAGAGATTGCGAGACTCGCCTAGATTTAAGTTTAATTTAGAGACTAGGTCGGAGAAGTTAAATAATATCTTAGGCACCATCCAAATTAAGGGAGATAGGAGAGGTATAGGTTTTGATGAGAGAGTTGTTCCCATTCCACCGAACGTGTGAGAAACACTACGAAGGTTAAAAAAAGGTCCACATATAGGTAATCATTCCCACCATCACTTCACTTGCACGTTTTGTGGTAGGAAAGGTCACCTTAGGCGTTATTGTTATGACCTTGGATAAGCTCCTAGGAAGTTTAGGAATAAAGTTTCCCCGGTTCCCCAAACCCTCATGCTTCGTTTTACACCTACGAGGGTTAGGAAATCGGATTTAGTGTCTTTAGGAATAAAACTTGATGATTCTCGTTTGGGTGCACTTGATTCTTCCCATGCTAAATCTAAAGGATGATAGTGTTGCCATGTTTGTCATATTCTAGTTCGCTTCATGATTTATTCATTGCTAGTATAATGACATGTTTATCATTTTGTATTATAGTTTTTCATTTGATTTGAGTCCTATTTGAAAAATAAAAAAAGATTTTGTTTTTGAGAAAAGTTTTTTAAAACCAAAAAGATTTTGCTTTTATTTGAGTCAAAATATGTTTGAAAAGCCAAAAAGATTTTTTATTTTTGTTTTTGAGTTTACATGTTTGATGTGGCATATTGGTGTGTTTGGAGCGCCCCCCCCCCCCCCCCCCCCTCCCCCCGCCCACCATCGTTTCATATCCATGTGGCTAGGACATTTGGTCATTATTATCGATGCTTAGAATGATCTTAACCATTGTTTATATAGGGTTGATTCGAAGTTGATATGCATTTTGATTCGACTTTGTAAATATGCCAACATTGCACACATGCACGAGTTTATATGGATGTTTGACTTCTCTTGCATATTTGAATTTGGTGACGCGTTCTTATCTCAATCTTGTCATCTATGCGTAAGTAGACTTAAGGATAAGTGTGCATGTAAGAACCGTTTATCGTGAGGATTTGAATTTGTATCTAATTAAAAATGATGAGTGATTCATGGGAAAGGGCTGCGAGAGTTCAAAATTGACTCGTCATGAAAGCCACCGTTAAAACAGCCCAAAAGGAAAAGCATTATAGACACCCCATTCTGTTACCCCCTAAAATTTCCTTAGGTCCCTAGCACCTCCCCTCATCACTACAAACCAAAGTCATATCCCGAGTACTGACTTAGAACCCATCAGGCACTCTGAGGCTCCGTTTGACCAAAAGTTAAAGTCTTCAGCTTGATTGAGGCTGAATGAATCTTCAAAGGGCACTGAAACCCCTTTCCAATGGTCTGCCCCGTGCGCGATTCTGACCTACCATACGGACGAACGACCTATTTTCCTCGATACTCAATCAAGAGGCCACCGGGCACTCATGGACTCCATTTGACCAAAGTCAACTCTTTAGCTCGATCGAGACTGAATGAATCTTAAAAGGGCACTAAAACCCCTTTCCAACGATTTGCCCCGTGCGCTATTTCGACTTACGGTACGGACGAACGATCCGTTTTACTCCGAAAGGTCACTGAATGCTTCCAGGCCCGGTTTACCGAAGTCAACTCCCCGAACAAGATCAATCTCTTTGGAATGCCAAATTGCATCTCCTAACCTTTCCAAAGCTTTGCCCCGTGCACGATTCTGACATACCATGCGGAGGAACGTTCCATTTGCGTCCGAAGTTTTCCCGTCTAATGGAATGACGAATGATTTCGAACCACATTTGACCCAAAGTCAACTCTCGATCCCGAGAGCGGTAAAAGTACTTTCGAAGGTATATGAATTACCTTTCCAACAGTCTTCCCCATGCATGATTCTGATCAATGGTTTGCGTTCTGCAATCGATTTTTCAAAAAGGCCTGAAACGAGAGGTCCTAGAGGCTGCCTATCGGAAGTGTGCCTAAACGCACCTGCCGAACGGCAGGAATAGGGCTGTGATGATTGGTAATGTTGTGGTCCTATAAAAGGATGCCTTGACCTCATTTCAAGAGAGGCCAAAAAATCATAAACTTATCACTCTCAGCAGATCCAAAAAACCTCTATCGAAGTCAGCGTGATTTCTACGCCCAAATCCCTTTCCATCCTTCACTTTTTATCGTCCTTTTCATCAAACATGGTGAATTAACCACCCTCCATCATCATCCAAGTCTAAGGGCTTCTCTCTAATATTCAAGATCTAGCTCAAGACCTTCAAGAAGGTCCAATTTTCTCAACTTTCTCCTTAAATTCTCATAAGTTTGCAATAACTTATTTTATTATTTAGTGCTTTTATTATCTCATCTCACACATCCTAATATACCTTTTTTAATTTAGTATTACTTCACATCTCTTATTTTCATATAAATAAAAACCTAAAAACAAGAAAAAGACGGTTTGCTCATAAATTCCAAACGGAATTCTCACACTTTTCTTACACTTTTCTCACAACTAAAACATTTTTTCTACACTCACACATACACACAAATAAGAGAACCCCCCGATTGGATTTATGGGATAAACTCCACCCCTCATTTTGCATGAGAACTACGTGGACTTTGATGCCTCTATAGGCTGCGTAGGCGTCTCGGGGTAAAACCCGAGACTTTTGTCCTATTTTTACTTTTTCTCTCATTTTCTATTTTCTATAAACTCCACTATCTTATATTATATATATACATATATTTGTTCCTAGTGGCGTATTATCCCACATGCGTTATCGTTCCCTCATAACGATTAACGTAAGGATAATCTCCTAAATCCTATTTTATAATACTTTTATACCTTCCTATGGATGACTCGCTTTACCTCTTCCATGGTGCAAGTCGATGATTTCTATCTCAACTATATATACACATGCACACACATCACAGGGAAAATGAGAAACCGAAAGGGAGGAATGGGTGCCTAACACCTTCCCATTTCGTAACTTAGCCTCCAGACCCTTTTCGAATCACTTTGGTTTCGTATACACCAGTATGTCTTTAGATGTTGTCCTTTGGGATGGCTTCCCCTGTTCTTTTGTCTGTTTTAAGTAAAATAGAATGGTGACTCTAATCTCTCTACATTTTTCACCTCATCTCAAATGATGTCGGTCGAAGCACTCCCGCGAGGGACGCGTGGGACCTAAGGATCCTCACTCTCAAGCTCCCCCCCCCCTCCCCCCCCCCCCCCCCCCCCCCCCGCGGCGAGGATCGGGGATGGCCACAGTGGTGACTCTAGTGGGGATTTTTATTTTGAGGGATAGACTCTATTTACATGGATGTTATACTTGTTCATATTTTCCCCATTTTTGCATGTTCCCCCTTTATTACTCATGTGTACCCCATGCTTATGCTTCTATCCACACACTTGTAGAAAATTCTCCATGTACAGTTTCGCACCAGGTGCAGTTAGGGTCACATATATCCATATGTTTCACACATCACCCATCCATGCTTGGTGTACCATTGGTACTTGTACATTGATCCATGTTGACATAATCAAGAAATACATTCTCATTAGATACTAATAAGGGGATCATGCATGATTTACACGACATCACTAAAGAGCATTGTGATTAACCAAATTTTACCCAGTAACTGGAGGGTCACTTTGTGATGGGAGCTGGTCCGGAAGGGCGCAGTTAGCCTAAGCGATATGACTCTCACCTTCCATTGGCCCAGTACCTTTGACGTATATCGAACGGTTCCCCTGCATCGTACCGCTTGACCGAACTCATAACGGGAGGTATATCGCAGAGAATTAATTCACGTATGCCGAGTATATAGAATTCTCTCTCACACGTACCGTCCCCACGAGGTATATAGTGAGGAAATTCACGTACACTCAGGTATATCAAATGGCTTGTCCACACGTATCGATTACCCGCAAGAGAAAGACGTATATTGTGGGGTGGAACCCTTTCCGATTCACCCAACCACCTGCATACCCGCATATAGGTGTCAAGCCTAGGACACACATGTTAGATTGTTGATTTTAACCCAAAACTCTATCGAAATTCCGGGTCGGCCTGCCACACAAATTCTCGCAAATTTTAAAAATGGGACCCTGTCTGTGAGCCTCGTCATAAGTCCAGCCATAGCTTTGCATATATTACAAACCCAAATTTTACTGGCTCGGGTCCCGTCCGGCATTTAATTTTGCAATTAGGAGAATTAATACAAGTGAAAACATAATAATTATAATAATCATGCTGAGACCATCTCCAAGGGGAAAATTCCATTTTTCTTTATCCAAAATCAACAAACATTTTTTTCCTTTCCTTAAACAAAATCCAAAAACATTTATGCTCTCTTTATCAAAAATCCAAAAAAAAACCTTCATCCCTTTTTCTAAAAAATAAATCCCTTTTTACGCCTTCTCAGGTCGATCGCAAACCCTTGGCCTGGCTCCTTATTGGCTTCGGTCTCCAGTCAAGTCACCCCGAAGTTCCTTCCATTCCCCTATTACTCCTTCCGAGTCTGTAATCCATTCACTTTCCATGGAGAACACATATTAAGTACTCATTATGCAGCCATATCTGACGGCAGTCCTAGCTCAGCTTGTGTCCAAGATTGGCAACCTCCAAACTGAGGTCCGAGAGATGCAACGAAACCAGGTTCCTATTCCTCAACAACTCGAGGCCCTATTCCCTCGTACTATGAATCCACCCAAGCCTATCTGGGTTACCGAAGAATATCAACACGCTCCACGTGCCCTTCTTGTTAATGGGTCGTCGCCTGCCCAACTTCCGATGCCGAATCTTGCCCAGCATGGGGCTAACTTGCCTATGGTCATTGGTCCAAAAGAAGAAGAATTGAACAAAGTCATAGAGGACCTCAAGATACTCGCTAAAAAGTTTGACCAGGTTAGAATCTTAGGAAATTACATGGACTACACCCACATGTCTCCTTATCCTAAAGCGAGGTTACCCGATAAGTTCAAGATGTCAAATATCGAGAAATTCGAAGGAAGTGGATCCCCAATTGTTCATCTTCGTAGTTATCACCATTCTATGACTCTACTAGGGGCTTCTGAATAAGTGATGGCCAAATTGTTTCAGCAAACTCTGAAGGATAGAGCCCTCCGATGGTTTTTATCTCTCGAAGAGTCCAGAATTCGTAGTTAGGAGGATGTGGATCGAGAATTCATGTCACAATAAAAATACAATGAAGAGATTGAGGTCACCCGCCGTGATTTAGAGTTGCTCAAACAGAACTTTGGGGAATCAATCAGTTACTTCATCGCTCGATGGAGGGAAAAAGAAGCAACCATGAACAATCGGCCTTCCGAGGAAGAACAAGTCAGCATAGTGAAGAAGAACGTCTTACCCCATGTCCGAGCAACGATGGGAGGAAAATACTACCCCTACTTCCGAGCTCTCAAAGAAGTAGGGGTAGAGATCGAGAAGGGTTATGCTAAAATATATTTCGAACCAAAGAAGGTGTCCGGACATTTCACCCCCAGAAAATATGATAAGCATGTTAGTGCTACAGTCTCAACCATCAACAACATCTCTTAACCAACCACATCATGGGCACCAGAAAGCTGCCTTGTCCCAGTCCGAAAGGAATACACTGATCTACATGATCCCCTCTCCAAAGTTTATCAAGCCCTGCTAAGCCGAAACCTTATCAAACCTTTGGATCTTCATCAATTGAAAAATCCACTCCCGAAAAACTTCAATGCAGTTGCCCATTGCGCCTTTCACCAAACAGCTGGCCATACCGCTGACAAATGCCTTCACCACCGAAACATAATCCAAGGTCTAATTGATCGGGGTACCATCGCCCCACCAGCCAATCCTAAACCAAACACAACTCACAACCCCCTTCCAATACCAACGACATCTTTCTAGAAGAGAACCGAGAATTTGATCCCTTAACTCAAATCACACCTATATACTCTCCTAAACCTCTCCAAATTTGCTCATATTTCCTCCTACACCCTGATAGCCTCGTTGATCAGACACTGTCACTCCTTACCAAAGCATGCATCGCTGTCCATACCCGTTCTAAAAATGGAAGTGTGGAATTATCAGAAGTCTTAAACTAACTCCTAGATTTCGGGCTGAAATTGCCCTCACAAATGATCATTTATTGCCAGAGATTCAGTACGCTGTTCTTGGAAGCACGAAAATGGGCCCGAGAGTCAGATAATTGGGTAGTACCGATCGATGAAGTCAACCATGATGATGTCGCATAAATTATGGCAGAATTATTCAGGCAAACCAATAACATTTATAGTATGACCGATTTACTTGATGCTCTGAAGCTACAGGGGCGCCTAGTCCCTTCACCCTTACACATCCCCACAGAATGGGATGACATGTATGAATAAGCCATTGAAGTTATGGAATGCATCGACTTTACATGGAAAGACAGAATTGTTGCCACCGGATGGGGGGAAGAATTCAGAGATTCGAATGAAGAGCAAGCTTCAGAGAAAACTGTCGTGGTATCCAACATTTGTGGAATGATATCATTTGAATAACTCCTTGAAGAAATAAACAAGGTGGCAGAATAACCCGAGATCGACAAGGAAATGGGATTCATATTTTTCCCTTCTTCAGTAAATCACATGACTAGATCAGGGAGGCATTACCAGATCCCAAGCTCACTACCAGCCAATAACAAGGGGAAGGGAGTTGAAAACCTTCTTATGTCAGAGATGACCCTCGAGGAAAGCAAGATCCTCGATTAACTAAAGAAAACTCAAGCTAACATCACTCTATGGGGTATTTTCATGTCTTCTCAGCTGCACAAAAATGCTTTGACCAAGTTGCTCACTGGACCCATAGTTTATCCTTCTACCACACCAGAAGAAGCGATAAATTTGGTCGGATCATTGACCTCTACCTGAATGTTATCCTTTTCCGAAGAAGAAATCCACAAGATTGGGCCAAACCACAATCATGCACTCAACATCTCTATCAAAGTTATGGGGAAGGTTGTACCACTCTCTCTTGTCAACAATGGATCCTCCTTGAATGTCTGCCGACTGAGAACCTTCAAATGTTTAGGACGGAAAGAAAGCGACCTCGCTTCAACTTACGCTGTTGTACATGCCTACGATAATACCCGTCGGGAGGTGATGGGATCCATAAAGCTTGTAATAGGGGTTGGCCCTATAAACCCTGTCGTTGAATTCCAATTTATTGACATCCCAACCTATTTTAACATGTTACTCGGACGATCTTGGCTCCACAGTATCAAGGGCGTGTCTTCCTCACTCCATCAGAAATTAACGTTCTTCGTCGATGGATAGGTCATTACCATTTTGGGTGACGACGACAATGCCGAGGATGCAAGTACTAGCAGTCCAATCCTTGAGATACATAACGGGTCAAATGATATGCTCCTATCAGGATTTCGAGTTGAACCACTTCTGCTCTCGGCAGGATACAACTTCAAAGAAAAGGTTTGTCCAGAATATGACCCTCATGGCAACGTCAATGTGATTCAAATGTTCAGAAACATGCAGTTCATGCCTCCCCTGGGGCTAGGACAAAAACAATAAGGTATACTTGAGCCCATTTAACTAAAGAAGGCTTTCCCTCATTGTGGTTTGGGGTATCAATAGTCAGAACAAGAGCTCAGAATGATCCGTATGTCTCGACCAAAAAGAAGACTAGATTGCGTCCAGACTATCCTGGTGACTCCTTGAATGGACGATTCATCAAAGAGGGTGAAGACTTCCCCTTTTGAGGCTTTTCAAAACCATGTTATGACCATACAGATAAGAAGATGAAGCCTAGAATGGAGATCTTCTTCCAAGACAGCTACCCATGGGCCGAGAATTCCCAAAACTATGTACAACCACTCATCAAAGATGCCAAAGAGACTGAGGAAAGTGACTCCAAAGATTCCTTCAACTTACAGATACTAGGGCTGACACTCCGCATTGTTCATTCAGGCACTACATCACCGGATTCGTCCCACCTGATTAAAGAAGCTGATTCACCTCTCCTCAACTGGCATGCTGCACCGATTCTACCTGCTGAAATCTCCCCTAATCCCAATGTTTACCCCCTTTCTTCTTCTGTTGTCTAACCTTATTCAAATGTAATCGAGTCCTCTTTTGACGAGGTTCTCAATGTTATTTTTCCTATCAATGAAATAAACGAAGATTTGGAGTATCTTATTGTGCCTTACATTAACTGTTTGGATTCTAATCAAACTTTTGATGATGATGATTTTGCAAATGAACAATTCTTAACTAATCTAAATAAGGTTAATAATAAACAACATAACCTCGTTCAAGTTAATGAAGAAGAGATTGTTGTTCTTAACCTCGGTTCTAGTAGCCAAATGTGCGAGATTAGGATATGGTCTACCCTTGACAAGCGTGAGCATGCACAACTCAAAGAATTGCTAAAGGAATTCGTGGATGTCTTTACATGGTCCTATGATGATATGCCCGGCATTGATTCTGAAATAGCTCAACATGAGATTCCCACTCTCTCAGATTACAAGCCGATCAAACAAAAGTTGAGAAAGCTCCACACCGAATGGCCGCTCAAAGTCAAAGAAGAGGTGGTCAAATAGTTGAACGTAGGCTTCATTCGTGTGATCGAATATCCCACATGGCTAGCCAACATAGTGCCCATGCCAAAATCAGGAGGAAAAGTTTGGATGTGTGTAGACTATCGGGATTTGAACAAAGCCTCTCCAAAGGATGATTATCCGTTACCCAATATTAATATGATCGTAGACAACATAGCCAGTCGGGCTCTCAAATCATTTGTCGACAGGTTTGTCGGATACAACAAAATCAAAATGCACCAAGACCACCAAGGAAAAATCGTAAGCATCACCCCATGGGGAACCTTTTGATACACTGTCATGCCATTTGGTCTCAAGAACACTGGGACTACCTACCAGAGGGCTGCCACAACCATCCTGCACGATCTCATTCACAAGGAAGTTGAGGTCTATGTGGATGATATGATTATCAATTCCAAGACTAGAGAAGGTCATGTTCCCGCTCTCCGAAATTTCTTCGAACGACTGCGACCGTATTAGATGAGACTCAATCCACAGAAATGCGTCTTCAGCGTTACAAAGGTAAAACTCTTGGGATTCATGGTCGGTGAGAAAGGGATAGAAGAAGATCCCGCCAAGCTGAAAGAAATACTTGAGATGCCACCTCCTCTAACAGAGAAAGAAGTCCAAGGTTTCCTCAAAAAACTATAATACATCAGCCGGTTCATCAGCCATTTAACCTCCATCTACGAACATATCTTTAAACTCCTCCGAAAGGATTCAACTAAGATTTGGAACGAGGCATGCTAAGAAGCTTTTGACCGAATTAAATAATATATGCCCCAACCCCCCGGTACTCATACCACCATAGCCTGGTCTCCCCTTGCTCCTATACCTAACCATAACCGACACTGCAGATGGGGATTTGCAATCCCAATACCTTAAAGATTCCTGTAAAGAAAGAGACATCTATTATTCCAGTCACAAATTGGTCGGGTACGAGGTTAACTACACTGATTTGGAAAAGGCGTGTATCGTACTTGTCTGGGTCACCCAAAAGTTGCGGCACTACATGCTCACCTTTCCCACCAAAATTGTATCCCGAATGGACCCCATCAAATACCTGCTTGAGAAACCCTCCTTGTCTAGCCGAATGGCATGATGGTTGATGCTCCTAGCCGAGTTCGATATTGTGTACGTCACAGAGAAGGCCATGAAAGGAAGAGCCATCTCTGCCCCATAGAAGAAGTCGATGTCTAGGTCTCCAAATTCCTAGATGAAAACATTCTCTATGCTTCTCAAGACTGCCTTCAATGGAAAAAGTTCTTTGATGGAGCTTCCAACAAAAAGTGATATGGCATTGGGATACTTATGATCGCCCCAGATTACTCCCACACTCCCATCGCCATCAAGTTGGATTTCACCTACACCAACAACATAATTGAGTACGAAGTATGCACGGTAGGCCTCAAGGTTGCTATCGAGAAAGATATTCAATGCCTAGATGTATACGGGGATTCTGCCCTCATCATCGGTCAAGTGCTCAGAAAATGAAGAGTCAAGGACGAGAAGTTCCAACCCTTCCATGCCCACTTAGAAGAACTAGCCTCCCAATTCCAAGACATCACCTTCCATTACCTACCTCGAGCAAAGAATAACCTATCTGACGCCCTTTCTACCTTGGCCTCCGTGGTCGATATGCCCGAAGGAATCACAATGAACCCCTTCCAGATTCAAAACCAAGACAAACCAACCCATTGCTAACACATTGAGCTCGTCACTACAGAAGATCCCAAACTAGCCAATTATTGGTACTATGATATCTGGAGCCTCCTCAAGCATGGTAGGTATCCCGAGGGTTCCAACAAGAAATATCGAGCAACCCTACGAAGACTAGTTGCCCAGTACATCATCTATCATAAAGCACTGCTCAAAAGGAACTTTGATGGAACTCATCTGCACTGCATCGCAGGGGCTGACATTGAAAAGATAATGCAGAAGATCCATAGTGGGGAATACAGACCCCACATGAACGGTCACACGCTTGCCAAGAATATCATCCGACAGGGCTACTACTGGACCACCATGACCCAGGATTGCATCGCTTATGTTCGGAGATGCCTCAAATGCCAACAGTTCTCCAACCTTCAGCATCTACCTCCGTGAGAATTATACAACATGACCTCTCTCCACCTGGGGCATCGACATCATAGGGAAGGTTACACTGAAGACTTCCAATGGTCATGAGTTCATCCTAGTTTCCATTGATTACTTCACCAAATGGGTCAAAGCTGAGTCATACGCAGTGCTGAACGCCAAGAAAGTGGCCAAATTCATCAAGAAAAACATCATCTGCCGATATGGGGTCCCGTACGAGCTAGTATCAGACAACGGGTTGCATTTTAAGGCAGAAGTCACAAAGGTGGTCAACGAGTATGGGATTCAGAGACACAAATCTTCTCCCTACCGACCTCAGACCAATGGTGCAGTTGAAACTGCCAACAAGAATCTCAAACAAATCCATCATCAATAAGATGACCGAAAGCTATCGGTATTGGGCTGACCACATCCCTTATGCCTTTTGGGGCTACCGAATCTCAATTCGAACCTCTACTGGAGATACCCCTTACTCTCTAGTTTACGGCATGTAAGCAGTCCTACCCGTGGAGATGGAAATACCCTCGCTACGCATCATTCTTGAAAGCAAGGTCAGTGAAAAATACTGGTGCTAAAGCCGTCTTGACGAGCTGACCCTCCTAGACGAAAGGAGATTGAAAGCTATATACCAGTACAAGGCTACCATCACCGAATAGCGTGACCATCCAATAAAAGAGTCAAGGACCACGGTGTCCGAGAGGGGGACCTAGCCCTTAAAGAAATCATAGAACCTATCTGGGACCCTAGAGGGAAATTCAAGCCCAATTGGAGCGGCCCCTACATTGTAAAGAAGATCTTATTTGGCGATGCTTCCATGCTCATTGATTTAGATGGGGAAGAGATGGCTCGTCCAGTCAACCTGGACCGTCTCAAGAAATTCTACCCCTAGTCTGAAATCTCGACGCGCTATGACTCTTCTCATCTCCCCTCTATTCTAAAAAAATCTCTTGATTTCCTTCTACCCAGAATTACGTGGGCCTAATCCTCTGCAATAAACCATTTTCAAAAAAATTAAAAAATTTCAAAAACCCCAGAGGTACGTAGGCAGCTCATACACCTTACATGAGCACGGTCCTTTCTTTTTAACAAAAAACTATTATTTTCTTATCTCCGAGAACGACAGTCAATTCCAACATATACTTAAACAAAAGGATTATGTATACCTTAGCGATCGGTATAGATAATTCAAACAAATTCAAACAATACAAAACTCATCAAGGGCACAGCTGGATGATCAAAAACTTGTTTATTTCACTAATAACAAATTACAGTACATATTACATAAGAAAAGGAATGGATAACTCCCTTCCACTTACCTTCCTAAAAAACCCAAAATAAAATCCCCATATTTATTCCCCATTACAAAATAAACCATCCTACCCACAGCTACCAGAGGATCCCACTCCGTCATCATCATCTACATCCTGGGGTCCCCAAGTTTTCCCTACCTGAACAGAGTGTTGGAGACACTCCATGAATTGATAAGCTCGAACCACCTTCGAAAAGACCACAACAACTCCTTCCATGGTATCAAAAGAGACAAGCCACTTTTGTCCAGTCTCCACTGCCAACATCTTGCTAACCTCTCTCCTTCTCAACCACTTTATATAATCCCCAGGGATATGCCAAACTCTTCTAACCGACTGAGAGGGATGGGTCAACGGATGCCGATTCTCCCACATACATCCAAGCTTCATGCGCAAACGCTCGGTCAAATCCTTAATCGAAAAGAAATTCAGTGTTCGAGGTGGCACTGTTTGAGACCATCCAGTAGCACATATAAGTATTCTTCTAGCTCTAGAACAGGAAGAAACTGTCCCCACTAAGGCACTGACCAGTACAGATTCCGAGCCCCATGCTCCACAAGCCAATTCTCCCAGCTCTCAATATCCAGGCCAACACTGAAAAAGTGACGCAAAAAGAAGTTCTGGAAGAGTCATCAGGCAAAGTCTTTCAGACTACCACATGAACAGCATCATGGGGATACTCCGCAGGAAGTCAGAACGACCTTCTCGCCAGGCATCTAGACTGTTTAAGGTCTCCACCAGTATCACCGATGTAGGATTGCAACAGTATGACATCCATGAAGTAATGGCTACAAGTTGAGAATCCACCAGCAGTTCCTCAGTCACGAGCAGCAATTTTGAAACCAAGCCCAGAGCAACGACTCCAACATAGCCAGCATCACCTACTTCCCATAAATACACAGACTGCAACACCGCAAAGAGGGAAATCATTCCTCCAGTAACCAGTGATCTAGCCTCTAAAGGCGGAATGTGAAGGAGTCCATCCAGCAAATCCCTAGGAGAACGGGAAAATTCGGGTAAAGCCGCAGAAACACTGGAATTTATCCCCAACTTGACAGAAAATTCCTCGTAGGTAGGACAAACTTCATCCAACCCAAAGCGGAATACATGGTCTTCGGGGTACCAAAATTGTACTGCCGCCATCAGCATGTTCCACTCAATGGGCCAATTGTGCCACAAAGAGACTCGACGCATGTTGAAAGCATCGTAGTCGACGTTATAAGAGCACATCGCTTCCAAGGCTTCGAGGTAGTTAGCAAACTCAATTCTACCAGGGAGAGCCATCTTGCAAGACTAAGATATAGTAGACAAGTGAAGGTGTGATGGCAACACTCCACCCTTCCCCCTTTTTATACTTAAGAACCCTCACAAGAGACACAATCCCTGCAGAAATTGGAGGGAATCCTACCCCACAAAGTATAAAAGGCTGAAGAGGGCACAAATCAAAAGCTTTGAATTGATGGGACTGGACTTGACTGCCAATAGGCAGGACAAGGGTCTTGCCGATCACCAACCCCCTATTTTTGGAAATTTTCCTTTTTCCTTTTTTATCAAAATCACAAGCTCAATAAAAATAAATTGATATTCTCAATAGGATTTCAAAAATCCTTTTCCACCCTTAATATAATTTCTCATTTCTTAAAACTTTCCTCAAAATCCCTAAAATATCTATTTTTACGGCCTCAGCTTCAAAGTAAAAAGCGCATGTGCATGCATTCCCTCATTCATCATTAACAAAAGATAATAAAAAAAACTCCATTTGCATTGCATATATATATATTCTTCTGTGTTACATCAAACTTTGCAGGAAATAAAAGAAAAGAAAAAAATAATGGGACTCAGTCCGAACCCACATTCTATCTCTCTCACCTACTCTTCCCCCTCTCTCTAAGAGCTTCCACCCCTGCGACGCGCTCTCTTTCCCCTATGGTGAGATGACGCACCACCGCTACCCAAGCCAGAGTCCTCCCCGGACAAAGAAGACGACACCAAGCAAGAAAGAACCGGGACCGCATCCCGAATATGGGTATTCGCCGAAGATATCCAATCTCTAATGTCCCTCAGCTAAGTGGTCGACACCCGGAGTTGCTGCAAAGAAAAGGTAAAAATCAGTATCAAAACAAGGATCAAAGCGAAAAGAACCAAAAATAGGAAGATGGTATACCGCAGGACGAAGGACCTCCTCTATCAAACACAGCTCCTCTGGATCCATCGCATGAGGACGATGTAACATAGGCACCATCCCTCCATCAGCCCACCGATTATTGTATGAAGGGGTATGAATCCGCACAAAGGGAACCTCTGAAGTCGCCGTTACAGATGCCGTCGGACCACCACCACTGTGGGAGACCCCACCACCCGACTCGAACCCACAGGAGGGAAAGGCAAGGCATCATATTTGCTGGGCGCTATCAAACAGCTCGTCACAAAGTCCATATAGTCATACAGTGCGGCCATATCAGTATACAACAAGTAGGACTCACCGATCATAGCTGCAATCCTCGCACCCTCCGACAGCAGCCACTCTGCCTCATAAGTGTAGGAGGTTGCACAGGTGGCACCACCACCTCCTCCTCCTCAACAATCTGTCAAACCACTCTCTCCTCGAGATACTAGGAATGCCGAACTCATGCGCCAGCAAACGCCTCATCTGGGCAATCACCTTGGTCGCCCCCATATCCTGAATGGTTGTCCCCCAAGGGTAAAAGGTCACTTAAAAATCTTCGATAGGCATAAGTCAATACGGAATCAGAATGTGCAAAAATCAAGACTGAAAGGAAAGAGTCTTACCCTACCACTGGTCAGGCCATTCAAGACCTGACACACCGCCTCCAGAGAGAGAGAGAGATCCTTTCGATTGTCAATTGGCTTTCTGCCATCGATATAATCGACAAAAGTCCCCAACAGTCTCGTCCTTCAGAGCGATCAGCTAGGTATTGCACCCAATCACCTCATAAAACCACGTCTACCAAAGAAAGGAATTCACAATAAAAAAGAGACACATAAGGAAAATGCAAATGCATGAAAGGAAAATGCGTAAAATTAAAGAATACCTCAAGAAGATACGTGGCTCCAGTAAAAGTTTGTCGGCAGCACCGGCTGAAAGAATCCAAAGGAAAATAGAGGGTCACCAAAGTCAGGCTTCCCCAATCATAGAGAGGGATGTTCGAAAACATCCTCAAGTACGGAAAGAACCACAAATGAACGACGTCGTCGCTCACCGCCGCCATGAAACCTCCCAGCACCAGCAAAATGAACAATCGGGCCATCTGCCTCACCTAGAGCCCGTCCTCCACATCAATCACCCTACTCAATAGAACATCCTTCAACAAGGATAGCCGGATGGAATCCCCAGACACTATCCTCCCCCACATCGTCGAGCGCTGCCCTCACCGCCTCCGGCCTCACCCTTAGAGAGCGATCCACCTCTATCTGCTCCCATTGCAATCTAGCCCCAGTAGCCGTTGCACGTCTATGAATTCGCGGTCATATCCCCAAAGACAAAATGGAAGGTGTGGGTAGTATCCCACCATCTCTCCCCCAAAGCGCATAAGGCCGTTGTCGAATGAGGCGTCTTATCCAGCACAGACGCCAACCTCCCAAAACCCGATGATGATACCACACAATGCACCATAGGTGGAAGATGCTCCCAGACATCCTTAAGCCCCATTGTCCCGCAGGCACGCATGTTCTTCAAAGAGATATCAGACTGTCAAAAGAAAAAACCTTGTCAAAATTCAAGAAGAAAGTAAAAATCACCAAAAAAAGAGAAGAATGCCAAAAGTCGGGTTGCTTACATAACCGCCATGATTCACCACCCTCGAAAACCGATGACGCGACAGCTCCCGTAGCAAGGTCTGCTCATTCGCAACCGACTCGAATGCATCAAAGGAGTTCTCACTCCCCAAAGCAAGAGGCGCCCTGGCCCTCAACTTCATGTTTGCCCAGTCGTCAACGTTCAACTATTCACTATGCGCTGCAGTGCTCACAAAGGCGGCCATTTCTTAGAGATCGAAATGCTAGAACGATTAGCAGAGGAAAATCACAGAAAGAAAGAAAGCAAGAACCTATGAAAAATGAGGGGGATTCTCCCCCTTTTTATAGGATGCTAAGCGTCATGTCGATTGGCATTGACTCCCCACCCACCGATCGGCACTATCCCCTTACCTTCCCGAGGCAGTCCAAAAGTTTGTGCCACTGCCAAATGGCACCCTCTGAATCATGCCGACCGGCACCCCCTTAAAATTTCATACAAAAATTCCCAAAAAATACTAGAAAATACTGAAAAATCCTCAGAAAAATCCTCAAAATCTCGAAAAGGATTTAGAACATTTTTACCAAGCGAAACCCCCATTTCCCCAGTGAAACTCTAGAAAGACATTTTCAATGTCTCCAAAGGACACTCTACTTTTTCCCCAGCTCATTACCCAGCAGAACCCAAAATCCAATCTTCATCCTCTCTTAGGTCAGAATTGACCTCGGTCCTGGATTGTTACCTTAGTTAGGTCATATTTGACCTCGGTCCTTGGTCGTCACCTCTCTTAGGTCAAAATTGACTTCAATCTTGGATCGTCACCATAGTTAGGTCAGAATTGGCCTCGGTTCTTGGTCGTCACCTCTCTTAGGTCAGAATTGACCTTGGTCTTTGATCGTCACCATAGTTAGGTCAGAATTGACCTCGGTCCTCGATCGTCACCTCTCTTAGGTCAGAATTGACCTCGATCTTGGATTGTCATCATAGTTAGGTCAGAATTGACCTCGGTCCTCGGTCCTCGGTCATCGCCTCTCTTAGGTTAGAATTGACCTTGATCCTGGATCGTCCCCTGAGTTAGGTCAGAATTGACCTCGGTCCTCGATCGTCACCACTCTTAGGTCAGAATTGACCTCGGTCTTGGATCGTCACCATAGTTAGGTCAGAATTGACCTCGGTCTTAGATCGTCACCATACTTAGGTCAGAATTGACCTCGGTTCTCAGTCGTCACCTCTCTTAAGTTAGAATTGACTTCGATCTTGGATCATCACCATATTTAGGTTAGAATTGACCTCGGTCCTCGGTCGTCACCTCTCTTAGGTCAGAATTGACCTCGGTCTTAGATCATCAACTTAAGCCTAAAGAATCGGCTTCTACCCACAGAATTGGTCACCCTCACCTTAAGCCCACAGAATCGGCTTCGACCCACAGAACTGGTCATCTCAACTTAAGCCCGTAGAATCGGCTTCAACCCGCAAAATTGGTCATTTCAACTTAAGCCCAAAGATTTGACTTCGAACCGCAGAATTGGTCACCCTCACCTTAAGCCCGCAGAATTGTCTTCAACCTTCAGAGTCGGTCACCCTCATCTTCAAGCCCTCAGAATTGGCTCCGACCCGCAGAAACGATCATCCCCAGCACCTCCTCAGTAATTTGCCTAAACATTTCCTCTAAATCGTCCCTTAGGTCCTCAGAATCGTCCTCGGCCCTCTGAATTGGTCATCCTCGCTGCCTTAGGTCCTCAGAATCGGCCTCGTCCCTATGAATTGGTCATCCTTCCTCAAAATCATCATGCGGTGTCTATTCGACGGCTATCGTTTGTTCTAAACTCACCCGTCGAGGGGCTCTGTAGACACCCCATTCTGTTACCCCCTAAACTCTCCTTAGGTCCCAAGCAACTTCCTCCATCACTAAAAACTTAGGTCATACCCCGAGTACTGACCTAGAATCCATCGGACACTCTCAGGTTCCATTTGACCAAAAGTCAAAGTATTTAGCTCTACCGAGGATGAATGAATCTTTAAAGGTTGCTCAAACCCCTTTCCAACGGTCTACCCCGTACGCGACTCTGACCTACCATGCAGACGAATGACCTATTTTCCCCGAAACTTAATCGGGAGGCCATCGGGGGCTCCCGAGCTCTATTTGACCAAAGTTAACTCTTCAGCTCGATCGAGACTAAATGAATCTTCAAAGGATCTGACCTCCCCATGCGCGATTTTGACATACCATGCGGACGAATGTTCCGTTTGCGTTCGACATTTTCCTGTCCAATGGACTAACGAATGCATTCGAGCCACATTTGACCCAAAGTCAACTCCCGAACTCGAGAGCGTTCCAAAGGACTTTTGAAGGTCTCTCAATTACCTTTCCAACAGTCCTCCCCAGGTGCGATTATGATCAACGATTTGTATTTTGCAGTCAATTTTCCAAAAAGGCCTGAAAGACACTACCAAACGGCAGGTCCCAGATAGGTCCTAGACCCTGCCTATCGGCAGTGTGCCTAAATGCACCTGCCGAATGGCAGGAACAGGGCTATGCCGATCGTAAATGGCCTAGGCCTATAAAAGGAGGCCTTGACCTCATTGGAAGAGAGGCCAAAAAATCAGAAACTTATCACTCTCAACAGATTCAGAAAACCTCTCTCGAAGTCAGCGTGATTTCTACACCCAAATCCCTTTTCAACCCTCACTTTTCATCATCCTTTTCATCAAAATTGGTGAATTAACCACTCTCCATCATCATCCAAGTCTAAGTAAGGGCTTTTCTCCAACATTCAAGATCAAGCTCAAGATCTTCAAGAAGGTCCAATTTTCTCGACTTTCTCCTTAAATTCTCATAAATTTGCAATAACTTGTTTTATTACTTAGTGCTTTTATTATCTCATTTCACACATCCTAATATACCTTTTTTATTTTAGTATTATTTCACATCTCTTATTTTTATATAAATAAAAAACCTAAAAAACAAGAAAAAGAGGTTTTGCTCATAAATTCCAAACGGGAATTCTCACACTTTTCTTACACTTTTCTCACAACTAAAACACTTTTTCTACATGCACACATACACATAAATAAGAGAATCCCCCGATTGGATATATGGGATAAACCCCACCCCTCGTTTTGCATACGAACTACGTGGACTTTGATGCCTCTATAGGCTACGTAGGTGTCTCGGGGTAAAACCCGAGACTCGAGTCCTATTTTTACTTTTTCTCTCATTTTCTATTTTCTCTAAACTCCACTCTCTTATATTATATATATACATATATTTTTTCCTAGTGGCGTATTATCCCACATGCGTTATCGTTCCCTCATAACGATTAACGTAAGGATAATCGCCTAAATCCTATTTTATAATACTTTTATACCTTCCTACGGATGACTCGCCTTACCTCTTCCATGGTGCAAGTCGATGATTCATATCTCCACTATATATATATATATATATATACATGCACACACATCACGGGGAAAATAAAAGGAAAATAACAAAAACTCATGAGAGACCGAAAGGGCGGAATGGGTGCCTAACATCTTCCCATTTCGTAACTTAGCCTCCGGACCCTTTTCGAATCATTTTTGGTTTCGTATGCATTAGTATGTCTTTGGATGCTATCCCTCAGGATGGCTTCCCCTTTTTTTGTCTGTTTAGAGTAAAATAAACTTGCAACTCTAATCTCTCTACATTTTTCACCTCACCTCAAATGACGTCGATCGAAGCACTCTCGAGAAGGACACGCAGGACCTAAGGATCCTCACTCTCATGCTGCCCCTCCCCCCCCCCCCCTCGGCGAGGATCGGGGATGTCCACAGTGGTGGTCTCTGATCATCACCTTAGTTAGGCTAGAATTGACATCGGTCATCGGACGTTACCTCTCTTAGGTCAGAATTGACCTCGGTCTTGGATCGTCACCATAGTTAGGTCAAAATTGACCTCGATCGTCACCTCTCTTAGGTCAGAATCGACCTCTATCTTGGATCGTCACCATAGTTAGGTCAGAATTGACCTCGATCCTCTCTCTTAGGTCAGAATTGACCTCGGTCTTGGATCGTCACCATAGTTAGGTCAGAATTGACCTCGATCTTGGATCGTCACCATAGTTAGGTCCGAATTGACCTCGGTCCTCGATCTCCACCTCTCTTAGGTCAGAATTGACCTCGGTCTTAGATCATCACCATAGTTAAGTCAGAATTGACCTCAGTCCTTGGTCATCACCTCTCTTAGGTCAGAATTAACCTTGGTCTCAAATGATCACCATAAGCCCGTAGAATTGGCTTCGACTCACAGAATTGGTCACCCTCACCTTCAAGCCCGCAAAATCGGCTTCGACCCGCAGAATTGGTCACCCTCTCCTTAAGCCCATGGAATCGGCTTCGACCTTTAGAATTGGTCATCTCAACTTAAGCCCGCAGAATCGGCTTCGACCCGCGGAATTGGTCATCTCAACTTAATCCCGCAGAATTGGCGTCGACCAGTAGAATTGGTCACCTCATCCTTAAGCCCTCAGGATTGGCTTCGACCTGCATAATTGGTCATTCCCAACACCTCCTTAGGAATTGGCATAAACCTTTCCTCCAAACCATCCCTTAGGTCCTCAGAATCGACCTCGACCCTCTGAACTGGTCATCCTTCCTCAAAAGCATCATGCAGTGTCTATTCGACGGCTATCGTTTGTTCCAAACTCACCCGTCGAGGGGCTCTATAGACACCCCATTTTGTTACCCCCTAAACTCTCCTTAGGTACCTAGCAACTCCCTTCATCACTACAAACCCAGGTCATACCTCGAGTACTGACCTAGATGCCATCGGGCACTCCCAGGCTCCGTTTGACCAAAAGTCAAAATCTTTAGCTTGACCAAGACTGAATTAATCTTCAAAGGGCACTGAAACCCCTTTCTAACGATCCACCCCATGCGCGATTCCGACCTACCTTGCGGACGAACGACCCATTTTCCTCGAAACTCAATCAAGAGGCCATCGGGTGCTCCTGGGCTCCATTTGACCAAAGTCAACTCTTAAACTCGATTGAGACTGAATGAATCTTTAAATGGAACTAAAACCCCTTTCCAACGGTCCACCTCATGCGCAATTCCGACTTACGGTACAGACGAACGATCCGCTTTACTCCAAAAGGTCACCGAATGCTTCAAGGGCCCGGTTGACCAAAGTCAACTCCTTGAACCAGATCAAACTCTTTGGAATGTTAAGGTACATCTCCTAACCTTTCCAAAGGTCCTCCCCGTGCGCGATTCTGACATACCATGCGGACGAACGTTCCGTTTGCGTTCGACGTTTTCCCGTCCAATGGACTGACGAATGCTTTCGAGCCACATTTGACCCAAAGTCAACTCCCAAACTCGAGAGTGTTCCAAAGGACTTTCGAAGGTCTCTAAATTAACTTTCCAATAGTCCTCCCCATGTGCGATTATGATCAACTGTTTTCATTTTGCAGTTAATTTTCCAAAAAGGCCTGAAAGACACTACCAAACGGCAGGTCCCATATAGGTCCTAGACCCTGCCTATCGGCAGTGTGCCTAAATGCACCTGCCGAATGGCAGGAACAGGGCTATGCCAATCGGCAATGTCCTAGGCCTATAAAAGGAGGCCTTGACCTCATTGTAAGAGAGCCCAAAAAATCAGAAACTTATCACTCTCAGCAGATCCAGAAAACCTCTCTCGAAGTCAGCGTGATTTCTACACCCAAATCCCTTTCCAACCTTCACTTTTCATCATCCTTTTCATCAAACTTGGTGAATTAACCGCCTCCATCATCATCCAAGTCTAAGGGCTGCTCTCCAATATTCAAGATCTTCAAGAAGGTCTAATTTTCTCAACTTTCTCCTTAAACTCTCATAAATTTGCAATAACTTGTTTTATTACTTAGTGATTTTATTTTCTCATCTCACACATCCTAATATACCTTTTTTATTTTAGTATTATTGCAAATATCTTATTTTCATATAAATAAAAACCTAAAAATAAGAAAAAGAGGGTTTGCTCATAAATTCCAAACGGGAATTCTCACACTTTTCTCACAACTAAAATACTTTTTCTACACGCACACATACACACAAATAAGAGAATCCCCCAATTGGATTTATGGGATAAACCCCACCCCTCGTTTTGCATGCGAAGTACATGAACTTTGATGCCTCTATAAGCTACGTAGGCGTCTCGGGGTAAAACCTGAGACTCAAGTCCTATTTTTACTTTTTCTCTCATTTTCTATTTTCTCTAAACTCCACTCTCTTATATTATATATACACATATATTTGTTCCTAGTGGCGTGTTATCCCACATGTGTTATCGTTCCCTCATAACGATTAACGTAAGGATAATTGCCTAAATCCTATTTTGTAATACTTTTATACCTTCCTACGGATGATTCGTTTTACCTCTTCCATGGTGAAAGTCAATGATTCCTATCTCCACTATATATACACATGCTCACACATCACGGGGAAAATAACAAAAACCCATGAGAGACCGAAAGGACGGAATGGGTGCCTAAAACCTTCCCATTTCGTAACTTAGCCTCCGGACCCTTTCGAATCATTTTTGGTTTTGTATCCATCAGTATGTCTTTGGATGTTGTCCCTCGGGATGGCTTCTCATTTTCTTTTGTCTGTTTTGAGTAAAATAGACTCGCGACTCTAATCTCTCTACATTTTTCACCTCACCTCAAATGACGTCGGCCGAAGCGCTCCCGAGAGGGATGCGCGGGACCTAAGGATCCTCACTCTCACGCTGCCCCCCCCCCCCCCCCGGCAGTGAGGATCAGGGATGGCCACAAGCATAATGATAAGAAAATGGCCAATAAGATTTTCTCTAAGTTGAGAATGCTAGAAACCTCAAAAGAACTTTAAAAAAGTATATATTTATGAGGGAGTTTGGTTGCAGAAAATTTAAATGGGTTTGCACATCTAATCTTAATGTTGATACATTGCAATTTGACGCTTTTGTTTGTAGAATCGTCAAAATTTTGGATTTGTGTGCATGTTTACTTCATTAAGCTCACATTTTAACTGTCATATGGTTATGATAAAGTTTGATGATTTATCGCTAACAATTAGAGCTTCTTGATCGTTTCGATGTGTTGGAATTGTGACTCATTTGTTGTAGTTTCACGCCCATACATTCCAAGCATTTTATGCATTTTTGCAATTTTGTGTTTTGTGACTCATTTTTATGCATTTTTGCGTTTTGTGTTAAAAGCTTATTGTTTTAGCACTGTTTTGCTGCTATCAGGCCCTTCCTAGAATTTTTTTGTGGAACTTTTTTCACTGGGCATAAATATATAATATGTTTGGGAATCTGAGAAAATTTGGCAGGTCGCGAGAAGTCGTTTAAACGACATCTCCATGTCGCGCAAACGACATATATACTTCGTTCGAGAGACGTCCTCATCTCGTTTGAGTGACGTCCCTGGCTCGTTCAAACGACAGTCTGGATTTTTTGCTTCTTTCGTTTGCAGTCCTCTGGTTCAAATTGATATATTTTTTGGTACTGCTGGAAGCTTTCTGGACTAACTACTTTATATGTCGGTTATATTGTCACAAATATTAGTATTTTGCATATGATTTCGTTTATCACACCTGATTAGATTGCTATATTCCTTGTTTGATTCATTTGTTTACTAGCTACTGATTTGTCATTGCTTGATCATATTTAGCTGGTTTTTTCATGATTATCTAGCGTTTATTTTAAAATTGGTATATTCTCATGCTAGATAGTTATTGATTGGTTTATCTTTTCACCTGATTGTCTATTCGAGACAAAAAGGGGGAGAGATATATGTGATGTAGGGGAGATTTGGTGTTGAGTAGATTTGTTGAGCATGTTTGTTGAGTGTGTTTTTACAAATTGGTATCATACTGTTGCTCAATTATTTATCAAATGATCTTTCAGGGTTTATTTATATTGGTATCTATTGCCAAATTGGTATCATATAATTGCTCACGTGTTTGTCAAATGATTTGTTCTTATTGGAAATATAAATTGGTATCATTTTTTCCTCCATACTTCACTGGGTATTTTTTTGTCTGTTTCATGTGTGTAGGTATGCTTTAGAGATTCGAGATTTCAAGTCTACATCACATTCAGACAGTTCATGCTTGCCGGTGCTATACATTCTAGTCCGTGTCCTGTAATTTTTTACTTTGGGATTATGGGATGGGATTTAGGCGTCATACGGCTTGACGGCCCGGTTTAGGCATTTCACTGGTTTAGTTTTGTCCCGGAATAGTCAAAGGGGGAGATTTGTAAGGACATAAATTTCCAATTGAGTCCCTGTATTGTTTTGACTTAATTTCGTGAACAAAACTTGTTTGTAATATGTCATAGGGATATTTTTATTTTGTCACGACCCCTCTTGGTCTATGACGTATTGAAGAAATTCAAGACGTTGCGGCAAAGCTTCAAAGAATTAATCATGCTGAAGTTGAATTGGTGCATGTTTATTCGTCTTCAAGTTAATTGCATTACGAGATCACACTGGTATGAATGCGCATAATTAATGGTGCTCAGAATATTTTTTATAAAATATAAAAATGTATTTTTATAAAGAAAAATATTTTAATATGTTTTAAAAGTGTTTTAAATATTTTACACTTCGTTTTATTCTCATAAACATGAAAAAAGAGTTTGACTTTATTGGGTCTCTTTGAAGAAATGTTTTAAATGAAAAGTCAAAATGACACGCGGGTTGTTCAAACGACAAGTCAGCTCGTTCGAGCGAGATAGCCATGTCACGCGAACGACAGGCTGATCTCGTTCGAGTGACACAATTTTCAAGGCGGCATTTAATTCTTATTTATAGCGTGTTTTCGTCAGAGTTTCGTAAGTGTTCATCTGGAAAAATAGTTTACCATCCAGTTCATGTTTGAACATGTTTTTCTAAGGTTTCAAATCTTAAACACATCCTTAGAAGTTTGTAAAGATCTGAGCTATCATTATTATATGTTTACGTGATCTTGCTGCACCAAGAAGGTTTGTTCTATACATGAACATCAGGGTTTTTCGGTGAAGAAAAGAGAAGGACTTCTTGTTCGACATCGAAGACATATCAAATCCATTTGGTGGACACGGAGACATACGTGGACGCGTGTGTTGTGGACAGGTATCGTGGAAGACAAAATTTCTGTGTGGTCACTACTGAAAAATGGCAAAAAATCAGAACGAGCGTTAAGACCAGCGGGGATCGAGTCATTAAGTAAGGCTAATCTGTAGTTGTAAAACCTTTGTTCATAGTGACTGTCTAGCTTGGGTCGTCCGAGGTTTTTTCCCGTCTTGGGTTTTTCCTCGTACATCCGGCGTTGTGAGTATTTTTTACTTTACTTTACTTTACTTTACTTTACTTGCTTTAATCACTAGATGCATGTTTAGGATTAATCAAGATAAAATTAGTTTAAAGTAAGAATTGGTTTTTCACAACTTGGTTTGGTGCTAATTAAAAGCTGAATAATTTTTTAGTGAAAATTGGTTTGATTTTAAACACATACAAAAGGACCACTCCCTTTCATAGGGTGATCCTAGAATGTGGTGTCTACACTTTTCATGTATACATTTTTACATGCATAACATTAGGGGGAGGAATATTTTTCTTTCAGAGAGGGATATTTTATTTAGGAAGAGAGATATGTATTTTAGGGAAATTATTCGTTTATGTATTTGAGATGTGACTTTTTTATGGATTTTTGTCATGATACAATTTTCATACTTCAAGATACATCTTTTTTATGCTAGCATGTGTTTCTTGTCTGGATTATCTACTGATATCATATGTCCATTCTCTATTTCTTAATGACTATATATTTTTACCTCTAATATATTGGTTATTATATTCGTATCTCTACAATATCCATTTTATCTCTCGCATATTTTTGTGCTTTATGTCCTCACTTATCATAGTATTATCTTTTTTACCTTTTTCTATTTTGGGGGAAAAAATGGGGAAAAAGATTATATGTGATAATGCCTTTATTGAGGGTGAGTTACTATGCAAGGGAAGCTTTAACTTCACATCGAGGGTACCTGTTTAGTGGTTTTGTCTTTTTGAGTTTTGAAGGTACCTCATAATTGATTCAGACTCATGAGAATATTACTTTATGTTATACAATAAGTCAGTATGTTTTGTCTCATATTAATTTATGTTGTCCCATCTAGGTTGTGGTAATGGTAGATTGATGATTGGGACTTTATATGTATATGGTGGGATTTTCATGTGTTTTTTAATTTTTGGATAAAATTTTGGGATTTTTCCACAAAGCAACCAAAGGGGTAGAATGAAGAACATATTGAATCTTTTCTTGGATTTTTCTGTGTCAAAATATTGTATAGTCATTTCAACTTAACTCCCAAATATTAATGCCTAATTTGACTTTACCCCTCATTTTATAATCCTTATACTTTTCCCCCAACGTAGGGGGTTAAGTCTAATTTGACATTATACATAGGGGATAAAGTCATATAAATACTTAGACTTAACCCCCTATTTTTATCCAATATTTTGAGATAACCCACTTATGCAGGGGAATATCAAATAAATTATCAAATTGGGGGTTACGTCAAATATCACTTTAAAAGGTGGGGGTTAAGTTAATAAACCCCAACATTTTATTTGTCAGACATATAAGAGTTTTTATTTTAGTTCAAAAGCATGTCCTTGACATTCCTTGTGTGTTTAGATGCTTGATTTCCTTATATTCCTCTATTTGCATCTGAGTCAGCTTATATTTAATATCTTAATTATATTCAAAGAATCAAGGTGGACTTTAGACCATTTAGGATGTCGTATTGACCTTGGCACACTTGGGAATTCCTAAACCTTTCTTTCATGTTTTTGCACAATTTATGCACTTGTTTTTATCCTCAAAATATCGTATTTCTCAATCATGTGCAACAGGAACCTTTCAAAATTATTTACTGTTAAAAGTTCTTCAAGACGAATTTTTTGGAAATTTTGATTTTGTCATCGGTATGAATGGAGAAAACATATCCATGTGCACAAATATGACTAGATGTGTCTTTTTAGCCTTGTCATGCGCACAAATAAGATTTGTCCCCGTGTGCACAAAAGTAACTAAAATCTTTTTATTATTCAATTTTAATTAGCGTGCACATATCCAATAAGGCATTAGTGTGCATGGCCATTGCAGAAGCGGGAAAATAACTATTTTCTATAAATACCCTTTTTGGATCCATTTTTAATTATAACTTTTACTTATCTTAGATGAAATTTTCAGATCTTAGTGAGATTTGTTTTTCCTCACATCAAACTGAAATATTTTGTGAGAGATTTTTGAGTGGTTCATCAAATCAACCATAGAAAATATATCCTTCATCATTTTTCATTTAATATCTTCAGTTGAGAGGTCAACAATAAGGGAGATCTAAAGAATTGGATATGTTCTCTTCAAATTGTACGTGTGAAAACTAATAGGAGTGGACTCTCCACTCTCTACAAAGGAGCTTCAGACAAAATTTGCCAAATCAGGAGGAGTATTCAGGAATGATGAATTATAAGATCATGTAAGGAAACTTAAGCTAGGAAAATGTTTTATCTCTGTAATATCTTTATTGTTTAGTGTATTAGTTGTAGCATCCATAGGTTTTTTCCCTTAGGTAGGGTTGTTCCTCGTACATCTTCATGTTGTGTTCATTTTCACACTTACTTTTATTCATAACACATAATCTCACATAATTTTAAATCAATAATTTATTTAGGTTTCTAGATGTTTAGATTTCACATCATTTTAATTAAATTAAACTATTTCGATTAGATCTCACCTAATCACAAATAAACGTGAATTTAGATTTAATTGGATATCTATGTAAATTTATCATCTTGTTAAGTTGAAATTCAACACAAATTCTTTTGACCTAGATCTCAATGATCTCATAACACTTTCCTCGAATTAAAATTGGATCTAACCATTATAAGGTTAAATGTTTAATAAAATGCCTAAGTGAGTGTGAATTTGAGCTTCATTTTGCCAACAAATTATTGTTTTAACATTTTAAATAAGAAAATTTTAATTGTCCACTATTAAAGAGTATGTCCTATCCATCCCAATAGGACATTAGCACACCAAATTCATCATTTTTAGGCGGCAAGCTTATTCACACATTTTCAAAGTGTCACCTTATTCATCCATTTACCATGGTAAATATGTCTAGGGTTGGTGAATTATACATGAAAATGACCATTACATACGAGGAACTTTTGATCCCTATTTATTTTTTATTGAACATGATTTAGTTCTTACTGTTAATTTACTAAGTACAATACTGTTTCTCGTATCGATCATTGGACATTTACTCTTGGTGTCGAGACCACCATAACTCATGATGCCCTTAAATATTTTATTATTCAACTTCATATGGAAAGGATCGTCATTGTATTTCAATAGACTTCACTTTCTAATTCATATCTCGCATCTCACTTCGTTGTCACCTATTATCTTTATCATGTAATTGTGAATTACAATTTCCCTATCCACCATGTGTTAGGGTTTTATCCTTAAATAATGTAATGATTGTGTGTGTGTGTGTGTGTGTGTGTATATATATATATATATATATATATATATATATATATATATATATATATATATATATATATATATCAGTATTCTAAAAAACCCGCCTAGGCTTAAGGCTTGGGAGAAACGCCTCGCCTTACGCTTTTCACGCCTTATTCTTGGTAAAACCCTTAAGGCGCACTTTTTTTCTAAAAACAACAATGCTTTTGTGAAACGATGTCGCCTTTTATAGAATTTCTTTACAAACCGGACCATTATCTCATCCAAAATAATCAAATAGTATTTTAATTTGCATATATTCAGACTTATTTTTATGATATGTGCATTTTTTGTATTTTAATAGCCTTGTTATGGTTAAAAAATATTAAAATATATTAAGAAGACCTAAACGCCTTTTTACGCCTAGGCCCGCCTAGGCTTCTAAGGCTTAAGGCTTAGCCTCCACGCCTCAATCACGACCCACGTTTTTTAGAACCTTGATATATATATATATATATATATATATATATATATTACTTTAATAATATATTGTATTTATATCATATTAGTGTGAATAATATTGTGGGATTTATTTATATTTATGGTTTAAGATATTGTGTTAGTCAATTATACTCAGTAGGAATTCTCATTAGTAGAGTTCATCTTACCCATGCAAGATCAGAATTGTGGTTCTAGTGTGATTGAATCATTCACATCCTAGATAGTAATTGACATCCTATCGTTATTGATGAATACAGAATCTTAATAGTTTATCTCGGTTATGAGAGGATATATGATGGTTTAGGAAACAATATTGTACTTTTACACCAGCAATGTAATGAATATGACCACAGTTGAAACTAAGTATGTATATTAAATCTTGTTCACGTCACAAATTTAGACTTTTATAAAGGGCACATAGGTTCTTTATCCATGGAAATATTAAATGATGGAATTTTCACATAATTATTTATTTCGTTTGCAATGAGTGTTATTCAATAAATTTGATTAAAAATCCCAATAAGCCGGTTGATTATTATAACGACATTTTTATAATTGTATTCCCGAGGAATCCACGTTCACATTATTAATCCTGATTTGTAATAGCCCCTTGATCAAGTTAAACATTTTTATTGTACCAGTAATCGTGAATAATATATTAGTTAATAATCTTATAAAGTATGAAATGTGATAAGTTTGTTTCAAGGTCTACAACATTAATAAAACTAATTTTTTAGTAATTAAAATTTCATTGAGAAGGTATTTGTAGCTTGTAACACCCCGCTTAAAATAATAACGGGTGGCCAGCCCTATACTACATTAAATCAGGAGTTTCAGATGGCTCAGTCTCAACACCAACTGTCGGTACAAATATAATATAGACTAATTACCCGATATCATATAAGCGAGATGTTATATAACTACCCGATATCATATAACTACCCGATAAATAAAATATGCAACAGACAACAAACCAACACTATAAAACTACTAATAAAGGAAAGAAAAATGCATACAAAAATTATGATAAATGAAATGCTAGAATAAAATGAAATAAATAACTACAACTGAATATACTACAAAGAAGTAAACCCGAATAAGCTGTGGGGTCACAGCCAATACAATAACTAAAATGGAATAAATATACACATCTATAAATATCCCTTGGGTATAAACCCGATATACAACATGAATCCTACCTAGATTTTTAAAGAAGTAGGAAGCGACTACAATCTAAGTCCTGCAACAGTCTGCATCTATCACGGCTCCCAAGACTCTGGATAGGAGGTCATTCGGTATCCATGCGGTAGGACACCTGTAGTAATATATATATACAGGAAGGAGAGAAAAGTAAACGGGTCAGTGCCCGAGTTGTGAAAAATATTTAGCAAGTGTGTTAATCGTGCATAATAAATATCAGTGCACTTATTTCATAATTAAATTGGAATCTCACTCTCGTGAAACCCTAACTCACCTCTCATCTAACGGCGCACACCTATTTGCGTCCTGAAAATTTAGTTAAATTACCCCCCATCTATAAGGACAACCTAACTTAACATAGGCCCAGCCTATACCCATGAGATTTGCCTTCCTATCTTAACCCAAGAATCCACTCTTTCAAACACATACTTAATTATTTTACAAACATGTATGCCATACTAGGCTTAATGGATTCCAGTTTACAATTTAATTAATTATCATTCTTAATACGTTACCCATATATATTTGAGTTTAATCATAAGATTTAATTACTAAATAACATGCATACAAATTATTATTGACAAAACTTCTCTCTAATCTCAACACTACACTACGTTTCGTGCGTGGGGTGTCTCGCAAAGCGAAATCCAAACAAGGAACCACCCCCTTACACTACTCCTTGACAATGTCGATCCTAGAGATCCGTTATGCCATACATACAATAATATATTACTACAACTACTAAATTTAGGTTACAATATAAAAACAATATAAAATCTCCAATAATATCCTTGGGATGATGTAACCAAAATATTCCTTAAATGCGATACATCAACCCCCATCAATATAGTACATCAAAATCATCCAAGATGTACTCCACAACGATTCCATATCCTTTCATCTATAGGATATATAAATATATATATATAGGCATTTATTCTAACCATATATATATACAATCATCCATTCCCATAGCCAAGTGTACATACCACATATAATGTACAATGGCCATACACATAATATACCGGCTATATATATCGCCGATAAAACTGCATCATGCTATCATCTTCCAGGGCATTACTCACTTACCATCCTGGGGACCACGGTCGGTCTCAATATCACCGACATTGGGGCCATACACACACACACACGACGTCCTGGGAAGCGGTCATAGCTCCTAACCGGTCGATGAGACGAGACATACCCACCACACCTCACCCCAAAAAAATAAATCACATAATAACACACTGGACGACTATGACCTGGGGACTATCCACACCCTGCTCCTTGAGCCAGGATGCTCACCCTCTGCGCGGAAACTTCCCAATGATAGCATGAGTGGGGTATGCTTAACCACATAAGTATATATATCATTCACATGCACAATATACATATACATCCATATGATCCCATCATATGATCAAACATTAAACCATCATATACGGTTTAGATATTCATACCATGTATATCCACAACATAAATATATCCATATATTCATATATATATAGATATATATACATATATTCACATATCCTTATATCTATATATACAAACTAATTCTCGTTCATATGTATAAGATATTTAAACTCGGCAATAGGTATACACAATCCTCAATATACAAGTCGTCACCACAAACTCATTTAATTTACCTCGATCAAGGGCGGAGCTAGGATTCCTCTAAGGGGTGGACTAAAATTAGTAATAAATTCGAGATTTTTTGTCCGGGGTTTAGGGAGATTTCCCAAGAGGTGAAATTTATTATGTTTTTATATCCATTTATCTATATTATTTTTTGTTTTCCAGCAATTTTTAACCCTTACAAATTTTGATTTTTCTTTTGTTTTTGATAGAATGTAAATATATATATTATACCACGACAAACAACCCAAACTAAATTACAATGAGACCCAACCAAACAATAAAGTTACAACATACTCAAAGGCCCAATAATCACAAGAGACCAACAAATCTCTCAACCAAAACACCCCAACAACAAAAAAACATTTACCCAAGCTTAACGATTGAAAAAACAAAACCCATGAAACTACACAGCCAAACAATCTCCACGTCTCAGAACAAAAATAGCACCTGTCAGTCAAAGCCACACATGTCTCCACCGCTGCAAACCCAAATCAAAAGACATGAAAGCCTGAAAATTCAAACCCCACTCAACTAAACCAAGATCAAACATTTAAGACAACTAAATGAATCACATTATGCATCCCCACATCTCTGACCAAAACCCAACAAATACCATGGAATCCAAGGGAAATAAATCTTTAATTCACTACCAATGAGCTCAAACAACCAATAGAAAACACAATCTTTAGCCGACAAGAGCCATTTTGAACAATCTACACGAGCTGAAAATCACAAGACCGCCATATCAAATCAAACCGGACAAACCCTAAACCCCAAATGCAATAACATCTTAACTTCAAGTAGCAATTTTTAACCCTTATAGTTTTTTTTCCAATTTGGGAGGGGTGGGCTACAGCCCTGGTGGGCCCACCCCTAGATCCGCCCTTGACCTCGATATGTTAATACAATCCCTCACCTGAAGCATATTCATCCATTTTTCCTGAATAGTCTCCCAAACAACATACAAATATATATATATATATATATATATATATATATCCAACATTAGGGTTATCACCTAAAGTTTAGTGTAGGAAACCATCACTACACATCTCCTCTATATTCAAAAGTACATAATTATATTTAGTACTAGTTGACCATTGGCATATACATGACTAATAGTCTAAAAACCTCAAATTATCTCAACCTCATTTCAAGTGTTGGAATCCCAATGGTTACTTCCACTTAATTATGTATAAACTATCCTGACTAGAATTTATGCTACCACTTATCCTAGTGATAGTACGACCCAATTCGTTCCCAATTTCACCTACGGTTCGATTGATAATATGAACCTCTTACTCCAGTTGGGTTACTGATTGTTCCTTAATTTAAACGTTGCTTAGGATACGTGACCCCTCTCGCTCTTCGATCCCCAAACCTTAATCTCAATAGATTCCTATTTACTATAAGGATTGGGCGCTACCCTCGGCCTATAATTACGAGCGATGCCCTCGCAACTCTCTCTTTAAGAGTTCTTAACTTTTCATCATATCTATACTTACTTTTGATTTATAATTAGGATTTTCAACCCCAATGAGGTTTCCCATTGTCTCCATAAACATACACAACTCCAATGTATACATGTAAACATATACCTTCCTTAAACTATTTAAATAAGTCCCCAAAATCATAATAAGTGAGAAACCCCCCTATAAGTCTCCAAAACATATCTCTTACATCAAAAGAGAAATCCCCAAATCAATAAACCCAACCAAAAATGGTTTGAAATCACTATGGAGAAAATTACACAAAATGCCATGTTTTCGAATCGATTCGTCCCTGTTCCGAATCGATTCGGCCCAGTGAATCGATTCGACTTCAGAGGCGAATCGATTTGGGTCTAAAGACCTGGGCTTCTATCTCAGGTCGAATCGATTCGTCTTGGGTCCGAATCGATTCGGTCACATAGACCTGGGACTCTGCAACATTCCGAATCGATTCGAAAAGAGGCCGAATCGATTCGGCCTGTTCAGCAGGCTAAGAAATGGTCAATTTTTTAACAAAAACCTAATTTCCCAAAATTCCAAATCAATAATTTCTAAGTATAAGTTTGTAACCCAATCATGTTTCCAACATCAAAACACATCCTATAATTTCACCTCATCATTTTCTACCCCTTAAACCCATGTGTAAACATCAATTTCAAGATTTTAAACCCAAAATCTAAGTTTTGATATTTATACCCAAAACCCATTTTTTAACCCACAAATTATGAAATCAAATACACAAATGACTTATTTAGCAAGATTAAACACTTACCTCAGATTTGTAGAGGTTGGATCGTCCTCGATGTCGCGGTTGGGCAGGAAATCTCCAAGCTGTCTTCCTCTCTCTCTTCCTTTCCTCTTCTTTCTTCTTCTTTTCCTTCTTCTTTCTCCCTCTAGGGCTTTTTCTCTCTTTCTCTCAAATGAGAATGGATTGATCTGTAAGCCTCTTAAACCTTAAAACATAAGTCCCAATTTTAAATGTTAATACACACTTTAAATGACTCGTTTACTCCAATTCGAGTCAAACTGACTTAAAAATATTCTGAAGCCGAAATAAAACCCAATGACAGTCATTTTGACTATCTCTACCCTTCCGAGATCGATGTTACCCTCAAATCATCATCCGAAATACTTTGAAATGTCCTCTATTTTTGGACTTCCATTCTCAAATTTTAAAATTCTCCAATTTAATTAAATTTTTATTTTCCCAAAATTTAATTTCTTCATCTCCAAAGTCAAGGGTTGCTACATTGCTTAAAGTGAGGAATCATATTAATTTATAATATAAACTTTACATACATGGACTCTTCATTAATATAATATAATTTTTAGATAAATAAATTCGAATGAAATTTCAATATTTAGTATATTAAATTTCATTTAATGGAGTAGTGGAAATTGATTAAAAGGATAAATAAGGAATTTCATATTTATGTAGGAAGATAATGTAATGATTTTCCATGGGTCCCATGTAAAGACCTTAGTTATGAATAGATGCTAACTAGTTTAACCTTAGGCTCACATTACCTATTTGTAAACAATGAATAATCCTTAGCCTAACATGATTATCAACTCCACACACACACACACACACACACACAGATCTAAAATCTTCTTCAATATTTTTCAAGGTGTGTCCAAGAACAAAGTCTAATTGTTATCAAATCATATAACAAAATATGCGAGGTCATCAAAATAAACAGATATGCATCCAATCATTTTATTCATTTGCTGATTTCAATTCTCAAATAAGAACCGTAAAGGTGTAATCTTAAATATCTTTAGAGAAATTTTTTGTAACCTAAATAATGACTGGATCTAATATATGACTTATATATATATATATATATATATATATATATATATATAAGGAGTAAAAGCTTTTTACTATTCCAAAAGTTGACAACTTAATCAGAGGCTAGGATTGAATGGGGCAAAATTGAATCCAATGGTTATGGTGTGAAAGTGCCCCGAGTAGCCCCCGATTTTAAAATAAACTAATTCTTTATACATTAAAATCAATTTCCTTGTTGAGATGCGGAAGCGTAAAGAAGTGATGGTTCACAACTTAAAAACACCAAATTTTAATTTACTCCAAAATTAAAATTAAACACAAGTGAAATGAGATGGATTACACACACACTTTGAATTTCACTTAAACATAATTAATTTATACAAGTCCTAGAATTTGCCTAAGTCATATTTATCATTATTCCAAATTAGGCCAAACCAGTTTTAACAATAGACTTGAATTAAATAAACTTTACCCAAAATTAATTATGCACCAAATTAAATTAAGTGTGACAATTAAAACCAATTTTATGTTGAATTATCCTAAGCTTGAGTTCTAAGTCATTATGCAAGATAAAAATAAGTCAATCACACTACGCCGCGATGTACGAGGAAAAACCCACAACAGGAAACAATCTCGGACGGCCCTATCCTCAAATCCACTAAGTACGGAATTTACAATTACAAGACAAAAGACTTACATCACACGACTCGATCCCTCTCAAGCCTCGACTCTCCTTCTGGCAAACACCTCCACTTAGAGAATAACCCCGGAGCTCCACCGCGATCTCGGAATCCACCGATCGGAATTTATGTGGTCACCGTCAGCCAAACTAGGAGCCTTTCTCCAAGTGGATAAATCATGAAAACCTCTTCTTCTTTATGGGATTTAGAAGCAAACCCAAACTTCTCTTCAAACTAATGTAGAGATAAACTCGGTGCCAAAATGTTCCAAGCAATTGATATGTATATATAAACATGGAAGAAACAAATATGGGTGTAAACTAGAGGGGTAGATGAATTTGTCTTTGAAAATTGTCACTCAAAACTTGATATTTTTCTCTTTATGATTATGATCTCAAAACACTCTCTAAGAGTTGGTATGGTATGAAAAAGATAGATTAGAAAAATGGTTTCCCGCACATCATAAAGTTTGAAAAAAATCAGTTAAGAAACAAGTGGGGAAGTGGGAGAAAACTGCTAAAAACTGTTCCCGCCACATCTCGTTTGAACGACATTTCGTTCGAATGAAATCTCGTTCGAACGAGGCTTCTAACGAAGTTCCAGATTGAACTCGTTAGAAATATCGTTGGATATCTCGTTCGAACATAAGGTTCGTTCGAACGACATATCGAACGAAATTTCAAAGGCTTATACTGGGAACTCATTGGCACACTCATTCGAACGACATCTGGTTCGAACGAAAAACTCGTTCGAATGGCATATCGAACGAACTCATAGAATGTTTAAAATCCTTTTTTAAGCCCAGAAACATTATATCCTTTATATATAAGTTTTAATAGAAAACATCTGAAAACATAAACTCAGTTTTAAAACCTAACACCCAATATAAACTTATTCCAAGCTCCTATATATACATAAATGCATTCATACCTTGGGAGCATGGAACCACTATTGATGACGTAGAAACGAGGCACTTAAACTCGGCTTTTTGATGAAGCTTTATAGACTTGGCCTCTACGTCTTCAACAAACACGTCATAGGCTTGAAAGATGATCAATATACTCTATCATATAACTCAAACGTTTTTGTTCGGAATTGAGCCAAAACTACAAAGGACTCAATTGAAAATTTGCGTCCTTACAAATCTCCCCCTTTGTCTATTCCGAGACAAAAACCAACAAAAATCCTAAAGGGCCTTCAAGCTCTACTAGACTAATAGAAAGTCCCACCCAAAATAAAAATACAATGCTTGACTCAAACAACCCAAAGGATCAACAATTTTTGCCGTTGAATAATTCCGCTTTATTAAATAATTCCTGCACACTTAAGCAAACACATTACACTCATAGGAAATAAACAAATGACCTACTTAGAAAAGCGTCTCTCCCCCAAACTAAGATACGATAATAATAGGATTAGATATAATTTCTCCCCCTATCATTCTACCCCTTTTTGTTCAGGAATAGACAAAGGCTAAAGAATCAAAACAGTAACTTATCTCCCCTTAATAAAGCATATACACCCTCTAAACTTATCAAGGGATAAAAGAATGGGATAACAGACTAAAATATGTAATTGTGCATATAGTGATGAGAACGTTTAAAGCATATGGTCAACAACAGTTCAACTAATCCAAACAATAACATCGGATACCAACTAGGATACAATAAAATGATACCAATATGATATATAAATTATTAAGCATGTGATATCAACAAAGAATGCAATAAGATGGATACCAAGTATGAATTGAAGTATATATGGGTGAGAAATCAAAGCAAATACTAAACAAAAATATCAAATATATGTATACATAATATAAATCAAGGAGACTCAAGTACACACATATATAGATATAAACACACAAATGACACACACAGAATATAATAGGAGTTTTTCACAATCGTATGGCAAAAATGTGTCATATGGAAACGGAAGTGTTGGGGTGTGAACTAGTAACGATTAAATTTAGACCCAATCACTTCAAAACATGTTCGCAGAGTTCTCATTTGATTGCAAACTTCATTACATTTGAATATAACCTCATGTGACAATAAAGATTGAACTCAATGAACAAACATACACAATGCATACAAGCCTAGAGTTTTGATGATTCTACAAACCAAATAGAGTCATGACAATAAAGACCACTAGGATAAACGGACATTGTGCAAACCGTTGATATACCATCCAATCTCCCTCAATAAGCATATATATATTCTTTTATATTGAATGAATATATCAATCAAACATAGGCCTTGGCAATTATTTTTCTTTTAGTGCCATTTTCTATTTTTAGGCCTTTGGACCACGTATTTCTTTTAGGTCCATTTCAAATGGTGGCTTACAATCGAAAAGGATTATAATTCCTTTCGGAGCCCTTCCCCGTGCACATTTGTATATATCATTTTTTTATATCTCACAAGCTCACATGCAACGGATTTTGACATGCACTAGTCCTCCTAGGTCTTAAATATATAGATGACAAGATTGGTAGGAGAAAACCTTACAAAGCTCAAATATAACATGTGACATTAAAATTTCAAATGATCTTGTGCATGTGTGAATAGAGGCATATATAAAAATAGAATCCATTTAATCAATACAAAATCCAACTACTCCATAAAAATATGATAAAGAACATTTTAAGGATTGACAATCTAAACCAAAAGTTCTAGACACATGGGAGCGTAAAAGATGGGATTCAAACACAAGTATATGCCACATAAAGTGTGTCAAACTAAAATACACACAACATAAAATCTTTTTGAGTTATTGAAATTTTTAACCAAAAAAAATATATACTCAAAAGACAAACAAAAATCATTTGAGCTTTTCATTAAGCTTAAATTATCAAGAGATAAAAACTTCAAATGATAAACAAAAATCTTTTTGTATTTTTCATTTAATGCAGACAAAATGAAGAAATAAAATACAAAAGATAAACAAAAATCATTATTCTAGCATGTGATATGATATAAAGTAATGACTAGAAAATGATTAAACAAGCATACATTTAGCATGTGAATATAGCATGAAGTACAAAAGCTAAAGTATGCAAGCACTAACACATTCATCCTTTAGATTTAGCAAGGGAGGAACCATGTGAAAGTAAATGAGAATCAAAAACCCTATTTTGCAAGGCAACCAAGTCGGATTTCCTAACCCAAATTAATGACGAATGACTATCTTGGGTTGAAGGAACTTTAACTACTGTGGTTACTTTACGATGGGATTTTCTAGAAATTTGTTTAAGATCAAAACAAAATTTCCTAAGATGACCTTTTCGACCACAATGTGTACAAGTAAAATTACGTCGAAATTTGGTACCTAAGAAATGATCTCTAAAGACTTTCCTAGTAGATTCTCCTAAAACATAGATTTTGGCATTATGAGTAAATTCATTACAAGTATTGAAGCCTAAACCACAAGTGTCATTTTTAATTTGGATCGTTCCTAATATTTTATCTATTTTTTTCAAACGACACTCCAAATCAAATTTGACATTACTAGAGTCTTTTAATTTATTTTGCAATTCTAAAATGTTAGACTCTAATAAAACATTTTGCTCTTCAAAAGTAAGAAGCTCCTTTTTCAAGGATTCCATTAAACCCTTAAGTCTATCTCTCTCGCCTTCTATATATTCAAGCTTCTCTAGAAGAGCTTTCTCTCGTGTCCTAAGGTCTTCAACCAACATACTATTATCAACGACCTTGACGCGTTCTTTCAAACTAGCTTCTAACTTCAAATTAGCTCTTTTCAATTTGATAAATTCTTTATAAAGTTCTTGAAAAGCATTTTGAAGTTCACTCACATTAACGTCTTCTTCATTTTCACTCTCTCTTTCTTCTCCACTCTCACTATCATCAAAAACAAGGGAATCAATAACTTTGACCTCGGAAGTGTCATGTGTTAAAGTTTCATCAATCGACGAGTTCTCACTATCACTCACATGACTAGCCATAAAAGCCACAAAGTTGATCTTAGTGGGGGAATTGGGTCCCTCTTCCTTATCACTATCACTAAAGGTCGCATTATATGAAATGGGTCGCTTACCCTCTTTCCTTAGTTTAGTGAGGCACTCAAAAAACCTATGGCCATAACCCTCACAACCAAAACACCTATTTGACTCGTCCCTATTTAATTGTTCATTGATAGGTTTAAGGATCTTCTCGGTTTTGTCATACTTAGAAGTTTCAAATTTCTTAAGGTCATTTTTAAATTTATCTTTGTTAAATTTAAGAAATTTTCTAAATTTTCGAGCAAACAAAGCCATGTCTTCCGAGTCACTATCATTCTCGCACTCTACTACTTATTTGACCTTTTTTCGAGCTTTTAAAGCAATGCCCTTTTCAATTTTCTTTTCGGTTTTAGAGGGAAACATGTCTAGTTTATAGGTTTGTAAATCACCTATGAGCTCTTCTAATTTCATAGAGGCTAAAGTTGGTAAAGAATTTAAAATGACCACTTTTGGAATAAATCTATCGGGTAGGGACCTTAAAATTTTCTTTACAACTCGGTTGTCGAGTATTTTCTCTCCCAAGTTAAAAGATGAATTAACAATATCTAAAAGTTTAGCATAAAATTCATCAAAAGTTTCATTATCATTCATTTTGATGGTTTCAAATTGAGCGGTGAAGTTTTGGAGTTTAGAAGCCATAACGACACTAGTTCCTTCATGAGTTAGTTGTAAAATATCCCAAGCTTCTTTAGCGGTTTCACACATAATAATACTTCGGAATTCATCCGGTGTGAAAGCGCTAAAAAAGGCATTCAAACCACGGGAATTACAATTAGAAAGTTTAAACTCATTCTAAGTCCATCTATCGGCCGGTTTGGGAACACGTTCATTTTCAACTAAGTGAGTTGGTGGGGACCACCCGTTAACAACAGACATCCAAACTCTCTCATCGATAGATTTTAGTGCCAATTTCATTCGCGCTTTCCAATACACGTAGTTAGAACAATCGAAAATAGGAAATTTAGAAAATGGAGAAAATTCCATTTTAGCCAAAAATATTTAAAAGATCTTTAACGAGATAATTTATCTCTTTGGATCTGATACCAATTTGAAAGTGCCCGAGTAGCCCCCCGATTTTAAAATAAACTAATTCTTTATACTTTAAAATCAATTTCCTTATTGAGATGCGAAAGCGTAAAGAAGTGATGGTTCACAACTTAAAAACACCAAAATTTTAATTTACTCCAAAATTAAAATTAAACACAAGTGAAATGAGATGGATTACACACACACTTTGAATTTCACTTAAACATAATTAATTTGTCCAAGTCTTAGAATTTTCCTAAGTCATATTTATCATTATTCCAAATTAGGCCAAACCAGTTTTAACAATAGACTTGAATTAAATAAACTTTACCCAAAATTAATTATGCACCAAATTAAATTAAGTGTGATAATTAAAACCAATTTTATGTTGAATTATCCTAAGCTTGAGTTCTAAGTCATTATGCAAGATAAAAATAAGTCAATCACACTACGCTGCGATGTACGAGGAAAAACCCACAACGGGAAACAACCTCGGACGTCCCTAGCCTCAAATCCAATAAGTACGAAATTTACAATTACAAGACAAAAGACTTACATCACACGACTCGATCCCCCTCAAGCCTCGACGCTCCTTCTTGCAAACACTTCCACTTAGCGAATAACCCCGGAGCTCCACCGCGGTCTCGAAATCCACCGATCGGACTTTATGTGGTCACTGTCACCCGAACTATGAGCCTTTCTCCAAGTGGGTAAATCACAAAAACCTCTTCTTCTTTGTGGGATTTAGAAGCAAACCCAAACTTCTCTTCAAACTAATGTAGAGATAAACTTGGTGCCAAAATGTTCCAAGCAATTGATATGTATATATAAACTTGGAAGAAACAAATATGGGTGTAAACTAGAGGGGTAGATGAATTTGTCTTTGAAAATTGTCACTCAAAACTTGATATTTTTCTCTTTATGATTATGATCTCAAAACACTCTCTAAGAGTTGGTATGGTATGAAAAAAATAGATTAGAAAAATGGTTTCCCGCACATCATAAAGTCTGAGAAAAATCAGTTAAGAAACAAGTGGGGAAGTGGGAGAAAACTGCCAAAAACTGTTCCCGCCTGACATCTCGTTCGAACGATATTTCGTTCGAATGAAATCTCATTCGAACGAGACTTTTAACGAAGTTCCAGATTGAACTCCTTAGAAATCTCGTTGGATATCTCGTTCGAACGACATATCGAACGAAATTTCAAAGGCTTATACTGGGAACTCGTTGGCACACTCGTTCGAACGACATCTGGTTCGAACGAAAAACTCATTCGAACGACATATCGAACGAACTGACAGAATGTTTAAAATTTGTTTTTTAAGCCCAGAAACATTATATACTTTATATATAAGTTTTGATAGAAAACATCTGAAAATATAAACTCAGTTTTAAAACCTAACACCCAATATAACTTGTTCCAAGATCCTATATATACATATACCTTGGGAGCATGGAACCACTATTGATGACGTAGAAACGTGGCACTTAAACTTGGCATTTTGATGAAGCTTTATACACTCTGCCGTTACGTCTTCAACAAACACGTGATAGGCTTGAAAGATGATCAATATACTCTATCCTATGGCTCAAACGTTTTTGTCCGAAATTGAGCCAAAACTACAAAGATCTCAATTGAAAATTTGTGTCCTTACATGGTGTTTTCCCGCACTTTCCCATTCTAACTTTTACTTTAATTCAAATTTCAGGGTATTTTTGTAAAAACCCCTGCTCAAGAGACCTCTCCCCCATACCCACTCAGTCAATCAACGTCTCCATCAAAGGCTATTCACATGCTCTCCATCAAGGTCCATCGTTTCCCTTCACACACTCTCTCTAGCTTAGGGCTTTTTATGGATTTTACAGATGTTTTCTTAGGTATACTCTCTCCTCTTCTCTCATCTCTCTATAATTTTCTCTCTCAACTCCACGTTTCCTTCCTCCCCTACACAATCAGGTATGGGTTTCGATTTTTGCTTTTGGTTTTTTGAAGATCTAACTATATGTTTCTGATTGATATTTTCTAACCATTTACTCTGCTTTTCTCTATACATTTTCATAGAAACAATGCTTCTTTTATGTGTCTTAGTGTGGGATTTTATAACTGTCATGTTCTACTATTCAATCTATATCCGAATGTTCTTACTTCTTTAACAAAATTCATGAATTAAGGGTGAGTGTTAGAATAAAGTCATATATAATTCATTAAGCTTTGATTTTTAAGGGTTATTTTTACTATGATTCCGTCTTTGTGGTTTAAGATACTACCATATATAAACTATCAGGTTTCCGATGTGAAAAAAATCAGAAGTCATTCTGCTGTGGCGAAAAGGTTCTCTCTTGCTCTTATTTTTCGTGAAGTGTGTTCATTTACTCCAGAGATGCAATTAAAAAAAGTTCGTGTCAATAGAGTGGTATTACTCCAAGAAGGTTGTCAACGAAATTTTGTGTCAATAGGTGTGATTTTTCATTTCTATTATGGTTTAAGACTGGTCGTATTTTTTCTATTAAAATAACTGAAGTTACTTGCCGTTGTTTTTTTTCATTTTGCAGGGATAGTGAGCAATTCCCCACCCCTCTCACCTTAGTTTATATATTCGATCCATCATCTTTATGGTCTTTTGTAATGAGTTTTATTGTTCGAGTAAACTGTTTACATTGGTTGGTGTTATTAATTGTGGTGGTATTTTGATTCTAAAAATCTTTATGAAAAGTTTTGAGTAATTTCAAATTTACCATACATAGTTTATCTAATGTGATCATCCATACAAATTTATACATAGTTTTTTTATATACAAATTTTTTATTCATAGAACCGTGATTCGACTACCCGATGCGCATTTCCCATTCATAGTTTTATTTGCATTATTTTAACAGCTCCTTAGTTATCTTTGAAATGGAGTATTGTATGTAGGGCCGATGTGCATGGGTGCAATGAAAGAATAAGACATGAGAAAATATTAACTAATTGTTGTTTAATTATTCATTGTTGGTGTTTCAATTACTTATTGTTGGGAATGCTACAAATGATCAGCTAAAAAATATATATGCCCGAGTCATCTCATGCTACACAAGATATTGCACAGTTAGTTCCCATTTGCAACATTCATAGTGGGCATTCGAATAGTTGGATGTAACATTTACAGTGGGCATTTATATTGTTTTTCATCTATTTAGAGTATCAAATAGTATATATATGGTAGGAACATTCCAACTAATTTCTATTTGAGTAGCATTGTTATAGATAAAATGAAGATTTTATGGATTATATCTTATTGATAAGGATTTTATGAATTTTATGGATTGTAAAATATGTCTGAGAAACATTCACATGAATTTTATAACCCCTGTTTTTCATTTACTTTAAACCCCGTCTTTATTTACTTTAAACCCCTGTTTTTCATTGTTCCTTCAATTCATGTCTAATTTGTGGCGATCACGATTTGTATAGGTAATTATGATTTCTCTTTTGCTTTAAAATTTGATGATATATGGATACCTACTATCTTATTTTTATCTAAAATTTGACAGGTGTTTAATAATAGTCCGGATGAGACGACCTACTTCCGCATGCTGTTAAACTGGGAAAGCATAACAAATTCAGCAGTCATGATTCAGCTATCACTAATATCATATTCATTCCATTCGCTGCCTACTCCAGCTTTGCTGGGTGTGTCATTGATTGAAGTTGATCGTATGTAGATTAACATATGTTTTCAGGACATGAATAGGCATTGTGTAGTAGATCAAGTGTAACAGTGTAACATCTATCATATATGTCATATTGCAGCTATGGTTCTGATATCATGTTTGAATATTCAGATTTAATGGTTCGAAGTCCATGAATGTTCAACTAATGAAAGATTTTCAAAGTTCGAAGTCCTCAAATTCTGATCTTTTATTCTAACTCTATTATAGACGTTGTTTTAGTACATGTGTGTTTTTGTGCCTTTTGACCCAACCTTTATCTGAAGGTTTTCTGATTTTTTAAAGCTAAATTATTTTACAAATCCACGATCTAACCATTTTACTTAATTTTTATCCATCATCAATTAACTTTTGCATGCTTAATCCTAACTTTGGTATCCTTTATTTTTGGAGTATGTTAATTAATTATGTGTTTTTGTTGCGGGTTAGAATGCAAAAGACAATGCGTATGTAGCAGTGGCGGAACCAACGATGGAGTTTGTGATGACGACTAATGATATAACTGGGGTTGGGGCAGCTGCTACTTTTTAGGTGTTTAAGGAGGTTGGCTTCTCTAAAAACCACATTGATTCCCTTTAAACATATACCTATTATACTTGTTTAAACATATGTGCCATTTATATAACATTTATACCTCAATCTTCTGTTATATATACATGTTATATGAAATTAATACCTCAAGATGCACCATTCAGGCTTAGGTTTTAGTTCCATCCATGTTTTGCCTTTCCTCTAAATTGCACCCCTCATTCCTCTAAAGATGCACCATTGAGTCTGAATCATTCTAAAATGATATCTATTATTTCTTTTTTGTTTGTTTGGTTTAGTTTGTTTTCTGTGAGATTTAAGAATGACGAACGATTGCATTTCTGATATGTTAAACCTATACATTTTAGGAACATATAATTTTAATTTTAGAATGATCTGATGGTTGGATCGGGAGTTATGATCGACTTTATACAAGTTCGTAGGTTAAATTTTCAGCAGATTATATGATTATTTGTTTGGTTTAGGATACTTTTTTGTGATTTAGGAATTATGAACTGTTGAATTTCTGATATGTTAAACCTATACGTGTTAGGAACATATAATTTTCATTTTAGAATGATCTGATCGTTGGATCGTAAGTTATGATCGACTTTATACAAGTTCATAGGTTAAATTTTCAGCAGATTATCTGATTGTTTGTTTGGTTTAGGCTATTTTCTGTGAGATTTAGGAATGATTTGCAGTTGAATTTCTTATATCTTAAACCTATACGTTTTAGGAACATATACTTTTAATTTGTTAATGATCTGATGGTTGGATCATGAGTTATGATCGAATTTATACAAGTTTGTAGGTTAAATTTTTAGCAGATTATCTGATTATTTGTTTGGTTTAGGCCGTTTTCTGTGAGATTTTGGAGATGAACGGTTGAATTTCTGATATGTTAAAGCTATACATGTTAGGAACATACAATTTTAATTTGAGAATGATCTGATGGTTGGATCTGGAGTTATGATCAACTTTATACAAGTTTATAGGTTAAATTTCCAGTAGATATTTGATTGTTCCCTAGAGCTTTACGGACCATTCCGTAGACCAACGACCATGAGAGTGTTCGCTACACCATAGACCAACTGTTACAACTGTTATAAGAAGTTGAGAGTGAATTTTTTGGTGAAGATCAAAACTGGGTTGGTGGACTCAACAGCCTTCCGATCTGCAATTAGACATGGAAGATGGTGACTTAAAGGCTGCAATTGCAGCTAGTTTAAAGAGCAATTTGAGACACTTGGTTATCTTCCAGGTACCCTTATTCTCATAAGTTTGGACGCGGAATTGTCCAAACTCAGCGGCCTATCTGTTTGGTTTATTTGTGTTTCTCAAATTATACTAATAGTTGGGGCCTCATATTTACTGAATTTTTTATCTCTCGAAGTTTGAGTTGTCTCTCAAGGTAATCAATTCTACCTTTATATGGAATATCTTGCACCTCCAATAGAGGCTGTTTTTTAATTCAACTCTACCTTTAATTGGGAATATATTTCGTTGGGAATATATTTCAAAGCTCTGTCTTGAACCAACATTTCAAAACGATGCTAGCTCAAGCTTTCACCAGATAATAAGGTTGGTCAATTAAATAGATTGAAATTTCTCTCTTTGATTCTTATTGATAAATCATTATTTAACTGTGTGTGATAAATTTTGCTGATAATACAAATAATAGAAAGCACTCTCCGTGAAAATTCTGATTGTGTGAGATCTTTTGTAGCAATCCTGGTAAAGTAATTTTTTTTTCTTTTGCAGTAATTTAAAAGATTAAGAAGAGCAATAAACTCATGATGATAACTGTTTATATTGATGTTTCTACAGAACTTTGTAAATCTAGCTGGAAGTGAAAGAGCTTCACAATCAAATGTAGAAGGTGCAAGGCTTAAGGAAGGTTACCATATAAACCTTAGCTTGATGACCCTTACTTGAAGAATAGTTTTGTAAAAATATGTTTTTGTCAAATAATAATTATCATTTTTAATCAATATGGTTGAAATGCTAGATTTGTAACCATTGTTTATGTTCACCTGATAGGTTTTTTGCAGACTTCAATTCTTATTGTGTTTTGGAAACTTTTTATCTCAATAATAAGGGATTTGTTGCTTTGGATATCAATTTGATTACCTTCTATGTGAAGTTTCCAACTATGGCATATACTTTTTAGTAAATTTCCATGTATATATATCTAACTTTAATCAGTTTGGGGAAGTTTCTAGATCTAAATCACCGCATCCCAAAGTACCAGCATCGTATAATCAGTTTCTAGATCTAACTTTAATCAGTTTGGGGAACATTTTATCTCAATAACAGGGGATTTAATTAGTTCTCTGCGTATAAAGTAGCAACAGCTCCCCTCATTAAACATAAATTGTTAATCCAGGTAACTGTCTGCCTCGGCAAACATTCGCAGCAGTAAGCCAACAGTTGTTAATGTAGGTCAGGAATTTACGGTTCGTGAACTTACGGTTGCTTTGGAATTTATACAAATTTATGTGTTTGACATGAAATTGAAATTCCTATATCGCACTACCGTAACACCAAACAAAATTAGAAACACGCCGAGGATCTCTGTTTTGTATGCTTTTGTCCCACATTGTTAGTGTATGTAAGGAATTTATTTTATATGTATGATATAGTTATGTTTTAATAATATTGTTTAAACATATTTATGATTTCGACTCTTCAGTCATCTATTTTTTTTAGTATGTTTTTGTGACACCCCGACTAATTAAATACCGGGTAGCTACTCCTTTATTAAATTAAATCAAAATGCCAAGTTGGCTCAGTTAATAGCATCACTGTCGAAAATATTTTTATTATTACTAACCACCTAGTATTTAAAAGTAAGTTGCCAAATTTTAATTAAAGCCTGATTAACATGCAGTAAAAGATTTAAAGCAAGAATAATATCACCATTCACCATAACGAAATAATAGAATAACCAATACATGATATAAATAAATCTGGAGGAAAAACTCCTCACAACAAAATCCCGCAACTGAAGTAAGTAACGAAATACTGAATACTGAATCAATACATGCCAAAGTCTGAAAAACTGAACTGGAAATGTCTCTTATAGAAATTGGGCAACATACCCTACGACTGAGGAATACTGAGTATGGAATCCAAATGATATAAGCGTCTAAAAGCAAATCCCTGTAGCTTCCACAAGCAGCTACAGCTCGTCATCTGAGTGAGAATCCTATGCATGGTGTCCTTGTGGCTGGGCACCTAAAAATGGTTTTACAAAAAACTAGATTTGAAAGCAAACGGGTCAGAGCCCGAATGTGGAGATATTTTAAAAACCTGCAAGTGCTTTAAAAACATTTAAAAATATATGTAAAATACATGTTAGGACGTGCTCTCACATGAGATACTCACCTCTCGTCTAACTGTGCACTCCTAACGTTCCTGTACCCATTCATGTGTTATCTCATAACTATCTAATTCTGAAGAGTTTCTAACACTACTACTCGGTTCACGTTTAATTTCCAACCTTAACAATTAAATAGAGAGTTCTACTTTAATTCTCGGATTCCCAATTATTAACAAAACCATTTATAGATATAAGTTCCCTTTTTATCTACATAACATTACCATAACTATACTCACAATTTAACATAGTAAATTCCTTCTCGTTTAACCGTATATTTTCACATCATAAATATACAATACAAGCACCCAAAAGCTAAGCTGCGGTGCACACATACTCTGCTATCCATCCCGGTACATCACGTCCATAAGGATCATGCATTCCGAATCTCTCAGGAATCGTTCAGATAACAACATCACAAATAGTGGAGGCGAACACAGTCACATCACATGGGTCACGCACATACCTACGCTCCCACGATCAGCAAACTTATTAATATCACTATAAGTCCTTCTATGACCTATGTTCATCGAGGTAACCAATCTAAATCCGGGCAACACAAGGATAAGAAGGCCCTAAGCGAACGTAAACCTCCCGTGATAGCAAGTATGGTAGGTATGTCATACACATACAGTTATATACTAAGCATTCACACATCTTAGATATCTCGATATTAATAAAGGTATACTCTACATCTTTATACCATTATTCCAAATTCATATATTTCAAGTATCCCGATAATATAGAAATTAAATTGTCGACACGTCTCACGTCGTAGTTTCTTAAACTTAAAACCTATCTCGAATAGACTATTAAGTTCCTCTTATTCCCCCATATAACATCTTTACACCTAAGGTCTTTACTTCTGCCCCAAACCTTATTTCATCAAATTATTCAAATTTACCTTATTAACCCAAATATTATCTCAATTATCGAATTTCATTAATTTAGAATAATTCCTCAAATTGAATTCCAATTAAGGTCCAATCTCATAATCATGCCTACTGGTCTTCCTTAAGGTTAAGGATATTCATAAGGTCTCCAATAATATCATTCAAGGATTAACACCATTAAAATTTAATTAGGGAAAAACTTTACTCATTCTGGGAAGGTCGATCGATCGACCTTTACCTTCGATCGATCGATGGTGGTCGATCGATCGACTGAAGAACATCGATCGATCGAACGCACCAGGTATGGTTACGGACTGCTTCGTTTTGCAGTTACCAATTCGTCCCAAAACACCATTTTCAAACATGAAACTCTAAGACAAGGTTACAATATCATCATACTATCATTCTACAACAGTATTAACATTCTAAAACCCATAATTCATCGTTCAAAGGCTTTGTTTAGATCAAAACTACATCAAAAATTTCCAGATTTCTTCCCCATTCAAGAACATCAATAAACTACTTCTAAACTCCATTTTTAGATCATCAATGGTTCTGTTTAGAACATATAATTCGTCCAGAATATTACTACATGCAATCCCTAACATAATTCATAACTTTTAACTTCCAATATATGGGTCTAAATCATCTTCCAAGATCAATTTCGAAAATTCCTAAACATGGAAAAGCATAGCTTGAATCAAATGAATTTAAACCACTTGCCTTAATCTTTCTCTGAATTTGATGTTGAATTTGAAGGTTGAATCTGTCCTCTATCTCTCTTTCTGCAGAATTCTTTCCTTTCTCTCTCTCTCTACAAGTTCTTCCCAAGGATGATGACATTGGAGGTGTGTTTGGTTTTTGGTAAGTTGGGACTATATTTCAACTTCTCCCGTAGCCCATTAAGTCTCTTAGTGTAGTTAGTGGGTTTAGTGGGTTAAAGAAGAAGTCAAATTTCTATTTCTAATTTTCGTCACTTTTAATTCCCAAAAATACAAAATTACCAAAATACCCTTTATGATGCCGGTATGGCCTAAAAATACCCCGGGACCCAAACTAAACTCCCGGCAAGTGTTTTCTGACTAACTCGACCCTTTCGGATGCGTTGGCGCACTCAAAATGAACATACGGGTGATAAAAATAAAATTCACTTTTTAATTCAAATAATTATATTCCTGACGCGACTGTCACGCGCGTCCCAACAAAGTTTTCCCAAATTGCCGTATTTCAATCTCGTGACAATTTCAATATTTTCCAATATTCATATAATGCCAAGTATACACATTATAATAAAATACTAACTCACATATCGTTAATATTATTATCTGTATTAATTTCCAATTAATAAACATTTAATTCAATTAATCCCCAAAAATAAATATCATAGAAAATACGGGGTATTACAGTTTTATTACAAATTATTTCAAGTAATGGCATCCCTATGACTACACATGAATATCAATGAGATTGATTAATTGATATATCAATGGCATTATCTCTGTTCATTTTTTATGTCAGTTGGAGAAACATAAATCACCTCATTTTCCAAAATATCCCCATTAATATCAACAAAGATGAAAGTTTTCTTCAATATTATTTTATTGTTTTACACTAATTCTTTTATTATTTTACACTAATTCTTTTATATTGGTCATTTTTTATAAATGATATTATGGTCATTTTTTTAAATTACACTTTGTTTTGTCGGGGAGTGAATTTTTTGCCGTTTATCTGTTATGTGCTTTGAAAATTTTTGGCGTTTTGTAATTATGTATTCTGAAAATTTTCATCGTGCCTTCAAGTACGGGCCTTCAGGCACGCATCCGCTATATATATATATATATATATATATATATATATATATATATATATATCCCTTTTATGGGCGGATGCGTTCCAATTTAATTTTGAAAATCCTTATTCAAAAAATGGTATGATAGTATGGTTGTAATTCACAAATTTTTTGGTTCCATTGTGTCCAAATAAAAAAATTTAACCTAGTTTGCATTAGAACTTTCTTCAATATTTTCTACAATCTAAAAAGATTTTACAAGGCTTATACTTCCTTTTTTGTTGTTAAATAAGTGTTTATTAATGTTTGAAAAGATATTACCGAGATTTATTCCATGTTACCTTTCCTAGACTTGATTTGGTCATAATAATTATTTCATTAATAAATGTATATGGAGTAGGGAGAGAAGGGTGTGACTAGTGTTACTAGTCTTGTTTGATTTCATAAAAGATGTTAGAGATCAAGAAAAACCACATTGGGCAGATTCATATTAGAATACAGATGGAGTAATAAACATAAAAATACATAAAACCTTATGCACGATGTCATTTTGGTACCAAGTGTAAAAAATTTATAGAATCCACGATGTAAATCATGTACACAATGGTTATGATTAACTGTATACATGATATTTAAGGGCATCATCATGTAGGGTGATGGTGGATTTATGACCTCAGCCTCGCCAAATATTCCTCTTAAATGTAGTATGAGGTTCTCTTATGTTAAAATAATTCTGGCACGAGGATGTATAATGGTTCAATGGATTTATTGAAGTGCTTACATCAACTCGTAAGGTGTTTCTCTATCATATAATGAATGTAATGGTTAAAATACAAGTGTAACCAATCATAGGCTTTATCTAAGGTCAGAGGGAAGAGTATGAGGTATTTTTAACGAGAATAGATCCCTTAGAAATTAATTGAATGACTTATATAATGTATTCTTACTAACTTGTGACACAAAAGACTAAAAATAATCTTAGTCACTCATGTGTGGTATTTAATATACAATATATGGAAAAGTTGTTTAAACTCTTTTAAAAATGCTAATTATTAATGTTATACAAATAATGTACAAACATAACTTGAGAGACATTTGTGAATATCTTAAAAATATATTGTGATATTTTTAACAACCCAAATAATTTTAAACACTCTCAAAATTTTAGGATAACTCATATCCTTGAAAGTCATACTAAAGAATTAGTGGCTTTTTAACTTGTTGATTTGGAGCAAAAAATAATTGTTTTTATTTCAAAAAAGAGTTTGAAAGGCAAAAGATTTGAAAATGTTAGTTGCGAAACAAAATTAGTCGTGGTTATGTAGCATTTTCTGCCTATTAGTACTTTTACGGAAGATATAGTGTGAAAGAGTGGATAGTTAGTTAGCACTTGGTGTGATTTTAAGTCATGTTTTTTATTTTTAAATATTTACTATTATACATTTTTTTTTCCAGCTCGACCTAGTGTTTTTCCCGTTATGGATATTTGCTTGTACATCCGGTATTGTGTGATTGTTGTATTTTTTTGCATTTTTATAATCATTTATCTTAATTAAGAAAATAAAATTTGTTTGATTCTAAAGTTGATGAATCCTTATCACATATGCCTTTAAGGGTGTGCTCTTTATTTTTAACACTAATATAATTAAAATTAATTTTAATTAGTGTACATGCATTGATCCCATCACAAAGAGCACTCTCAACTGGTATTAGAGTTATTCCTCATTTTAATTGGTTAAACCACCTGGAGGAAGATCGTGTTTCATGTGAAAATGGATTTTAACATTATATTTGAAGATTTACTGGCTAAGAAAAACATGTTTTACGAGCCTTGTGCCTATGTCTGATTTTGGGAATCACTATATTTATAGGAATAGAAAGGTTTATGTTAGAAGTAGTGTTAGTTATAGTGAAGATGATGCTCTCTAACCGTCTTACGAAAATTTTTATATAAAATCCAAAGGACTATTGATACTATGCAACTATCTTCTAAGTTTAAAATATTTTAAGAAGAAAAAGTCATTAAGAAAAGTCAAGATCATAGTTATTTTCGATCATCCATTGAAAGGAAAAGTTTACTAGAAAATATCAAAACTCTTGAAAATTTGAAAATCAAAATTTCTAATGATATGTTTTTGTCAAATACAAAAATAATTTCTTCAAGTTTTGGAAGCTCGTGGTCATTCCTTGTTTTCTAAATCAAAGGTATTGATGTTGACTTTAGTGGCCTCCGAGATTTTATTGATGAGTTAAAATATCAAAAGAAGGTTTGTAAAGAAGTGGGTGAATGTTCTTCCACTTTGTCAATCATTTAAACAAAATCGAGAAACTTCAAAAGGACATGGATTCTATAAAACCATAAATGCCTAGATGAGAGACATTTTTTTGTCAAACCTTTGACATAAAATGAAACGACACACTTTATAAATGTTCCCTCCAAGCTTCAAAACAAAATGAAACATATTGTCAATCATTTGAATGGAAGAATATTGGTCTTCCTTTTTATGTTATAAAAAATTAAGTGATCAATCATGAAATACCTAAATATAACTTTGTTGTTCTTATTGTCAAAAGAAAGTCCATTTTACAGATTTTTGTTACAAGTTGAATAATGTTAAATAATTTGAAAAAGTTATCCATAAACCTAAAACTTAAATGACTAGACTTAAAACTTTTAAATGAGATAAATTTGATTATTTTAGGGAGTTTTGATTTTTACTTAAACCAACCTTGACATAGCATCACGATGTGACACCCCGACTAATTAAATACCGGGTAGTTACTCCTTTATTCAAATTAATACAAAATATCAAGTTGGTTCAGTTCATAGCATCACTGTCGAAAATGTTTTAGAATTTACTAGCCACCTAATATTTAAAAGGTGAGTTGTCAATTTTAATCAAAATCCGAGTAACATACAACCAATTTAATTTATGAAATACTAATACAACAACCACCACATAATCACAATAGAATAATCATGGAATAACAATAAATCTGGAGGAATACTCCTCTCAATAATCCGAATGTTGAATACAACCAAATGCAAAGTCTAATTCACTAATTAATAAAATCCAATACTGAAATAAAACTAAATAATTAAGATGTCTCAAATGAAAAAGGGGCGACATGCCCTACAGATAAGTGAGTCTGAAATGGAATCAAAATGAAAAGTGGAGGCGTCTCTAATTCAAGATCCTGTAACTTCCACAGCAGCTACAGCACGTCCCTGGTATGGAATTTCTAAGCTTAATGTCCTTGTGGCTGGGCACCTAAAATATTTTACAAGAAAAATGGATTTGAAAGCAAACGGGTCAGAGCCCGATTGTGAAAACAGTTTAAAATCCAGCAAGTGTTTAATATAATTAAATAGAGAATATAAAATACATGATAGTGCGTGCACTCACATGAGTTCCTCACCTCTCAACTAAGTGTGCACTCCTACGTACCCGTACCCATTCTAGTTATTCCACTAACTAACTAGTCTAATACAATATTTGAGTTTACTATACTATTCGTAGTTTAATTCCCGGCATTTTAATATAACATAGAGTTTTACCTTCATTCCTCAGGATTAGTTGCAATAATTACTAAGAGTTTTCCCATTTTTAACTCTACAAAGATGTTACATTAATTCACACTTGTACGTATATAAACAGCTCATTTCAGTATTCCAGTATATCATCATAAATATACAATAATGGCACCCTTAGACTAAGCTGCGGTGCATACATACTCTGCTATCAAATCTCGGTACATCACGTACATAAGGATTACGTATTTCGAACCTCTCAGGAACCGTTTTGATAAGTCACAATCACACACAATGGAGGTGAACATAGTTCACATCACATGGGTCACGCACATACCTACGCTCCTATGATCAGCAGACTTATTAACTTCTCAATAAGTCATTCTCTAACCTATGTCCTCGAGGTACAAATCTAAATCCCCCCGTAGGCACACAAAGATTAGTTGGCCCTGATCGAACGCCGACCTCCTGTGATAGCAAGTATGGTAGGTATTTCATACACAGATAAAAACATATACAAAGCATTAACACATCTTAGATATCTTATAACATTAATAGATGTATATTTTACATTCCTATACAGTCATTAAATGTTGCACGTATACAAATCCTCGAATAATATACATTAAAAGTTGTCAACCCTTCTCACGTAGTAATTTTAAGTACTTATATCCTAACCCCTAGATGTCATTTGGTTTACTATAAAATTCTAGGTTTTACACCTCAACATACTCCAATTCTCATAACTATACCCAATAGTCAACAAGGGAAGGTTAACGCTCCATTAAATAAGTCTACTAGAAGTTCAAAATAAATCAGGCCTAAAAAGTCCATTCTATCAACTCGTTAAAAAACTCGTTCGAACGAGGTAGTTCGAACGAGTGTCATTCGAACGAAGTCTTCGAACGAACTCGTTAGAAGGGATACTGTCATCGCGTTAGAAGTCTCGTTCGAACGACCTGGGCAGGTCTTCTAACGAGATGGCAGAAAACGCCCAGAATTTCCCAATTTCATTTTTCTTTTCTCTAAATATATCCTAAGATCATTCCAATAAAGTTTTAATGTTTTTAAACTACTCTAAGTCCTCCTAGTTCGCTTCTTAACATATTATTGTGGTCAAATCTTACTAATCAACATGCAAGAATTATAAATCCCCAATTCTTGCCCCAAACCCTATGAACATGAACCCAGAAATTGATATAATTGGTTTTACATTAGTTTATTGTAGTTGTATTATGTAATTACTTGTTTACTATAGTTGTTAGTTTGTAAAAGTTATTCCGATGACATGTTAATCACCTTTTGTTATTGATGATTTCATCTTTAGGATTCTTGGATAAATTATTGTATATATTATTTTTGATGTATCCTATATCCTTAGTGGTTTCTGTTGATTATAGTATTCATGTTTCACATTTGTATGTTTTATGATCTTTAACTTTATCATAGGTTCTTATACATTAGTCATACATACTTCCTTTGTTATGATATTATTTAGTTCAACTCGTATCTAGGCTTATGTTTTATTATATAAGATTTGGAACATAGAATAGCAACTGGTTATTTATTAACAACTGTCATTTATAATCCTAAATTCTTTCTCCGTTGTGACTATATTTGTGTTAAGAACATTTTGAGGCTATATGCTAAAACCTTGATGATGGTTCTGTATATGTGTCTTGTTATATCATTATTGACCATTTGTGACTTTGCATACTTTACTATGTGATTCATGTCCCATATTATTATTATTATTATATCCTTTTGCTTATTAATATATATAGCCAGTTTGTATTCGAGAATATATTCTTTGGTTGTTTCTTATAGTAGATTCTCTTATTCTTTGCTGATTTTTTTTTTCTTTGTCTTTTCGAAAAGAGGAGAAGTTTTCTAAAGGGAGAGAAGATTTGATTAAGTCAGAGCACCAATTTGAGACAACATGAGGATAAATATACGATATAGGGAAGAAAATTAATGTTATAAAGTTGTACTATTATTTTGTACTTTTTAGGGGAAGAATGTTTATGCTATAACATATTGGGGATAATTTAGTAAGGGGATTAGATTTTAACATTTGGCTTTTATGATATATTTTTGTTTATGCATACTTATTGTATTATCTTTGATTCCTTGTATCATTTTGTCTTGTATATCTATGTAGTTAAGTTAATATCATAATACTATATGTTTGGAGAATTGAGCTAGATTTAATTACGATATCTAATACTTTAATTATTTTGTTATCAAATTAATGACAAAAGGAGCAGAGATTTTTCCTCCTATAAAAGGGGAAATATATTTCCTACTTGAGTTTTCCTTCTTATAAAAAGAAAAAAATGTTAAATTAGGGGAGGGGTATCTATTCAATGGAACCATGCCACTTTTCATATGAAAATGAGTTATGGGGGGTATATACATATACGTGATTAAGTAAGATTCATCATTGTTATATATTAAAATACATGATTGTTATACTTTGATATACTTTATATGATTAGACCATTGATACCTTAATAATCAAATCTATCACATTTGTCTTATTATATCCTAGTTTATTGTCTTTATAGACATTGGTATGGTGATCATCTTTGTTTGTGTATGGAAAGTTGATAGGAACAAGTTATCTCATTTGGATTGGTTGGATTCCTATTGGTCGGATTATAGGTTATTAGGTTGATCTTGCCTTTGTCCAAGATTTGTCATGTGTCATACGTTGATAGATTTTATTACTTTACTTGTAATATTTATTTTGTATATTTTGTGAGGTAATAAAAAAATGAGAGGTTATAAGAGTATTTGTATACTCATATGCCATTGGATATTTAATTATCATATTTTATTTTAAAAAAATATACTTTTAGTCTCGTGTATTTGATGTCATTTGAGTAAAGCATTTCACAATGTCACATTCACCGAAAATCTCCATCAAAACTGAACCGAACATCATATATGTTCACACTTGTCGGTATTCCACTTAGGTTGAGTTAAATAGACTTAGTAGACCTACACTCTTTTCATAATGAAATGAAGTTTTCATAATTGGAAAATAATTTTGGGTATGTGTGTGGCTTGATATGGATTTTGTATTAGTGATATAAGTTTGCAAAATATGTATTCATATAAATATTTTTAAAAGAAAAATTGCATAAGTATATGATGTGTGTTTTTTATTAAGGTTAAAAAACTAACAATATTTTCTATCATTGCCAAAGTTCTAATGTCCTTCACAATATGATTGCATCAGCAAACACTTTCTCCGAGCTAGTTAATGTTCTTCACTCGTAGTGAACTTTTACGGAGAGTTTTTCAATTACACATATGTATTGTGGGACCTCCCTCCTCGTGGATTGATTGGGTCAATAAAGACTTTTATTGTGATTGCGACAGTGACTCGTGGGTCACAAACTCTATTTGAAAATTAAAGCCTTTTAAAATACATTACGTATTTTCTTGGGAATCCGTGCAAGGCTTGTGGAGCCATATCGTTTAAGCCTCTTGAGTATCCAGATTTATGATGAGCTCACCCTACCCATTTTTGCTTCCTTTTCTCTTCCAAGCTATGGAGTTCAAATATATGGAGTATTTTTCCTCATTACAAAATCAATCCTCAAGTTGAATATTTTTCTCTCATCATTAAAAATCCTATTTCTTAGAGAGTTATTAAAAAGGGCAAGGGGATTTTTAAGGAGTGTAATTTTTTAAATAAACATTTTAAGTAGAAAATCCATTTTATTTTTTCTTATCCACTTCTTACTTTGTATTTTTTATATTTGTTTTCCAAAATCTAATCAAAAGTCCTACTAAAGCTTATAAACTTCTACTTTTATATTTGAGCAAATATATATTTATATCTTTGTTCTTGAGACACTTTCGTGAATATCTCAAAAATACATTGTGTATTTTTTTAGAAAGACAAATCAATTTAAATACTTTTAAACCTTTTAGGGTAATAATTACCGAAAAAGTGGTACCCGATGGATTCTCACTTGTTCCATTGGAACAAACAAAAGTTACTTCTTCTTCAAAGAAGACTTTGAAAGGAAAAGATTTGAAAACATTGGTTGCGGAACAATATTGGTCGTGGTTGTGTAGCATTCTCCAGATATTGGCACCTTTTAAGGAATATATGGTGTAAAAGAGTGGATAATCAGTTAGTGCTTTATGCGATTGAAAGTCATTTTTTCTATTTGTAAATCTATAGCGTAGTACATTTTTCATTCATATCGGCCCGAGGTTTTTTCCATTGTATATTTTTACTCGTACATCTAGTGTTATATGATTGTTTTATTTTTCGGTATTTTGAGAATCACTTGTTAAAATTAAGAAGATAAAATTTGTTTATTTGAGACTTGACAAAAAAAAATTCCAGATAGACCTTTGTGGGTGTGTTCTTTATTTTTAGCACTATTATAACATGCAACTTTGTTTTTTGTTCGAATTGATTGCTATTTGGATCCAAATGATTTATTGATGATGATTTATATATGGAACAGTCATTTTTTAGTTTTTAGATAACGTTAATATTTTGTGTTGATGTAGGTTATTAGTTTCTTAATAATTATTTAACTTTATATCCAAATAGGTTTCATGCAACCATTAATTTATAACAAATATTGATAAAATCATTCGGTTACAACCTGATCTAAAACAATCATTTATGTTCGTTATAACCCAACTCAACAAATCATTTATATCGGTAGATAATGATGACATTTTATGTGTAGGTTTCACAATATGATATTTATATTGGTGTCGATATCTATTTGGACAAACCCGACGGAAATACTTGTTACATAAAGAGCCATTTTTCTAATAGTGGAGTATATTCTTATCTCTATTCGGTATTACGTAGAGGACTTCTTGCAATTGGCTCGAACAATATTTCATTGATTAACTTTTTTTAGGTTTTGTATGGTACCAGATGAGTAGTATAGCAACGTTGGTTTTATCGGGGTGGATTGCAGACGAGGATTCATAGTGTAGGTTTCCTTCAGTTGCGGAGTTTTTTATCACAGATGTCGGTTCAATTTTAAGTTTTGGGTACTTGTCATGGGATACAATAGTTTTTACGCAATACATTTTTTTTGGAGTTCATTACAAAAATTATGGTCTATTAGAGTTGAACTATGTTAGATTCAATTGTACCAGTTACGTTATTACAGTTACATTTTATATTTATGGACATTCAATTTTTCAATTATTAGTATAGTTGTACGAATTGAGATATACAATCATCCATTTGCACTCATTATGTTATTCAACATTCTTTAAATGATTAGTAATTGATTGGCACTCATAAATTGTGTATCAATGACCTATAACACGTGTCTATAAAAATCTTTCCTAAATCCCTAAACCCAAACCCGCCACTGCTCCTTCCCTGCTTGCTCCGACCAGAAATCTTCCTTGTTTCGACCAACAATTTCTTGCTTCGCCCTCCCCTGATTACTCCAGCCCTTGCTTGCTCTGGGCATCCAACTTTTGTGTCTTGTGATGAAAGATTTTGGGATATCTGTCATGGAAGGACACCCATCCCATGACCTTTCTCCACCCCTTCTCCGCCCCTCGCCTGAGCCGCCCAACCCTCTATCCACCATGCCTCTCTCCTCTACGAAACCACCTATCACTGATTCAACCAAAAACCTCAACACCACCCGATTAAACCCACCTCCTGTGCTAACATATAAAGACAAATTGATTAATTTCCCGTCCACGGAATTGGATGCTACCATGACCGGATTCACAGAACACTAAACTCCTCCTCAAGCTCCACCCAACCCGCCACATGTTATCTTTCCTTCTTGGGATATGGATTCCACCGTAGACGATTACGACTCAGGTGATGAAGCCTTGCAGGCGGACATAAATTTGGAAAATATTCCTACTGTGCCTATTTTGAATCAAGAACTCCAAATTCTCAAGAAAAAATGGCGCTCTTCACTCATCATTAAATTACTGGGTAAGTTTTTATCCTTCCAAAGACTTGCTTTTCGCCTGTCACATTTGTGAAAATTACAAGCTGGAATATTTATTACAGATTAGGGCATAATTTTTTCCTTATCAAATTTTCTTCCCAAAACGATTATACATCAGTAATTTCTGGAGGTCCCAAGTTTCTTGAGGATCATTATCTATCAGTCCAACGATGGCAAAAGAATTTCCGTCCGTCTACTGCAATTATTAAACATATGAGTTTATGGTTTCAAATAGAAGAATTACCAGTGGAATACTATGATATGAGTATCCTATATCATATATCATTGTTCTTGGGAAAACCACTCAAAATTGAAATCCACACTAAATCTGTGGGACGTGCTAGGTATGCTCGGATCTGTGTAGAATTTAACATTGAAAAACCCCTTCCTCAAAGGATCAAGATTGGCCGCATCCTTTGGTGTATGAATTAAAAACTGAGATTTGATTTTCATGTGGAATTGTCGGTCATAATCTTCACAACTGTCCTCGAACACCATCTAAACCCACCTCTAGTTCTAACCAACCTCAACTCGACCAATAATGGTTTATTGTTACATGCCGCCCTCCTCAGCGCCGGGCTCGTGCCTTGATATATAATACCATCCATAACTCCAGACATACTCCTGATCGACTTGATCCAAATATACTTGCCCCTGAAAATGTTCTGCCTGAGGCACAACCTAGTACACGACAAGTTTGGAAACCTAAATATGAAGTGATACCTTCAACTTCTCAGCAACAATAGGATGAGCTCTCTGCACATAAGGAAATGACGGACCCACTCACTCATCTGGTTCATTCCAACTCCAACTCTACATGCCAACCTGATAACTATAGTACACTCCCTGAGGAGAGAAACCCTTCAAATCCCCCAGTCCACTTCCAATCCAACAGTACAGGAATATTAAACCGTATCGCACAGCCCATGGATTCCTCCCCGATCACTACATCCCAAGCGATTGAAGTCACCACCATGTGTAGCCCACCGTGCCCTATTAAGGACACCTGTCCAACTATGTGTGAAGGACTTGGGTTCCTTAATTCGTCAGCTTCTCCCCATGTTTCTGTATTTATCCCTATCGTGGTACCTACTTCTCCACAGATTGCAATACTCCCTTCTTCCTCTCCTTCGGCTAATAAGGAAGTCTAAGATCCCACTTCTGACTAAATGATCCTCCCTCCAATAGCACACCACTCTGGAGTTCTTAACCACTGTGAGCAAGATATACCACACAACCATCCTCATGAGCCTGCCCCTCACCTCCAAAACCATCCCTAGCACCAGGATTCGAATTTTCAACCACACGATCTATCACTTCCCCTTCTCAAAAGCTTCTGAGGTGCCCTATACAGCAGGGGTCAAACTCCACAACAAAATCAGCAGTTCCCACCCAAAAAAGACAGTCTTATTCAAGGAGGGCCATGATATTGCCTCATACTTCCTTTTTTTACGACACTAAAGGGATCCAACCACCAGTTCCTAAGACTCCGCGTACTTTTCGCAGTCGATCAGGTCAGGGTTCGGTTGATCATATACACAACATTGATCTACATGCTTCACAATCACCCCCCCTCCAAAAGAAGAGTTTTGGCCACCCAACCCCAGCCCCCTAAACGGATTTGTATACATAAATTGGGGGAATAACTTAAGGCGAGCTCACCTATTTCTACATCTCAGGAAGATTCTACTTTAGAATGCTAGAGGGGTTGGTAGGCTAAATTTTTCTACAAAACTTATGACATTTGTTCATTCATATCACCCTCATATATTGGTTATCCTGGACACTCAAATGGATGCTCAAAGATCAACGCGCGAGATTCGTCGATTCCCTTACCTCAATTATGTCGTCTCTTCGGCTCTCGGTCAATCAGGTGGGATTTGGATTCTCTGGGATGAAAGTATGATAGTTTCCCCAAAATCATCATTTCCAGTCGATTCATTCATATGCTCATTTAGCATGACCCTGCGGCGGCACCTACAGAGTTTATTGTTGTCTACATGCCACCCCACCTTGCTGAGCAAACCTAGGTATGGGACTCCCTTCACCACATCCACACTTCTGTCCACTATCCTTGGCTTCTATTGGGAGATTTTAATGCTATTTCAGGACAACGTGAAAAACGGGGGCGGTGTCCACTTCAAAGTGCGTGTACACGTCATCTTAAGAATTTTATGCATGCTTGTAATATCCAAGATCTAGGGTTTACTGGACCTTCTTTCACATGGAAAGACAATAGTGTTCTCGGACACCATGTTAGAGAGCCACTTGATCGGGGACTTGGTAATGAGCGTTGGATGTCCTTGTACCCAACTACCCGAATTTCTCATCTTCCAAATGCTGGGTCTGACCAATGTCCAATATTGTTAGACATACACCCTTCCCTCTTTAAAACCCCAACCCAGTTTATTTACTGCCCTGAGTGGGCATCCTATCGATCTTTTACTAACCTCTTACACTACCACTGGAATCTTCAGATCCAGGGCTCACACGCTTTTTCCTTTTCGCGTAAGGCGCAGTCTTTTAGTGGGGCTGCTCAACATTGGAAAAGAGTTATTTTGGGGAATATGTCTCATTCAATCTCTGCTAGAAAACAGGAGATACATGACCTTCGAATGTGTATTTACACTAATCCGGATCCCCTGTTGGTCTCCCGGGAGAACCACTTACAATCACACCTTATGCATTGTATGACTTTAGAATGCCAGTACTGGAGCAACAAGAATAAAAATAAGTGGCTTCTAGATGGGGACCAAAATACTAAATCTTTCCATGCTTCTATCATGCAACACCGGCGTAATAATTCGATTCCTTTTATTTTCAATCCGGCCACTGGATGGCACACTACTATCCAGGATATTCAGGGTCAATTCCAACTCTTCTATGAAACCCTTTTTACAACCACCAGCCCCCTTCGTCCGCCGTTTGTAGATAATTTTGTTCAAGTTGCATCTACTAACGTTACTCGGTTATCGGAGCCTATAACATATGCAAAAATTTGGCAAAACTTGTGTACTATGGGGAAGAATAAGAGTCCGGGTCCGGATGGGTTGACCTGCGAGTTTTTTAAAAGCCATTGGGATATTGTGGGACCATCTATTCTTAATTTAGTTAAAGCTTTTTTCACCTCTAGTCGACTACTCCGTGCCCTTAATAAAACCCTTCTCATCTTTATCCCCAAAATTCCACACCCTACTCAAGTTAAACATTTTTGTCCCATCAATTTATGTAATGTTATATATAAACTTATCTCTACGATCATGGTAGCTAGCATGAAACCCATCCTTCAGTATCTTATATCCCCTTATAAAAATGCCTTTATTGCATCTCGTCATATTCAGGATAATATCCTGATCACCCACGAGATTTTACATACCATGCGTAAATCTAAATCTACAAAAGGTAGTTGTGCCATTAAAATTGATCTATCTAAAGCCTACGATCAAATGGAGTGGCCCTTTTATCCAATGGGTTCTCCAAAACCATGGCTTTCCAGAGCTTTGGATTGGATACCTAATGGAATGTATTTCTTCGACGTCGCTCACCTCGCTCATTAATGGCCATATGGGATCCATTTTTTATCTAACTCGAGGACTCCTCCAAGGGGATCCCCTCTCACCTTACTTATTTATCTTAGCGTTAGATGTCCTTCTATGACGTGTGGAGTCAGACTGTCTTTCAAAACATATAATGCCTCTCCGAGCCTCTCACAAGGGACCTCCTATTCCTGGGATTGCTTTTGCTGATGACTGTATTTTTTTTCCTCCAACCTACGCCAATATCAGTGGTTCACTTCCATCAAATTTTAACTACTTTTAGTTGTCCTTCAGATCAGACCGTTAGCAAGGACAAATCTATAGTCACTTTCGGCCCTTCTACACCATGTGCCGTTAAACAAGCTACTTTGCGACATCTAGGAATTCGTGGATTTCATGGTCAGGATAATACCTTGGCTTACCTCTTATTACAGTTTGGGTTATGTGCCAAATGTTCTCTGAACTTACGGCAACTCTTTACCGATGCTTACATGTGTGGTATAATAATGTATTGCCCTATGCTGGTCGAACCACTTTAATTAATGCAATGTGTACTTACCTTCCGTCTTATTACATGTCCTCCTATCCGATTCCTCCTCGTATTCTTACTACATTATCCAAATAAAATTAAATCGTTTTTCTGGAATGATTCCAAACTTTCTCATAAAACAGCCATGATTAAATTACTTTGGGCATCAAAAACTTACACTCTTTAAATAAAGCATACATAATTAAATTACTTTGAAAACTTTTTATCGATCCACACAACCTTTGGACTCAAACTATGAAACATAAATATTTTTTTCACACCAATTTATTGAAGTCTCATAGTAAGGCTACAGACTTGTGGTTTTGGAAAAAAGTTTCAGCTTTAATCCCTTCCTTCGCCACTGGGATCAAATGGACAATTGGATCCCGCTCTATTTCATTTGGCAATAATATTTGGCTCTGGCATAATTCTTTCAATCATCTTTACCGGCATATTCCTCCGCATATTTTAGTTTCCCCCCTTCACACATTTATTTCTAATGGCCAATGGGATATACGGACTTTAGCTCAATGGTTGTTGTTGGATGTTATACATCAGATTCGTGCCCTGTATGTTCCCTCTCAAAAATCATCGGATGTTCCGTATTGGTGGCCTAGTTCTACTGGTAATTTTACTCTTAAATCGACTTATCATTGGCTTCACAATCACCTAGATGCCCAGCACATTCATGCGCTTCCTTGGAAATTTTTATGGAAAAATACCTTACCTCCTAAGCTTCAGTTCTTCCCGTGGTTTCTCATTCATAAGGCATTACCAAATGTGGACTTAACTTTTCATTACCATAAATTATCGACTCCTATGTGCTCTCTTTGTGAGTTGGTTGACTGTAATACACATATTTACTATGATTGTCCTGCGTTGTTCCAACTCCGACATTCGATGACTCTATTGGACCTTAGTCCGACATCCATCTTTACTGACCTCTTCCACATCCAGTCTACAAATCGGGTTGCAGTTAATCAACTTTAACCATTTTTCCTTCTTTGGTTATTTTGGAGCATGCGCAACGAGGCCATCTTTCAACAGATGCCCATAACTTTGTCTTCTTTGAAGTCCAACTTATCTCAACGCCTTCTTAGCTACTACCAGGCTCGTCAATTAATACGGCTAGTGTACCTCTCCCTCTTTTGCTTTTCCTATTGCTTAGTCCAAACCTGCGCTACATTTTTCAAATGTAACACGGATGGAGCCAAATCACATCTTACGGGTCATGCTGCAGGTGGCGGAATTATCCGCGATGCTCAAGGAAAGTTTGTATGTGCTTTTACCCACCATATCGGCTTTGCATCATCAATTCTAGCGGAGATTTGGGCCATTAAAATTGGGTTGGATCTTGCTTTTGCTTAGGGTATTACTTGAATTGAAGTGGAAACCGATTGTCAAATTGTCTTTAAAATGATTCACAGGAACCAATCCCAGAATCCAGACCACATGAATTTGATCCAAGCCATACGTGATGGCTTCCAGAGATTTCAACATATTACCTTATGTTTATGTTTCAGGGAAGCTAATGTTTGTGCTGATGTTCTTGCTGCCCACTCGGTTTTACAGTTGTTTAGCTCTACTGTGTATGTTCAGATTCTGTGTTTTTTACTTCCAGCTTATTGCCGCGATCTGTGTAATATTGCAGTGGTACGTTTTGCAGTTTATAACATTACTTGTAAGATTTCCATAGTTTAATTTAAGCTTCCAGCTTTTGTAAAAAAAAATGACCAATTACCCTAAGTATGAGATACTACATGTCCTATAAAAGTTTTTTTCCTCTAATAGATATATATGGGTTGTTTCATTTTATTTAGAGGAAGGGCCGAAGTACATTTTATTATGTTATTAGAGTACAGTGAAAATTCAACCCATGGACAAAATTAGTTGTGTATATAATGATTCAAACTAATCGTATCTATATAAAATTTCAAGTCATAGTTGCATGTTGCTTATATGATTCAAACTAAATGTACCTGCGCGCGAGAGAGAACTTGCTGTTTTCATAAGCTCTTTGCTCATATGATCTAAGAGCTAAGTGTCGTTATCCATTTGACCAAAAATTGTATCTATTTTATATAAATTTTTACCTACCGAAAAAGAGCTTTTTGGAACGCCAAATGAGTCGCCCAACAAAATATTTAGTTGCTTAACCCGCAAACTCCTTTCGTAAATCATCAACATAATCCATTAGAATGTACTTTAAGAGTGAAACCAAACTTTTCTTTTGGAGAAATGGATCACTGATTCACTCCTCACCACTACTAGAATATACTCTTTATAGAGCTAACCCCACCTCTTTGTTAGGTATGGATCATTAGTTCACTATCACCACAGCTAGATTTCTGGTGGTGGATGTTAACGGGGTTTGCATATGCATGCAGACCTTTTAATAGCAATATAATTTGGCATTTCGCCAAAAATAATGTCGACACGTCCTTTTCTTCTTTTCCTCCAACTCCTTTCTTTTGCAATAGCTTTAGGTGAAATTCCAACTGGTCGGTTTACTAGACATTTGTTTAACAAATAGTTCGAAATTGATTACAAATTTGAAAATATCAAGACCTGAAAAAACTGTCTAAAGACACGATGCTTGCATAATAGCACCCCCAACATCCCTAGCAATAGCATCATATCCAGAGCTCTTCGCGAGCTTTATAATTTGCAAAAAAGAATACATGGCCCTGAACTTTGCACATTATAACATTTAGGCCCCCAATTTTTTCTGGTAATATTTAAGCCCTTACTGCATGTTATGCTTGGTCCTTCTGTTAACTTTTTTTTTTTTAAATCTAATGAAATTATTAAGTGACTTGTAAATTAAGGCAAAAACGTTTTTTTATCATACCATAGCCAAAACACGTACGCAAAATGACGCCAAATCACATCCACTCTAATTATTTTTGAAAAAGTTTAACTGTTCTATTCAAGTTTTTTTTTTTAATCAGTAATGTGTTTTGGTATGTTTTAGAATTATTTTAAGTATAAGGTTGACTGTGGTGGTGATAAAAGACATTATTGCCTTTATTTTAAGTCATACAAATTCCATTAAATATAGCAAAGGGGCCAGCTGTGAAAACTTAATATAGAATATGGGCTCAATTGTTACAAAACCAAAGTTTTGAGGAGCAACACCTCACAAAACGAAAAGTTTAAAGTGACCGGTGTTTACGCTGAAAAATTAATTTTCGATACTCATCTAAAATCAAACCTCTTGGCTCAGTGGTTTAAGGCTGCCATTGGGACAGTCTTGGGGGTGGATTGGGTTTGGCTCCCAATTCGATCCCTGATACTGTCAAAATAATGCTTGGCCAGCGGAAGCCACGAACTGCGAATGAAAATTAATCGATATGCATGTAAGCTGATCCGAATACCTCATGATATGCTACCAAAAAAAAAGATATTCATCTAAAGTAAGAGGAATTATAAAATAATATAGCAATAAATATGGCCAAAATTAAAACGATGCAACTATGACTTGAAATTTTAGATAAATGCGATTAGTTTGATTCATTATATACACAATTAATTGTTTCCATTGGTTGAATTTTCAGTCTACTCTAATTACATAATAGCATGTACTTCGTGCCATTCCTCTAAATAAAATGAAACAAACCATATATCATGAACTATGTATATCTATTAAAGGAAAAAAACTTTTATATGACATGTAGTATCCAGGGACGGAGTTAGGTGGGGGCATGTGGGGGCTCAAGCCCTCACGTTTTTTCTTTTAAAAAAAGATCTTTTTGTAGGTAAAAAAAAAATTGGGGTAAAAACTAATTATTTTAAAACATAGGGTAAAAAGGATGAATACTAATTGTTTAAATACTCATACCTTAAAACCTATTTTCTCTCCAAAACACAGACACACACCTCCCTCCTCATGAGCTTCCTTTTAAAATCTTCTCCTTCCATTCTTCTTCTAAATATCCATATATGATGTGCATACTGCCTCTTTGAAAATTACAAGACAAATTAATATTTGGTAAGATTCTAAGTTACTTAATTTTCTTCATATAAATATTATTCTATCTCATTAACTCAATTAACTTTTATGGTTTCATTCATTTTTTAGGGTTTCAATTTTTGTGTCAATCAAAATTTATTTATCCTCTATTAGAGATCCTTCCTCCCATTTTGACGGGTATGTATTCTCTTTTTTTTCTCTATATTTCTCTTGCCTTTAATTTTAGGATTAATATTGGGATAAATTTTTGTGTTAATATTGTTAAAAAATTTAGAACTGAATTTTAGGGTATTGTTACGAATAAATTTTAGGACTGAATTTAAGTTGCCTTGAACTAACTATATTGATGTTAAAATTTGGGGTTTATTTTAGGGTAATAATGTTAATGTTTGTTAGAGTTTGATTTAATGTTGTTGGTTTGTATTTTAGGGTTAATTTTAGGGGATAATTAAAGATATTGTTAGTTTAAACTTGGGGTCAGAATGTTGATTTAAATATTTGTTTCTCTTTCCATTAGAATAAACAAATTACATTATTTTTTGTAAATACTAAAAAATAGCCTCAAAAAATTCAGCTCGGGAGCTCCTGACCCCAAACCCCCAAAAATCACCGTTAACTTAGCCCCTACTATCGAAAGTTCCTCGCTTCGTCCCTGCTAGTATCTGACACTCTACAAATTACATGTTTCGGGTAATGAGTCATTGATACACAATTTATGAGTATCAATCAATTAATAATCATTCTAAGAATGTTGAATAACATAAGGAGGGCAAATGAATGAATTTGTATCTCAATTCATACAAGTATGCCAATAAAAAAAATGTAATGTCCATAAATATCAAATGTAATCGTAATAACGTAACTCATACAACTGCATGTTGCGTAGTTGAACTCCAATAGACCATAATTTTCATAGTAAACTCCAAAAAGATGTATTGCATACAAACTTTGGCATCCCATGACAAGGACCCAAAACTTTAAATAGAAATGACATATCAGATATAAAAAAAAAACTCGTGACATCATTTTCTGCCCCCCCCCCCCAAAAAAAAAATAATAATAATAATAATACTAATTGAATGGAATTAATCGTAGAATCACAGTATTTTAACATTTATGGTAATTATTTTAAATTAAGTGTTATGTATGGTCGGTCCCCCACACTACAAGAAATTGTACATTTTGCTGGGAAAAAATCGTAGCCAAATGTTTAAATTTCGTTGCTAAAAATATTTGGCAACGATTATTTTTTCGTAGTAGTGTCATGGCCAAAGCCCCGTGGTTAAAAGTATATGAGAACGAAAATGAATTTCATGGCCAATAGTAAACTTACTGGCCACGAAAAAAAATCATAGCAAATTGTGAACCTTTTGGCAACGATTTTTTCTTGTTGCTTTTTGTCAAAAAAATTTATAGCAAATAGTACAATTTCGTGGCAAATTGTCTCCCATATACTCATAAAAATTCGCGGCTAAATAAGTTGTTAGTTTTTTTCACCACTAAAAATCGTTGCAAATAGACTTTTCTAACACATCTGTCCACAAATAAAAATCGTGGCTAATGTTATATATTATTATTTTTTATGGCTAATATTATATATTATTATTTTTTGTGACTAATGGTATTATCATTTTTAATATTATTTTAACTATTACTACTAGTTTATTTTCTTTCCAAATAGTTATCACAAATGTCATTTTCAAAATGTCAAATAACTAATAACATTAATACTCTGTAACATTTAACAAGTTCATCCGCATGCTCGAAAAATAATTAAAATGTAAAATCATGTTCACAAAGTACATCTATTTAAAACGCAAAGTGTTATCAAAAAATTAAGACCCCGTCTTTGTGCCAAAAATTCCACACATCATAATATATAATCACAAAAATGCACCATTTGAGTGCCAAAAGTTCCACTAAAAAGATAACTCATAATATCTAATAAAAAAAAATAACAAAAAACCAACACAATGTGTAATAACAAATATATTGCGGTCGGCATAACAATCTCCTAAATTTTCCTTTCGGTTCGTCGAATCCAAATATGTTTTGCCAATAAGAGTCATCGTCCCTCAATATCTGCAATTTATCCTAAAAAATTGCCAGTTAAGTTCTATAAATAAGAATAATAAAATCAATATTTATTACTTGAATAAAAAAAGATCTCTTGAGTGACATACCATTGAACTAAAGATTATGTTGATTGCATTTCTCTCGAAATAAGCAAGGATTGAATGATCTTATCAGATTCAGCTTGCTTCGCTAAAATGGTATCTATGAGTGCTCGTTGAGAAGACGCCCCATCTTATTGCTTCATTGTCTCCTCACGATGAGTTACAGACTCCATCTCTTGAGCTTTTAGGCGCTCCATCAACTCCTATTGAGCTCTAACAGCCTCCTTAAGAGCTTCCTCCAATTGTGCATTTTTTGTTGCAAAGATGTCTTAGAATTAGTTGGTTTGGGACCATGCCCAAGCCCAATAATATACCTTGATCTCGTCTCGCGCACACGATCCGCTATCTCGTATGGGATCAGTAATGGACCCTCCTCAAATATAGACTCAAACTCAAGATTTTTCATCTCCTCTTGAGTAAAAGAAATCTACAATTAGCATCTAAACATATTCAAATTTTTTATATATTTTATACCTAAAAAAATCAACTTACTTTTCTTTGTTTTAAATGAAAACCAATATGCTCAAACTTAATCTTTCCCTCTCCTACAACAAATATAACTCAACATAGCCTCCAATAAAATATTTTATATTTTAGAAAAAATCGACAGAGTTTTCTTTGTTTTTACAATAAAACCAACCTATTCGATCCATTAAAAAATTAGCTTCAACACAAAATAATCCACCATAGTTAATCCCAGCCTCCAAATCAACAAATAAAACTCAACCTACTTAACATCCGCCTCCAATAACCAAACAAACTTAACCCAATAAGAGCGCGACATAAAATAAATTGCAATTTTACTTACATAGATTTATTCGGCTTCGGGAGACGTCCAATTCCCATTTTTACAATGGGTTTCTTTATAAAATTCGATCCTGTTAGGCTCAACACCACTAGACGCTTTTACTTTCTGTCAAAATATAATAAGTATATAATCAAAAAACATATTTAAAGCGAAAAAATTTGAATCTAAAGTAAATAATATTACCAGTTCATGACGAACAACCACAAATGCCTTGGATCCCTTGTTGTGCCTTAAAGTTTGCTTTCCTTTATTGTTTTTGTTTATCTCACATCGTTTCTAATATATATATATATATATATATATATATATATAAGATAAATCATTAAATCATATATAAAAATTATCATATTAGATAATTAAAATAATTGCAATAATCTTTTACCTCATATTTTGGATTAGCAAATAAATCACACAATTCGTGCCAATTTGCATCGGTACAGCTACTATGTGGATTTGCCCGTGCCACCTCCTTTGACTCAAATGTCAAATAATATTGATGAAGCTTACTTCTTCGATCCCTACTCTGTAATACCCCGTATTTTTATGCTATATTAATTTGGAGATTTATTAAATTTAATGTGAATTAATTATTTAATAAAATCAGGAAATTAATTATGTTATAATTATTAACGTGATGAGAGTTAGTAATTGTGGGAAATTTGTCGAATATTACTAATGAGCAAAGTAATATATAATATTGGTTATATTGAATGTCACGAGTGAATAAAATGACAATTTTGGAAATTTGAGTCGGGACGCGCCCGTGTCGCGTCGGGACTAAATATTGATAAATAAAAGTGAATATTTTATAAGTTGTTCGTATGGTTGTTTTGAGTGCGCCAACGCGTTCGAAAGGGTCGAGATGGTCAGAAAAGTGTGCCCGGGGGTTTAGTTTGGGTCTCAGGGGGTTTTTAGGCCTAATTAGTACCCCGGGAGGGCATTTTGGACATTTCACATTTTGGGTAATTAAACCCACGAAAATTAAAAGGGTTATATAAGATATCTGGGTTATCATCTAGGGTTAGAAAGCTCAAAACACTAGAACGTCCATTAGAGAAGAGAGGAGAGAGCTCTCAAGGCATTCCAAGGCTCAAAACTCAACCGTTTGCACCGCCGCCACCTCGTAGATCGCGAGACGGGGAACGTAACCACACCAATTTTGACACAAAACCAGACTTTTGAAAATCCCAGGCAAGTGTTTATCTTGCTTATTTCGTTGATGCATCTTTCATATTGGTTTAGGAATGATTAGGATGATTTATATGGAAGAAAAACCCGATTTGAGTTAGGAAATTTCATGTAGTTATGGTTTGAATGAAAATTCTGGAAACCCTTTGTCATGTAGGGAATTAAACCACGAATTACGATGTTTATAAGAAGGAATTTCTGGAAAATAATTGTTAGAACCATGTTTAAGAGATTTCTAGGGTTCTTGTTATTTAAATAAAATTTTGGGGCTGTTAATCCTTGATTAGTGATAGAAACCCACATGCTTTACGTAGGGAATTCTTAACATGATGATGTGATATTAGTAGTATGAATTCTGGGTTGTTTGGGTATGAAAAATGTGGAATTTGTTGACGTTAGAAGATGAAACCCGTAACTGCAAAACTGCAGATTTCGCATACCAGCTTGATCGATCGATCGAGCCCAGAGCTTCGATCGATCGAAGGTTCGATCGATCGAGCCCCAGACCTCGATCGATCGATCGACCCCTCCTGGCAGACTCATGTTTTCCCTTCTTAATTAGTTGAAATTCACTTTAATGAGGAATAATTCATGGACACCCTTATAAATATGTTTTGAGAGATAAAGAGGACCAGTAGGGTATATGAATAAGTTTTGGGACCTTTAAGGTTAGACGAGAGTTGTATCCTTGGGAGATTTCTTATATAAGAAACGATAAAACTACGTATTTAAAGTGAGAAGATTACGTAAACTAGTTGCGAAATAGAATAGATGAATACTTACTGAATTTTATAGGTGGGAGGATAAAACCATGAGAGTTATGTGGTAAGTTGGAATAATACCGAATCAAGGTTAGAAACGAACTGTTACAAGTGATAACAAATAATGAGATATGAGAAATAATGTCGTAAGTATGGGATTTGAGAATATACCCAATATTGATATGGTAATATTAGTATAGCTATATGATTGTGTATGCATATGCTATCTATGTGTGAAAAACATGCACGCGCTACTTGTTATCCCTGAGGTTACCGCGTTGGGACGATCTTATCTCGTGTGCCTTATGGGGGATATTGACTCGTACCCTAGAAGATAGAAATCCTAGGTACAGGCTATCGAATCGGTAGTCACGGTCCTAAGAGATGTGAGGGTATGTACTGACCTCTTGGACTTGGAATCTATGCTTCGCCTCAATATTGTTTGTGTATGTATTTATACAGTTTGAGAGTGATTCCGAACTTGTATTCCCTTTAGTACGATCGATACGGGGATTGGATAGAAGAGTATGCCCGCACCATAATTTTTATGTGAGGTGCTGTTAGAATATATATATTATACGAGTATTTAATATATATATATGAACTTCTGAAATTTGGGAAACTGCCTACTGTGTTATGGTAAGTAAGACATGTATAATGACTCAAATTGGAAATACTTGTTTTGAAAAGTATAATATGATATTGAAACACTTTATGAATCAATAAAGTTAAAATGAGCGTTTTGGTACTAAATGAAATTATCCTTTTAAACCATGATGTTGTTAAATCTTAAATCTTGAGAGTCACCTAAGATAAGTTAAATCCTTGGGGAAAGATAGTGTGATATATGATGAGATAAACCCTTGGGAAGGTTAGTGCGATAGGAGTGCACATTAGAAGAGAGGTGAGAATTTCTTAAGAGAGTGTCGCACTAATATGTTGTTGCATTGGCCTGTATCAATTTAAATGCTTGCTAAACGAATTTTTAAATCATATACACTATCGGGATCTGACCCGTTTCCATTTCTCTTTCTCTCTTGTATATATATATGTATATATTATAGGTGCCCAGCCACAGGGGCGTCTTCCATAGGGTCCGTTGGCAGGAACGTGCTGCAGCTTAGGTGGGAGTTGCAGGCCTGTTGTTTAGATGACTTCATACATTTGATTCTACTCCTAGCATGTTCATTATTGGGGCATGTGTCGCCCTTTCCATTATTCAGTTGTTATTTGGATATTGTACTTCATCTATTTATAGTATTGTTACTTTGGGATTTATTATATTCTGGATGGTTTACTTTAAATTTTATTGTTAGTAGCCAGTTGTTGAATGTTAAATTATTGGATTGATTGTTTAATAAAATAAATAAATAAAATTTGAAAGGAATGTTAAATATGGTTTTGACACTTAGCTTAATTAATTAGGGTGTTAAATTGGAAAATTTATTTTCACGACAGTGATGCTAAGAATGAACCAATTGTTCACCTTGATTTTAATTTAATAAAGGAGTGATCGCCCGGTATTTAATTAGGTGGGGTGTCACAGGTGGTATCAGAGCATCAGGTTCTAGTGTCCGTAGGATCTGTACGGCTGATTTTCCCTTTCAGCTTAACGTTTTTGCTATAGAGCCCTATTTTTAGGATTGTTGTATTTTTGTTTTTACGTTTACGTCTTTAGCCATTTGGGATTTGATAATGACTGTAGACTAATAAACTTCTTCACGTTTCAGATGCCTCCGAGACGTGCAGTGAAGGATAGGCGTGCCCAGGCCGAGCAGCCAGCAACTCCAGCACAAGGCACTATGAATGCTAATAAAGTAGCCGCCATTGTTGCTCAGGCGGCGAATGCCGCGCTAGCGGTGGTTCAGCAGGCTCCACCCCAGATTCAGGCAGTGGCGCCAGTACCAGCACAGCTTCCATCTGCATGGGAGAGGGTTAGGGCCGCTTTTCAGAAGGCGCATCCCCCTGAGTTCTCTGGTAGCTCAGACATCATCACAGTCAGCCAATGGAAGAAAGATATCCAGCGGCATCTTCGTATGTATGAGTGCACCGACGTGCAAAGGCAGTTATTGGCTTCCTTTAAGCTGGTGGGGGCCGCTTTACAGTGATGGTAGTCCACTACCAGTTTGGAGGAGAGGGACACGATCCCTATTCAGTCGTTCTGCGAGCAGTTTGACCGCAAGTACTTTCCACCCTCTGTGCAGACTGAGATGAGGCAGAAATTACTGAATTTGAAACAAGAGAACTCTACCGTTGCTGAGTATGAGGAGGAGTTCACGAGACTTCTCACCATAGTGCCAGATGAGGCACCTACTGAGAGTAAGAATTTTTTTTTGTTTATGGACGGGTTAGCTTGGAGGATCCGTCAACATCTTATAGGGAATTTATCTCTGAGTACATTCACTGATGTACTCAATGCCGCATTACTACATTGCCAGGATCACCGCTTCCATCTGCAAGGAAGCAAGAGAGCAGTAGAGTCTAGCCAGCAGGGCAGGACCGGGGGTAGTAGTGCTAGTGGGGAACCATCTCATGGACAGACTCGTCAGTACGAGCAGAGTTCCCATCAGGGGGACCCGGCTAAGAGATTCCGTTCAGGTGATTCTAGACAGGGATTTAGGGGTTATAGGCAGGGCCAGCCTAATCAACAGGGCCAACAGCGTGCTAATCCGGGCCAACAGGGCCAGTGGCGGGGAGGTAACAGCCAGTAGGGCCATGGTCAGCAGGGTCAGAGGGGAGGTAACTTCAGAGGCCGGTGTTTTGTATGCGACAAGCATGGTCATAAGCGCCAGGATTGCCCAGAGGGTAATAGGGCCCCACAGCAGCAGGGTGCCCGTAATGAGCCACAGAGACCACTTTTTCCAGTTGCCCTCCCAGCTCCAGCCCAGGTGCCAGCCCTACCAGCCATTCTAGCAGCTCCAGTGCAGCAGGGGCAGTTATAGTACGGACGTGTCTATAACGTCCACCAGGCAGCAGCTCCACAGGCACCAACCGCGATTGAGGGTATGTTTCCTATCCATGGTACTATGGGTCGGGTTTTGTTTGATACTGGGGCGACACATTATTTTATAGCTACGCATTTTTCGAAGGCCTTAGGGTTGTTAGCCACAGCAGAGAGCACAGTGACGTGTGTAGACTCACCACTGGGGAGTGGATTTCTTATCTCCTTTATATGCCGGGAAGTGGGGGTAGATATTGGTAGTTTGGTATTACCTGCAGACATGTTAGTCTTAGATATGCATGAGCATGATATTATTATCGGTATGGATTGGCTCGCAGCTTATAAAGCCATGATTGATTGCTTCGGTGGGAGCATTGTTTTTTCCATTCCGGGGCAAGAGATGTTTGTAGTGGCGATGCCTCGCCCAGAGGGAGGTTCGACCGCTCATTTGTATTATATACAGGAGAATGCCTCTAAGGAGGTTGTGATTCCTTTAGACTCGATCCCAGTCGTTCGCGAGTATTCCAATGTATTCCAGGAGATACCAGGCCTACCCCCCAGTCGAGAGATAGACTTTGTCATAGACTTATTACCGGATACTAGACCGATAGCACGCGCTCCATACCTTATGGCTCCGGCGGAGATGCGAGAGTTACGAGATCAGATAGAGCATCTGTTAGTTCAGGGCTTCATTCGCAGGAGTACCTCACTTTGGGGTGCTCCAGTCTTGTTTGTGAAGAAGAGAGATGGTTCACTGAGGTTATGTGTGGACTACCGAGATTTGAACAAGGTCACGATACGGAATAAGTATCCGTTTCCTCGAATCGATGATCTGTTCGACCAGCTGAGGGGAGAAACTTTCTTTTCGAAGATAGATCTGAGGTTGGGGTACCATCAGCTACGTATTACGGAGCAGGATGTTTCAAAGACTGCATTCTTGATGAGATATGGGTCTTATGAGTTCAGAGTGATGCCATTCGGCCTCACAAATGCTCCAGCCGTGTTCATGAACTTAATGAACTGAGTATTCAAAGAATTCTTGGATCAGTTTGTCATTGTCTTCATAGATGACATTTTGATATACTCACACTCCGAGGAGGAGCATGCCGAGCACTTAAGGCAGGTTCTTCAAACTTTATGAGACCATCAGTTGTATGCTAAGTACGAGAAGTGTGAATTATGGTTGCGAGAAGTACAGTTCTTGGGGCATGTTGTTTCTGAACAGGGGATAGCAGTTGACCCAAGTAAAGTGTCAGCGGTGAGGGAGTAGGGACAACCCATAACACCGACGGAAGTTTGTATTTTCTTTGGGTTAGCCGGTTTCTATAGGAGATTCATTCGGGGATTCTCCAAAATAGCGGGTCCATTGACGAATCTGACTCGCAAGGGGGTACCATATGTTTGGGATGACGCTTGTCAGTTGGATTTCGATGAGCTGAAAGACAACCTTACTTCAGCACCAGTCCTTACTTTACCGAAGCCGTGTGTGGAGTACCTAGTTTACACCGATGCCTCTTTACGGGGACTTGGGGGAGTACTTCAGCAAGAAGAGAAGGCTATAGCTTTTGCCTCCCGCAAGCTTAAGTCGCATGAGAAGAATTACCCCACCCACGACCTGGAGTTAGCAGCGGTCGTCTTTGCATTGAGGATATGGAGACACTATTTATTGGGGGAGAAGTTCCGTTTGTTCACAGACCACAAATCACTGCAGTACCTGTTCACTCATCGAGAGATGAATATGCGTCAGCGCAGATAGTTAGAATTTGTGAAGGACTATCAGTTCGACATACAGTATCATCCGGGGAAAGCCAACATAGTTGCTGATGCGTTGAGCCGTAGACCGGTAAATGAGGTAGCGGACGTCTGGAAAGCGAAGTGGAAGGAGTTGGGTCACCAGGACGCAGTAGCCCGTTCCTTCATATCTGTTATGACAGTCACACCCGAGATTGTTACGAGGGTAATACAGGCCCAAACCACAGACCCGTTTTTCCAGGAGCAGATTATACGAATTTTAGCCAAGGGTACTGAGTCCTATTCTGTTAGTTCTGATGGGGGTTTGAGGTTTAATGGGAGGTTAGTGGTTCCAGAAGGGGCAGAATTGCGTCATGCAGTGATGACCCAATCTCACGGGTCCCGATTTGCGGTACATCCTGGAGGAGATAAGATGTACCAGGATATGAGGAGACAATACTGGTGGAGTGGGATGAAGAAGGACATTGCTGAGTTCGTGTCCAAGTGTTCTACCTGCCAGCTGGTGAAGGTGGACCATCAGAAATCGTCAGGATTGCTTCAGCCATTGGAAGTACCCGCGTGGAAGTGGGAGAGTATTTCCATGGATTTTATTACAGGATTGCCTACATCACAGTGGGGCCACGACTCTATCTGGATGATTGTAGACCGTTTGACCAAGGTGGCTCATTTTCTGCCGGTGCGGACAGATTATACCACAGGTCAGTATGCTCAGTTGTTCATTGCTGAGATTGTCAGATTACATGGGATGCCCCTGAATATTGTGTCAGATAGAGACAAGATTTTCGTGTCACGTTTCTGGGAAAGATTTCAGGAGGCTATGGGTACTGAGTTGAGGTTGAGTTCAGCTTATCACCCACAGACAGATGGACAGACAGGGCGTACTAATCAGATGTTAGAGGATATGCTACGCATGTGTGTTCTTGATTTTGGAGGAGGTTGGGAGCCACATATTCCACTGGTAGAGTTTGCTTATAATAACTCTTATCAGTTTACGATTGGTATGGCTCCATTTGAGTCTTTGTATGGTCGGCCTTGTCGTTCTCCAACTTGTTGGCTCGAGGTGGGGGATAACAAGTTGTTAGGACCAGAGGTAATTCAGGAAACCTCCGCGGGGATTGAGATGATTAGGAGTCGCATTCGAGTAGCCCAGGACAGGCAGAAGAGCTACGTCGATGCGAAACGGCTCTTCCGGGAGTTTAATGTGGGGGACCAAGTGCTACTGCGTGTATCTCCTATGAAGGGAGTGATGAGGTTCGGGAAGAAAGGGAAATTAGACCCGAGGTACGTGGGATCATTTCCCATTATCGAGAGGATTGGGCCGGTAGCATACAGATTGGGACTACCAGAGCATTTACATCGCATTCACGATGTATTCCACATCTCGTCGTTGAGACGGTACCTTCGGGATGATATGGCCCAACTCACATCGCGATAGATGAGATAGACTTACAGCCTGACAGCTCTTACGAGGAAATACCAGTGGCTATCCTAGACTATAATGAGAGGAGATTAAGGCCGAAGATAGTTCCACTTGTACGGGTCCAGTAGGAGCATCATAACGTGGAGGAATCCACTTGGGAGCGCGAGGCCGATATGCGCGAGAGATATCCAGATTTGTTCTTACCAGGTATGCCTTATTTTCTGAATTTCGGGACGAAATTCCGTTATTAGGGGGGGAAGTATGTAATACCCCGTATTTTTATGCTATATTAATTTGGAGATTTATTAAATTTAATGTGAATTAATTATTTAATAAAATCAGGAAATTAATTATGTTATAATTATTAACGTGATGAGAGTTAGTAATTGTGGGAAATTTGTCGAATATTACTAATGAGCAAAGTAATATATAATATTGGTTATATTGAATGTCACGAGTGAATAAAATGACAATTTTGGAAATTTGAGTCGGGACGCGCCCGTGTCGCGTCGGGACTAAATATTGATAAATAAAAGTGAATATTTTATAAGTTGTTCGTATGGTTGTTTTGAGTGCGCCAACGCGTTCGAAAGGGTCGATATGGTCAGAAAAGTGTGCCCGGGGGTTTAGTTTGGGTCTCGGGGGGTTTTTAGGCCTAATTAGTACCCTGGGAGGGCATTTTGGACATTTCACATTTTGGATAATTAAACCCACGAAAATTAAAAGGGTTATATAAGATATCTGGGTTATCATCTAGGGTTAGAAAGCTCAAAACACTAGAACGTCCATTAGAGAAGAGAGGAGAGAGCTCTCAAGGCATTCCAAGGCTCAAAACTCAACCGTTTGCACCGCCGCCACCGCGTAGATCGCGAGACGGGGAACATAACCACACCAATTTTGACACAAAACCAGGCTTTTGAAAATCCCAGGCAAGTGTTTATCTTGCTTATTTCGTTGATGCATCTTTCATATTGGTTTAGGAATGATTAGGATGATTTATATGGAAGAAAAACCCGATTTGAGTTAGGAAATTTCATGTAGTTATGGTTTGAATGAAAATTCTGGAAACCCTTTGTCATGTAGGGAATTAAACCACGAATTACGATGTTTATAAGAAGGAATTTCTGGAAAATAATTGTTAGAACCATGTTTAAGATATTTCTAAGGTTCTTGTTATTTAAATAAAATTTTGGGGCTGTTAATCCTTGATTAGTGATAGAAACCCACATGCTTTACGTAGGGAATTCTTAACATGATGATGTGATATTAGTAGTATGAATTCTGGGTTGTTTGGGTATGAAAAATGTGGAATTTGTTGAGGTTAGAAGATGAAACCCGTAACTGCAAAACTGCAGATTTCGCATACCAGCTTGATCGATCGATCGAGCCCAGAGCTTCGATCGATCGAAGGTTCGATCGATCGAGCCCCAGACCTCGATCGATCGATCGACCCCTCCTGGCAGACTCATGTTTTCCCTTCTTAATTAGTTGAAATTCACTTTAATGAGGAATAATTCATGGACACCCTTATAAATATGTTTTGAGAGATAAAGAGGACCAGTAGGGTATATGAATAAGTTTTGGGACCTTTAAGGTTAGACGAGAGTTGTATCCTTGGGAGATTTCTTATATAAGAAACGATAAAACTACGTATTTAAAGTGAGAAGATTACGTAAACTAGTTACGAAAGAGAATAGATGAATAATAACTGAATTTTATAGGTGGGAGGATAAAACCATGAGAGTTATGTGGTAAGTTGGAATAATACCGAATCAAGGTTAGAAACGAACTGTTACAAGTGATAACAAATAATGAGATATGAGAAATAATGTCGTAAGTATGGGATTTGAGAATATACCCAATATTGATATGGTAATATTAGTATAGCTATATGATTGTGTATGCATATGCTATCTATGTGTGAAAAACATGCCCGCGCTACTTGTTATCCCTGAGGTTACCGCGTTGGGACGATCTTATCTCGTGTGCCTTATGGGGGTTATTGACTCGTACCCTAGAAGATAGAAATCTTAGGTACAGGCTATCGAATTGGTAGTCACGGTCCTAAGAGACGTGAGGGTATGTACTGACCTCTTGGACTTGGAATCTACGCTTCGCCTCAATATTGTTTGTGTATGTATTTATACAGTTTGAGAGTGATTCTGAACTTGTATTCCCTTTAGTACGATCGATATGGGGATTGGATAGCAGAGTATGCCCGCACCATAATTTTTATGTGAGGTGCTGTTAGAATATATATATTATACGAGTATTTAATATATATATGAACTTCTGAAATTTGGGAAACTGCCTACTGTGTTATGGTAAGTAAGACATGTATAATGACTCAAATTGGAAATACTTGTTTTGAAAAGTATAATATGATATTGAAAAACTTTATGAATCAATAAAGTTAAAATGAGCGTTTTGGTACTAAATGAAATTATCCTTTTAAACCATGATGTTGTTAAATCTTAAATCTTAAGAGTCACCTAAGATAAGTTAAATCCTTGGGGAAAGATAGTGTGATATATGATGAGATAAACCCTTGGGAAGGTTAGTGCGATAGGAGTGCACATTAGAAGAGAGGTGAGAATTTCTTAAGAGAGTGTCGCACTAATATGTTGTTGCATTGGCCTGTATCAATTTAAATACTTGCTAAACGAATTTTTAAATCATATACACTATCGGGATCTGACCCGTTTCCATTTCTCTTTCTCTCTTGTATATATATATGTATATATTATAGGTGCCCAGCCACAGGGGCGTCTTCCATAGGGTCCGTTGGCAGGAACGCGCTGCAGCTTAGGTGGGAGTTGCAGGCTTGTTGTTTAGACGACTTCATCCATTTGATTCTACTCCTAGCATGTTCATTATTGGGGCATGTGTCACCCTTTCCATTATTCAGTTGTTATTTGGATATTGTACTTCATCTATTTCTAGTATTGTTACTTTGGGATTTATTATATTCTGGATGGTTTACTTTAAATTTTATTGTTAGTAGCCAGTTGTTGAATGTTAAATTATTGGATTGATTGTTTAATAAAATAAATAAATAAAATTTGAAAGGAATGTTAAATATGGTTTTGACACTTAGCTTAATTAATTAGGGTGTTAAATTGGAAAATTTATTTTCACGACAGTGATGCTAAGAATGAAACAATTGTTCACCTTGATTTTAATTTAATAAAGGAGTGATCGTCCGGTATTTAATTAGGCGGGGTGTCACATACTCCTCCCTTTCATTAATTCTTCGTAACTGCATTTTCCATGTTCATCCAAGTCAATTTCAAATCTCTCCTATGAATACAAAATATTAATTATTCAAGTTAAACATAAATGTATAATACTGATAGTCACGGGATTAAAAATATATATACGTGCACTAATTCTATCAAAAGCTTCATTCTTATCACGCTCACTAAGTGCTTTGCATTTAGTTGGCACCGGAATAAGATTTCGAATTATAATCCCTATCTCACTGGAAAGTTTGGCAGACTGATCATGCTTAAGAGGCATTCATTTCTTGTTGGAAATTTCTATCCGCATCTTCTTCCCAGTTGCTTTGACCATTTTTTCCAACCCTCTACCTTTAGTAGGTCCACGAACTCTTTGTTTCACCCTACTTGAGGCTATATACATGCATTGATTTGTCTCGATCATAATCTTACAGACAGGTTTATGAGCAATGCAGCTCGTAAGGAATTTAAATACAAAAATAAAACCAAGGAAGCAATCGTTATATAAGTTAGTACCATAAGAATTGCTAAGAGAATATAAGGCAAAAAAATAAAGTGACTTATACAAGTTAGTACCATAAGAATTGTTTTTAATTGGTCATGTCCCTTACCAGAGCAAGGTATAAAAAGGTGAGATATGACCTTCTTGATTCATCGATTTTTAATGCGAGAGGAATGAATTAAATCGATAATGATAAATTTGTTTCAAGAATCTAAAAGACCAACATGGATGCGTTTTGAATCTTGATCCCCGGATTTTGATCTATTTTACAAGATAAATTCATATAAATCCGCTAAGACCATGAGTTTTTATAAAACCTTCTTGCATTTTATTTGGAACAGATAATTCAAACAAGTTACTCTTAGAATGAGTGACTGCATCTGTTTTCATGTAAGTTACTCTTAAAATAAGTGTCTACCTTACCTGAAAAAGAAGGAATACCTCCAAGTAAAGACCCTGAGAAGACCTGTAGCCTTACCTACTACTGTTGATCATTACATAACAAAAATAATCTCTCAAAATAATATGGTATACTACCATAATTATACTCAATAAAAAGATAATTAACACACACTTGTGTTTGAGGATGATCAAAACCATACTAGCTTTGGAAACAACGCTTATTTGGAAATACTCTAGTTGACGAATTTGTGCAGGCATATGTTAGTGCTTTTATTAAGAAAGACCTATAGTTGAATACCTTTTGACAGTTTCTACATTTTTTTCAGCAATGCGAAAAAAAATCAGACCTTTAAATACAGTTTCTAGTTGAATACCTCTTAACCCATCTCACACTGATGCACATGTTTATAAGTCAGACCTTTAAATCGAAAACCACGATCCAATTAATCTTGCTTTACACAACCAGAAGATGGAAAGCTCATAAACTGATCCAATCATTCATGGTTGTCCGAAGCTCCATGAGACAGCCATTGCCCCGTAAAATCCTTGGGATTGTGAAGACCCTTTTGGGTCTCCAAGTACCAAGAAATAAACAGTGCTATTTTTTTAAGGCAAGCACAATGGGGTATTATGGTTGCTCGGGGATACCTCTTTTAAGGCATGGGTTGGGTATAGTGGGCATGAATCACATTTGAAATTTTATTTAAGGTTATACACGGTATTAAATATGTTGTAAACATATTTTATAGAGTGGTGCTATGGGTAGGGGTGGCCGTGGGCCGGGCCTGTGCAGGCCCGGTCGGGCTCGGGCCGGGCTTAAAAAATTAAGTGTTATCCCAAGCCCGCTCGGCCTAGATCCGGCCTTATTATGTAATCCCAAGCCCGCCCAGATTTGAAAGCTCTTTACCCAGGCCCGCCCGATCGGGCCCTATTATGTTAATTAAAAGATTTTTTTTAAAAATTAAAATACCTATTTTTTTATTTAAAGACCAATTTTTTTAATTAAAAATATGTTTTAAACTCCATATATTACAAAGTCCATATATAAAGTTTCTCACTTTACATGAAAAGACTTGGTATACGTTTTTATATTTATTGAAGTCTATATATATATATATATATATATATATATATATATATATATATATATATATATATATATATATATATATTTCAGGCCTCGGGCCGGGCCGGGCCTCATCGGGCTTAAGAACTCATGCCCAAGCCCGCCCGAAAAAAAATCGGGCCTATAAAATTTAGCCAAGCCCGCTTTGCGGGCCTATTTACCTTACCCAAGCCCTATTTTTTATTGGGCGGGTTGGGCGGGCTTGGCGGGGCTCGGGCCTATGGCCACCCCTAGCTATGGGTACCAAATAACTCCCCCAAATCTCCCCCAAATAGCATTGATGATTTGTGCCCTGGCGGGACCCATACCATAAGGTATAACACTTAAAGCTATTTGGGGGATGATTTGGGGGAGTTGTTTGGGACACATAGCATTTTCCAATTTTATATAGATATCCAATTTCATCATTCACCCCCTACAGTTATAACATATAAGTAAGGCACTGTCATCGTGTCACTGCCGTGGTTTTGTTCCCCCGGGATTGATATTACTTCCATTAGGATATAGAATGCCCATCATGATCACTTGAAATCTTGATTGCATGGGGGGCCTAAAGCAAGCATTCCCCAGGTTTGAGGGCAAGGAAAACGTAGCGTTTGAAGGGATCATTGGTAGGTGGGGCAAAAGTTGATTGGTGTAAATCAGGTTCCATGTTACCAAGAACATGGGTCGGTTTGGTATGGGGTACGAGTACATGGTACATTACTTCAATCGGGTGAGGGTAGGCTTAGTTAGTGAAATCTTGTTAGGTTGTTTTAGTACTATAAGTATATTCAAGAATATATATGCTCCACGAATGAGGGACTTACTATGAATATAAAATTCTACAATTTACATAATTTATTGATAAGAATATATATCAATTCTCGTATACTTCCACTTTGGGTCTTGAAACTCTCTGAGTCCTTTTTTGTGACAACAGAAGGTGAGTTGTCACTAACCTAAGAAAAATATGGAAGTACTAAAATTCGAAACACCATTTTGGGATATTTGAAACATAAACAAACAATGTTTGGGGTCATGCATTCTAGATCACAATACGTAAGGAGTGTAATGATTACCCTACCCTTGATAGATGAACCCAACAATAGCGGTCAACTTGCCCCTAGAAGCCTCCACAATCACCACTGATAATTCTCATCCACCTCAGTCAAGGCCCTTATAATAGTTTTTGTACTTGTAGCAACCATACGGCCTACTTACATTGTTAGCGCTATCGAATTTGGTTAGCCATTGGGCATTGGCCATGCGGCCTCCCTCCACTATTGTAGACCTTTTTGAAAATTGTAGGCTCGACCTACCCCTGCAATCATGTTGATCCATTAGCGCTGAAGACTCATTATTGTACTCACAATTTTGTCGACTCGGCTAGGGTAGCCTCCAGCGTCTCGCTCCTCTTCTCTGAAGTTTTAATGTGATTGTTTGATGCTTCGCTTTTGGTTTCAACCATCATGGTGTTACAGAAGTGTAATGCAAAGATTAAGAGGACAATATCAATTCAATTATTCATCCATTGATAAAACTTCAATAATAATCTACCCTGATTCTTTGCTTGACAGGAAAACTAAAAAAGGATCATGAACCTGTCCCCTTCATTAAAACCCATTATAGCTCAGATAGTCTGCCAATCAAATCATTAGTTTGAGTAAACCTCTCAAATTGAATAGTTTTTCCAAGAAGAATTCTTTTTGGAACCTACGATATTCATAAAGAAGGTCGTGTGAAAGGCTGGTTAATCTGATCATCAAATACTATCCCGTATTTGAATTTGGACACGAGATATAAAGGGACACAAAAAGGAGCTAAATATAAATGAAACTGAATGTAAAATAAGAATGGAATTGAAGTTAACTTCACCTTAATTGTTACCCCCCTTGAATGCAATAAGGATAACCATTTTCCCCTATCCAAACCATAATTATTACTACAAATATGAGGGTCTCATAGTTCCTCAGGGCTCAGACAGTATGCTGATAATTTTCGACCCTTGGTGGGATTAGGTGTGCCATCTCAACTGATCATGACCCCCCCCCCCCCCCCCCCCCCCCCCCAGGGCCCCTTTTCAAAAAAAAAGTTTCGAGACTTTTTGGAACATAAGAAATTAATGTAATTTATGACTAATTCCTTCTTTTTCAGGTAAGGTAGACACTTACAGCTCCTGGTGAGTTTATTCAAAAATTACATCTTGAAATATTTCCACTCTATTAGAATGAGTTTTCCTGCAATTTACGACTAATTTCAATGCATTCTGCAACATATTTAATTGTACCTTCACTGCTAACTGGAGCATCATTTGTTGGGTGAGAGGATTGTATGGAATCTATTAGTTCCACGCCCCGTAGAATAGATTGTTGCACATATTGTATATCAGCAGACTGCACATGTTCTACATCATTTGTCCCTATACTTAATCTAGATGACCTGAGACGCCTAAAAGACCCCGGTGCCATGCTAAATTATCTATAAGAAAAGCAAAAGATAAAGTTATGATGTGAGTAGATAGTAATTTTTTCGAAATATGAAATTTCAAATTTAAGGGTAAGGCCCATATTATACCAAACATGATGCATAAAAAATGCACATACAAATCACATGTAAATGATGGAACATATAAGTACAAATAAATACATTTCATCAAAAGTTAGATTGGACTGAAATGAGATTTGTATGAAATCAAAACTGCATTCCGCTATTACCATCGTATATAAATTATGTAACATATAAGTAAAAATAAATCCATTTTCAACATATGAAATTAAAATTACTTAATCTTACACGGTTACTATCATTTGAAAAAGTAAGGGGTCAATTTAGTTCTAGAATTTTTTATTTCAGTTAAAATTATATGTTTCACTTAGAGAAATAGATAAAAAGTTTTAAATTAGATGCACGAGTAAGGACATAAAGGAATGAATAAGGAAGAAAAACATAAAAAGGTCTTCAAATAACTTTCCCAAGTGCTCGTTGTGAAATTGTGACTTAGTCTCGTATTATCACAAATCGTCGTACGAAAATAACAAGTGATTAATTTAAGAATCTTTTAGGCTTCGACGCGTATATATCTCGACACTTATATATTCGTGAATCGAATATTCACAAGCATTGTGCCATTTTTCAAGAAAATCCACATTGAGTAGATATTTGTTGTGCCATTTTTCAAGAAAATATCCACATTGAGTAGATATTTATTGTGCCATTTTTCAAGAAAATAAGCAGAGAAATATTTTTCACATTCTTCATTGATATTCCAATTAAATTATGAAATCATAACAATACAGTAACATGAAATCCCAACACAAAATAATAAAATTGGTTACAAAAGTCTTTCAACAATGTCACTCAATGGATAACAAAGGGTTTTTGTTCGATAACAACTCAATGGATTACAAAGGGTTTTTGTTCAACAACAGCTCATGGGTTTTTATTCAGCACCGATTGGGGTTTTGATGGTAAATGATTTTCGGGTTTACAGAGGGTTTCGATGGTAAATGGTTCACTATTTTCATATCCCATTTAACGTTGATATATTATCGGGTTTACAGAGGCTTACCGAGGGTCAAGAAAAGATGGCTTGTTATACTTTTTTTTTGTTTTAGATGTATTGTTTCTAAAGGAATGATAAGCTTCTTTTGGTTTCTAACAGATCTTTATATTTTTGTTAAAGTTATACAACATCATGGATAATGTATATTTATTCATTATATCACACTAATAAGTTACAGAACACCACTATATACTGAATACATTGGACAACAAGAACTAGTACACGCATAAATATATCTTTAGATATGTAATGTCACTCACAGCTCTGATGGGCATCAACCGGAACCATTGACATAATGACAACAGGATTTGATAGTTGTTTAGACGCTGAGATAATTTAGAAATGAGGAGTTAAGTAGGGAAACTAAATGAATTATTTTGAACAAATCCACCAGTGGATATTGTTAATGGAAAAAAAATTACAAGCTTAGGAATGCAGGCTGTATCGGTGTCTTTTCTTTTCAAACAGTTTCCTTAAAATAGTGCGAGGGAGAGAGGGAGAATTACCTTATGAGCGGCAGCAGCGCAGACGAGCGGCGGAGGAGACGAGCGAAGATTTTATAATAGGGTTGGGGAAAGATAGACGGGGGAAAGACGGCGGGGGAGGAAAAGGAGATCGGGTGAGGGAAAGGAAGAGGAAACGTGAGTTGGGGAATGGGAACTGAAAGAGGGAAATGTGTTCTTTTAGGTTTAAGATTTTTTTTTTATGTTTTACCCCCAAAATTTAACTTTGGGATACAAAACTATGTTGTAACAAAATATTAAATCAATTACCCATGAAATATTTCGTGGTTGACGTTAATTATTTCGTTGTCAAAAAATTCGTGTTTTGTATCTTGTGTGGGAAAAGAATGGCGCCTAATTTTTATTGACAATTTGGCAATGAATTTGCTAATTCGTGGCCAATGTTTAATTAATGACCACAATTTAAATTTCGTTGCTAAAAGTGATCATTTATCCACGAAATCATATTTGTAGCCAAATAAATCGTAGTTAAATGTAATATTTGTTGTAGTGCCAATGTGGAAGTTCTATACGTATATGTTTAATTTTGAAGAATGGGTCGATAGAAATTTGTAAACACCCATGTTGGTTGATGACTCTCAAATAAGAATCATATTAGTAAAATAATTTTTATTATTTGTTTGTGACACCCCGCCCAATTAAATATCAGGTGATCAGCCCTTTATAAAATTTAAAACAGAATGTTCGGTTGGTTCATTCTTAGCATCATTGTCAAAAACATAATAACCTTATTAACCACCTAATAATTAATTAAGCTAGTGTCAAAATATTTTCCTTTTTTAAAAATAATCTTTCAATTATTAATTCGAGAATATAAACATCAATCACCCACCATAACTAATTAATATAAATACTAAATCTGAATCACAAACTGAAATAGATAAGACTGGATAAAACATTCCATCTTTAAAACTCTAAATCAAGTACCAGAGGAACAATAAATCCAACTGAAATGAAAAGGAAATAATCTGAATACAATCCCAAATAATTGTCTAAGGAATGGGCGACACATGCCCTAAATAGAAGGTCTAAAGAGAATGAAAGTGCAATGATGGACGCGTTTAATGTAAAGACCTACAGCTTCCACAACAGCTACAGCACGCCAAGCAATTCAAATCTCTAAGCCTGGTATCCCTGTAGCTGAGCACCTGATATAATACATATATATAGCAAGAGAGAGAAGAGATGCAAGAAACGGGTCAGAGCCCGATGTGTAAAAATATTTGTTTTAGCACGTATTTAAAATTTGCAATAAAGCAAGAGTAAAATGCATGTTAGTTCGAACTCTCACATGAGAATCTCACCTCTCGTCTATTGTGCATGCCTAACGTACATCTAGTCTCACCTGGCCATCCATAATACTTCTAGCTAGATAACGATTCATACTTCTTGTTATACCTCATGGTAGCAACCCGTGATTCCTAGATTTCCACATTATTAATACCATCATTTATAAATTCGTTTTAAGTGTTAACACACTAAGTTAAGTATTCACAGCTTACGTCACTTAAGGCTATACTATCCCAATAACCTACAATTATCTCATAGTAGGAATAACACAAGTATATATATATATATATCCACCACTATAATACACATATACTAATACAGCGCCCCAAGGCTAAACCTGTAGTGCATTTCATACTTTGTTATCATGTCCCGATACATCTCGTACTCTAATAAGGACTGTCAGTTCAGAAGTCTCCCACGAATCATATACACAAAAGATACATAGTGGCGGTCAACATAGTTCACATACCTATGAGTCACGCACATACCTACGCTCCCATAGTCAGCTGACTTATCAACTCACAAATAAGTCTTCACAATACTATGTTTTGAGATACAAGTCATATATTCCCCCGAAGGTCACCCAGGATAAGACTGTCTCTACACAACCCTCCATGATAGCAAGTAGCTAGGTATGTCATACAAATAATATTAGACAAGTACTAGGCATTCACATATCCTATTAATATTATTAGGTATTCTCTCCAACCTTTTTGTATATGTCTCATACGTATTCCATTATCATTATTACGTATTTTACAATATTACTAAATTTCCATAATTCTTTAGTAATCTCCTAAGTAACTCTTCTCTCTGGATCAGTTTAAGTATAAAACTCACATACTTTCTCGTGGATCTGCTTCGTTTAATTTTTGTCAATTGGTAATTTCTCTCACTCGTAAAGACTGGAAAATTCCAAAACCCCCTAGGAAATTTCCCGAAAATTCACCCTGTCTCCCGAACCAGATGGCATGTCATTCGAACGACTGCCACGTGTCGCTTGAGCAACTTCACGTGAGATGCAATGTCGCTTGAACGACTTCGCGCGAGACCCACTGTTTCGTCTCCTTCTCAGAATTTCAGCATTTTTCCACCATTTTTAACCCTAAAACCTTTAAACTAACATCCCAAACTCCAATCAATCAATCCCAAAACAAATCCAAACAATTACACATGGATTCTAACATCCTAAAGTCATTATATCATTACGAATCATCATAGAATTATGAAATCCCCAATTTTATTCATTAAACCCCTAGTTCTTAAATTTCTTATTCAAGAACACATGTTTCCCAGATTCGTTTTGTACATAATTTCATCAAAACCTGATTTCTAATCTACATGCCTGGAGGTTTTCAATTTAACAAATCTCAGATTCAATTTACACATCCTAATTCTCTAATTTTCATCACTTTTATGAATCAAAACATGCTCAGAACATCACTATACTAACATGATTATGATAATTGCTAAGGTACAACAAGTAATAAACACTTGCCTCAAGTTAGTCGTCTAATTTCTTGACGTTGTTGGTATGGGTGTGTTCCCCTCGCCCCGATCTACACGGTGGTGGTGATGGTTGTGCAAGGTGGTGCTAATCGAGCCTTCCCTCTTGGAAATCGGTTCTGCCTCACACTTTATATGGTCGTTCTTACTTTTTGTATCTCTTAACCCTAATGGACTTCTTTTGGATGATAAATACTCCTAATTTTCGTCCATTAATTAAGCCCAAAAATACAATTTACAATAATGCCCTCTCGGGGTGCCGGTTAGGCCTAAAATTGCCCCGGGACCCAAACTAAACACCCGGGCATACTATTCTGACTCTCTCGACCCTTTCGGACTCAACGGAGCACTCTAAATGATCATAAAAGCTACCCAAAAATAATTAATCTTTTATTCCATTAAATTAGTCCCGACACAACTCACACGCGCGTCTGACTTAATTTACTAAACTGTCGTATTTCTTATTCTTGACAATTTACCGAAGTGTATAGTTCCATATCACATATCATACAGTAATATTCAATCAATAAGTATTAACTCTTGGCACACTAGTTAATATTTAGTTTAAATCTTGATTAATGAACAATTAAATTCTCACATTTTAATTCAATTAATCTCAATTAATCCCACAATAATAATTAATCTCATAATTATTTAAATCATAAAAATATGGGGTATTACATACTTCCCCCCTAATAACGGAATTTCATCCTGAAATTCGAAAAAATAAGGTATACCTACTGCGAATAAGTCTGGATATTTATCTCGCATATTCGCCTCCCGCTCAGAAGTAGACTCCTCTACATTGTGATGCTGCCACTGCACCCTCAATTTCCTCTCGCTATGGTCTAGGATAGCCACTGGTCTCTCCTCGTAAGAGCTATCGGGCTGTAAATCAATCTCCCGTATCACAATGTGAGTATGGGCCATGTCATCCCGAAGATATCATCTCAACGACGAGATGTGGATTACATCGTGACTGCGATGCAAATGCTCTGGCAACCCCAATCTATATTCTCCCAGCCCAATCCTCTTGATAATGGGAAATGGTTCCATGTACCTCGGAGCCAACTTCCCTTTTTTTCTAAACCTCATTACCCCTCTCATAGGAGATACCCGCAGTAATACTTGGTCCCTGATGCTAAACTCTCAGAAGAAGCGCTTCGCATCAATGTAGCTCTTCTGTCTATCCTGTACTACCCGAATGCGACTCCTGATGAGCTCAATACTAGCTGAGGTTTTGTGAATTACCTCAGTTCCAAGAAATTTGTTATCCCCCACCTCTAGCCAATAAGCGGGAGAACGATAAGGCCTACCATATAATGCCTCAAATGGAGCAATGTCGAGTCGATCGTGAACTGATAGGAGTTATTTTAAGCAAACTCCACCAGTGGAAGATATGGCTCCCATCCTCCTCCAAAGTCAAGGACACACATGCGTAGCATATCCTCCAATTTCTAATTTGTACGCTCTGTTTGTCCATCCGTCTGTAGGTGATAAGCTGAACTCAATCTCAACTCTGTACCCATGGCCTCCTGAAAGCTCTCCCAAAAGCGCGATACAAAAATCTTGTCTCTATCAGACACAATATCCAGGGGCACCCCATGTAGCTTAACAACCTCGGTAATGAATAAATGTGCATACTGGTCCGTGGTATAGTCTGTCCGTACTGGCAAAAAATGATCCACCTTGGTCAACCGATCCACTATAATCCATATGGAGTCGTGATCGCGCTGTGATGTAGGTAGCCCAGTAATGAAGTCCATGGAAATACTCTCTCACTTCCACGTAAGTATCTCCAACGGCTGAAGTAACTCCGACGGTTTCTGGTGGTCTACCTTTACCATCTGGCAAGTAGAACACTTGGACACGAACTTAGCAATGTCCTTCTTCATCCCACTCCACCAGTATTGCCGCCTCATATCCTGGTACATCTTATCTCCTCTGGGATGTACCGCAAATCTGGACCCGTGAGACTGTGTCATCACTGTATGACCTAAGTCTTCTCCTTCTGGGACCACCAGTCTCCCATTAAACCTCAAACCTCCATCAAAACTTACTGAGTAGGACTCATCACCCTCAGCTAAAAGTCGTAGAATCTGCTCCTGACAAAATGTATCCACTGACTGTGTATGTATCACCCTCGTAACAATCTCTGGTGTGACTGTCATGACAGATACAAAGGAACGGGCTATCGCATCCTGATGACCCAACTCTTTCCACTTCGCTTTCCAGATTTTTGCTACATCACCCTCCGATCTACGGCTTAACGCATCAGCAACCACGTTAGCCTGTTGGGGATGGTACTGTATCTCGAACTGGTAGTTTTTCATAAACTCCAACCATCTACGTTGACGCATATTCAGCTCTCGCTGAGTGAACAAGTACTGCAGTGACTTGTGGTCTGTGAATAAGCGAAACTTCTCCCCCAACAAGTAACGTCTCCAAATCCTCAATGCAAAAATGATCGCTGCTAGCTCTAGGTCGTGGGTGGGGTAATTCCTCTCGTGAGGCTTTAGAATGTGGGAGGCAAAAGTTATAGCCTTCTCCTCCTGCTGAAGTACTCGCTCGAGTCCCCGTAAAGAAGCGTTAGTGTACACCAGATACTCTACTCTCGGCTTGAGCAAAGCAAGAACTGGTGCCGAAGTCAACTTATCTTTCATCTCATCAAAAGCCAATTGACAAGTATCATCCCAAACATACGGAATTTCCTTGCGAGTTAGATTCGTCAACGGACCCGCTATCTTCGAAAAGCCTCGGATGAATCTCCTGTAGTACCCGGCTAACTCTAAGAAACTATGCACTTCCATCGGAGTTGTGGGCTGTCCCCACTCCCTTACCGCCGACACTTTTCTCGGGTCAACTGATATTCCCAATTCTGACACAACATACCCCAAAAATTGTACCTCCCGTAACCAGAATCCGCACTTCTCATACTTAGAATACAGCTGATGCTCTCGTAGAGTCTGAAGAACCTGCCTCAAGTGATCGACATGCTCCTCCTCAATGTGTGAATATATCAGGATGTTATCTATGAAAACGATGAAAAACTGATCCAAGAACTCTCTGAACACTTGGTTCATCAAGTACATGAATACAACTGGAGCATTTGTCAACCCAAATGGCATGACTCTAAACTCATAGGACCCATATCTCATCAAGAAAGCAGTCTTTGACACATCATGCTCCCTAATTCGTAGCTGATGGTATCCTGATCTAAAATCTATCTTCGAAAAGAAGGTTGCTCCCCTTAACTGGTCGAACAATTCATCGATTCGAGGCAACGGATATTTATTCTGTATCGTGACCTTGTTTAACTCTCGATAATGCACGCATAACCTCAGTGAACCATATCTCTTTTTCACGAACAGCACTCGAGCGCCCCAAGGTGAGGTGCTCCTTCGAATGAAGCCCTGACCTAACAGCTGCTCCATCTAATCCCGTAACTCCCTCATTTCCGCTGGGACATACGGTATGGTGCACGTGCTATCGATCAAGTGTTCGGCATCAAGTCTATGACGAAATCTATCTCTCGACTGTGGGGTAAGTAGGGTATCTCCTTAAATACATCGGAATACTCACGAACGACTGGGATCGAATCTAAGGGAATCACGACCTCTTTAGAGGTATCCTCCTCTATGTAGTATAAATGGGTGGAGAAGCCTCCCTCTGGGTGAGGCATCGCCACCAAAAACATCTCCTGCCCTGGAATGGCAAAGATGATACTCCCACCAAAATAATCTATCATGAATCTCTACGCAGCGAGCCAATCCATGCCAATAATAACATCATGCTCATGCATCTCTAAGACTAGCATGTCAGCTGGTAAAATCAAGCTACCAATATCTACTCCCACACCTCGGCATATAAAAAAAATTAAAGACCCATTCCCTAGTGATGAGTCTACGCATGTCACCGTGCTCTCTACTGTGTCTAATAACCCTAAGGCCTTTGCAAAATGAGTAGCTATAAAATAGTACGATGCCCCAGTATCAAATAAAACCCGACCCATAGTGCCATGGATATGTAGCAACCCTCACATTTGATAGCATATTTTATATTTATTTACTGTGTGAAGTAATTAATTATAAAATGATAGATGTTGAGTAAATACTTATTTAATCTAAGAAAGGTTAATATTTACTGAAATGTTGTAAGATTTACCTGATGAGTAGGTAAAAATATCCATGTGGTGAATTATGGGGTCATAAGATATAAAATGACATTTTGGTTTAATGAGAAACCGAAACTTAAAATGAGTTATAAATTTTCAAATGATAAATTGGAGGGTGTAGTTAGTCCCGGTAGGTGCGAGACAGTCAAAATAAGTGCCATATTGTATTTTGGCATTTCGGACACTTTTCACTGGTTATAATTTAAGTGCAGTGCAATTTAATATATCGCGTATTAGACATTTAAGTGGGCTCTTTAGACTTATTCCCCATTTTATTTTCCCCAACCCCATTTCTACTCTTCCTTTTCTTTCAAAATTGAGCCTTAGAGAGAGAGAGAGAGTAGGAGAAAGAAGAAAGCTTTGGAGAAAAGAGAGATTTGAGCTTGGATTTTTCTTGCATCTTCCTCAAATCTGATTTTCTACATCAAGGCAAGTTATCTACTTGCTATTATATGATTTAAGGAGAATAATTAGTGGTGATAGTTATGAATTTGTTGTGTTTAACCATTTTAGGGTTTTGTTGGATTTGTGGGTATTAACCCTTAGAAATTGATTTGGATGATAATATGTTATTGATGATGGTAATTAGACATGTTTGTGATGTATTAGTTCCATTAAATGATATGGGATTTGGTTGTTGGAAGAAGAATAGAGAGTTTTGGGTCTAGGTCTGCAATGACCGGTCGACCACGGTTACCAGACCGGTCGACCGGGCCTTCGAGAGAAGGCACACTGCTTTCTTTCAAAGGCATAAAATTGAGGCGCGGTCGACCGCGTCCCGCTTACCGATCGACCAACCCTGCCGAAGTGAGAGTTCTGCTTTTCTTCTTAATCAAAATTTTGAGACACGGTCGACCGCGGTCTTGGGACCGGTCAACCGGTCCCCTGTATTCTTCCCAAAATTTTACTTTTGCTTTTAAATCTTTTCTTGTTATAGGGACTTAGGAACCTTCTTGAATGAAGTAAACTTTGGCTTTTAGAGTCCTAGTTGAGTCTGGTTGTCACCCTAGAGTGGAATGTATTTCACATGGGGTTAAGTCCAGAGGAGGGGGTGTTCCAAAGTGATGTTTGAGCATCACTCTTTTTGTTACTTCCTAATAGGAGGATAGGGGTTGTAGGCCCATGTTTGGAGACTTAAGGGCCTATCAAGATTTTATGAACTTTGGGGGCTTATAGGATCATAATGATCATTTGGAGATTTAGTCGGGACTTGTAAATTGAGGAATATTAATGACAATATTCGAGGGGAACTAAGTTCGTATAATGAACCTAAATACTTAAAGATGATAGGTTCAACTAAAATGGACCAAATTGTTATATGTATATGAATATAACTGGAAGATGATGGTCATTTAGGTGCGTGCACAGTGGGAAAACCCGGACGGGCGGTCTTAGATATCGTTATATGTATATGAATATAACTATATTTTCATCAAGTGGGACTTGATGGTTGATAAACGCCACAAAGAGCGTATGATAAATGCCACAAAGAGCATGGATATGTTCCATAAAGAGCATGGGAAATGAGATTAATGAGATATGTGCCATAAAGAGCACTTGATATTAATGATGTTCCTACTAAGGAACGGTAATAAAATTAACTAGGAAAGTTAATAAATGAGAGGAAATTTATATCTTCTTCATTTAAACCAAATAAAGTGTTTTATTCCTATTAAGGAATGTAAGAAGGATATGGTAATTGGATTAATGAGAAAAGGTTTTAAATTTAAGTTATTTACTTCTCTTTCGCTTAGGTATATGACATTTCATTTCATAATTTCTTAAATTGAAATGTAGATAGCATGCCATTTTCATATGATCATCCTTATCATTTATACATAACTGTTCATATCTATCATGCTTATTATTTCTTCTGGTGATTATATAGAACCCGGCCCTGACCGGTTTACTTTCCTTGTTGTGTATACTATTGTATTCGCTCAGGTGCTCCCCCGCAAGGACGTCAGTTTTGACGTTCCCATCCCTTTGCTTCCGACGAGCTGTAAGATTTTACGAATTATTACAGGATCTTGATTTAGACGCTTTCATCTTTGTGGTCTAGATATGATCGGGTCTTTTTATTCGGGCGTGTGGCCCAAACTTTTGTATTTGATTAATGGATGTATTATGTAAAAATATTTAAATTGTTATATCTCGTTGTTTGTTGTTGTGGACCGACAGCTTATTCGATCCTTTTGTATACATTCGTCTTAGTCGTGTTATATACACTCTTTTGGAATTCCACTTGCTTATCAGATGGGGTTGTTTTAATTTAAATTTCATAATTGCATTTTAAATTTCTAAACTTTTTGGCAACCCGTTTTCTGAGGTATTGGGCGATTTTCCCGTATATTCAGTTTATATTTTGTGATGCTGAGAGTGATATTCATCCATGATTCCTGTTACATTTGGGTATCGGGCTGGCCACACCTTATCTCGGATCTCGGGTTGTCAGAGATGGTATCAAAGCATCAGGTTCTAGAGTCTTTAGGATCTATGTGGATTCGTCACGTTCTTCCGTAGCGTTCTTGGATATAGAACCTAAGGTTAGGACTGTGTAGTTACCTATGTTTGCGATCTTCTGCAAGATCGATAGTTTCAAATAGTATTTTAACTCTATTGTTATTTCATCTTAAATGACGCCTAGAGAGGTCGCCCAGCGAGATGTGTTAGAGTTGTAGAAGAGGAGGTAGATTCTCCACCGCCGCCATAAGGGACCGTTAACGCTGCAGATGTAGCCATTATAATAGCTCAAGCGGTTAACACCACCATAATCGTAGAGGCCCAACCAATTGCCACAGGCTCAACAATGGGCTCACGATGTTCAAGCTCCCACGGGACCTATTCCATGAGAAAGGGTTAGAGAGTCCTTTCTAAAGGTCAATTCCCCGAAATTCGAGGGAGGCATGGATGTTATTGAAGCCAATACATGGAAAGAGAACAGACAACGCCACCTTCGAATGATTGAATGTAGTGAGGAAAGAAACCAGTCCTTGCCACTTTTAAGCTAGTCGGATCTGCATTATACTGGTTGAAAATAATAACCACGCCAGAGCAGAGAGACACAATGATGATCACTGAGTTTTGGGCTTTGTTCGATCGTGAGTATGTTTCTTCCGCGGCTCATTGGGAGATGAGAAGGAAGCTCCAGGATGTTGTGCAAGGAGAGAGATCTGTGACGGAACATGAAGAGGGGTTTTCACAATTTGTGAATTTCGTCCACGATGAAGTGGCTCCAGAAGATCGGAAGATCTCAAAGTTTATGTGAGGTCTAAACTGGAGGATCTGGAAACAATTGCTGGGTAATCCAGCTTTACAAACTGTTGGTGAGGTTATGAATGAAGCCTCGCCCCATTGCCATGAGCATCGGTTATATACACCGGGTAGCAAGAAAGCTACTGTCGTGGGGCAAGCAGGAAAGCTTGGAGAACATGGGATTCAAGGAGGAGTATTTCCATCATCCCAATATTCGGGTAGTAAGCATGGAAAGAGGGACCCTCGACAAGGGGTTTCGTCTAAGAGACAACGTTTTAGAGGATTTATTGCGGGTGGCGATAACATTAGGCACGGTAAAGGTGCTTCATGACAAATAGGTCTGGATGGTCGTGGAGGTAAAGACCATTTGGGCCAAGGTAAACGGGGGTCAGATTCTGAGGGCTTTGCAGTAGCCCCAGCCATACGTTTAGTTTCCACCTCAGGTACCTGATCCGGTTGTTCCCATGCAGCAGGGACGGCTACTGTATGGGAGAGTTTATTAAATTCGGGAGGTTATACTTCCTCCAGTTTCGTTAGCATTATTTTCTATTAAGAGTAAGCTTTTATTTCAGAAGTACTTGAATTACGTGTTATTCGATGCGGGTGTTACGCGCTCATCTACTTTATGAGCTCTTCTCAGACTACAGATTTGATAAGATCTGCTGAGAGTATTTCTACTAGGGTTGAGTTTTCTACGAGTGATGGTTCGCTCGATTCCTTGTTTGTTTATACATAGGGATTTATTGTGGTATTTTTTACTTTGAGGCCGATTTACTCGTCCTTGACATGGTCGGGTATGATGTGATTTGTATGCCTTATCTCCACGACCAACAAAGTTGAGTAGTAGCGTATAGGAGGGGTTCCTTGTTTGGATTCGGCTTTTGCGGGACGCTCCACACGTGAACCTCAACGACGTTGGAAGTGGAGAAATATTGTTCTTTCTTCTGTTAGCTAATTTCATTTTATCTTAATTTATTTTGTTGGATAATAGATGGGTGGAAAGGTTTAGCCGAGAATCAAGTAGAAGAGTGATTAATGGATAATAAAGTGCAAAATAGAAGCATTGTATACAGTTCTCTCCTCTGAACGATGTGAGGGAGACTGGGATGCGAAGTCGAGTTAAGACTTGGGGCTATGCCTTGATAAGAAGGCTATTTAAAAAGATACCTATATTTTGGGATATATAATTATAGGGCTTTAGTTTGGATATGTTTGATTTGTTAAATCTTCAGTATTATATGGTAATGTATATAAGTAGAATCTTTTCGGTCCTGAACATGTGTCTTAGACCTGTATGCCTTGATGAACGACAATGCGAGGTAGTAGTGTAACGGGAGGGTTCCTTGTTTGGATTTCGCTTCGGTGAGACGTCCCACGCACGAAACCGAGCAAATGTCGGGAGTTGAGAAAGGTCTTGGGCACTAGGGATATATTTAGTACTAGGTGCATACGACTTAGATAGGATATAGTATAGGTAGGTAGACTTTAGGATCGTTTGGACATAAGGCCTTTAGTATGTGACGTTGGTTTAGGAGGGCTGTTAGGAGTTGACCAAGATAGTTGTGTGTTGACTCTAAGAGGGATTGGTTTCCTGGTAACGAGAAGTATGAGATTTCGAGAAGTTTGGTTGGTAAAGTCGAAGGAGATGAGGCCTCTTATAGTAGAGTGTTACGGAGGTAATGAAAGGATGAATTGACTCGCATTCCTGAGCCATGTTTCTAAGCTCGAGGGTGGATTCAATTGACAAGCCTCTGCCAGGATCGGGAGTATTAATACTGGAGCATAGACCTAATGTTTATGCGCCTCGTAAGCTAAGACTTGTGAGGAGTATTATCCCATGTTGGAAACTTAATTCATCGTGAGGGTGATCGCCGTGTGGAAAAGAAGGTGCTCCTTCCTGGGCAGAATTTAAACCTTCGCTCGAGAAATATTTTGTTGTAAGATGTCGTAGGAGGGACAAGAGTGGTTAAGACCACATATACAAGCTGCTGATTAAGGAACACAACCTTACTCTATTGACTTTGAGGGTGGGTTACATTTCCATAAGAGAATCTTTGTCCCGAATGAGAAGGACTTTATAAGGGCAGAAATGGTGGAATCTAGCGGTTCTAAGGTTGTATTACATCCGGGTAACGACATCGGGTGTCAAGTTATGCGCCGCCAGTAGTAGTGGTCAGACTTGGAGAGGTTGTTGTATTGCGTGGGGTGTCTTTGATTGCAGTCTCCGACTGAAGTAGAATTTTCGTTTCTCACTTTTGGCAAGTCTCTAAAAATGGGAATCGGATTGAAGTTTAGTACTTCCTATCATCCTCAAATAGATGGCCAGACCAGAAAGGGTAAACCATATGTTGGGGCATATACCCCTTATGTGTGTACTTAACTTTAAGAATAAGTTGGGAACAGTATCTCCCACTGGTTGGATTCGCTTAAAATGATTTGCATCAATTCGCTATCGGGATGGCGCTTTATACAACCTTGTATGGTAGACCTTATGAATCTCCTGCTCGTTGGTTAGAGGTGCAAGATGATAAGTCTCTCGGACCTGGAATAATCCGAGGTACTTGTTCAAAAAATTGAGATCCTTCGAAATTGCATTCGTATAACCAAGATCGACAAAAGAGCTAAGTCGATGCGGGGAGAAGGTATGTGGAGTTTGAGGTAGGTGGACCAAGTGTTTGTGCGAGTATCGCCTATGAAGGGCATTAAGTATTTTGAGTATAAGGAAAACTTGCACCGTGTTACGTTGGACCTTTCCTATATATGATAGGGTGGGTCCAGTAGTCTGTTAACTTGCTTTACCGAAATATTTGCAGCAAGTTCATAACTTGTTCCCTATCTCTCCTGTGTAGTAGTACAAGAGATGTGATTGGTTCCCTTAGGCACATTTCTTTCGAAGTAGATGCATCTTAACGTTCCTTATGAGGAGTAGTCGGCTACCATTTTAGAGCGTGGTGACCGTCTATTTAGATTGCAGATAGTACCTTTAGTTATGTTGCAAGATAGTCAGCAGTGTCGAGAAATCGACATGGGGTCGCGAGGATGACTTGCGGGAAATGTATCCGCATTTCTTCTTGCGAGGTATACCAGAATTTTGGGGGCAAAATTCCCTCTTAAGGGGGAGAGTATGTAACAACCCTCACGTTTGATAGCATATTTCATATTTATTTACTGTGTGAAGTAATTAATTATAAAATGATAGATGTTGAGTAAATACTTATTTAATCTGAGAAAGGTTAATATTTACTGAAATGTTGTAAGATTTACCTGATGAGTAGGTAAAAATATCCATGTGGTGAATTATGGGGTTATAAGATATAAAATGACATTTTGGTTTAATGAGAAACCGGAACTTAAAATGAGTTATAAATTTTCAAATGATAAATTGGAGGGTGTAGTTAGTCCCGGTAGGTGCGAGACAGTCAAAATAAGTGCCATATTGTATTTTGGCATTTCGGACACTTTTGACTAGTTATAGTTTAAGTGCAGTGCGATTTATTATATCGCGTATTAGACATTTAGGTGGGCTCTTTATACTTAATCCCCATTTTATTTTCCCCAACCCCATTTCTACTCTTCCTTTTCTTTTAAAATTGAGCCTTAAAGAGAGAGAGAGTAGGATAAAGAAGAAAGCTTTGGAGAAAAGAGAGATTTGAGCTTGGATTTTGCTTGCATCTTCCTCAAATCTGATTTTCTACATCAAGGCAAGTTATCTAGTTTCTATTATATGATTTAAGGATAATAATTAGTGGTGATAGTTATGAATTTGTTGTGTTTAACCATTTTAGGGTTTTGTTGGATTTGTGGGTATTAACCCTTAGAAATTGATTTGGATGATAATATGTTGTTGATGATGGTAATTAGACCTGTTTGTGATGTATTAGTTCCATTAAATGATATGGGATTTGGTTGTTGGAAGAAGAATAGAGAGTTTTGGGTCTAGGTCTGCAATGACCGGTAGACCGCGGTTACCAGACCGATCGATCGGGCCTTCGGGAGAAGGCACACTGCTTTCTTTCAAAGGCATAAAATTGAGGCGCGGTCGACCGCGTCCCCCTTACCGGTCGACCGGCCCTGCCGAAGTGAGAGTTTTGCTTTTCTTCTTAGTTAAAATTTTGAGACGCGGTCGACCGGTCCCCTGTATTCTTCCCAAAATTTTACTTTTGCTTTTAAATCTTTTCTTGTTATAGGGACTTAGGAACCTTCTTGAATGAAGTAAACTTTGGCTTTTAGAGTCCTAGTTGAGTCTGGTTGTCACCCTAGAGTGGAATGGATTTCACTTGGGGTTAAGTCCAGAGGAGGGGGTGTTCCAAAGTGATGTTTGAGCATCACTCTTTTTGTTACTTCCTAATAGGAGGATAGGGGTTGTAGGCCCATGTTTACAGACTTAAGGGACTATCTAGATTTTATGAACTTTGGGGACTTGTAGGATCATAATGATCATTTGGAGATTTAGTCGGGACTTGAAAATTGAGGAATATTAATGACGATATTCGAGGGGAACTAGGTTCGTATAATGAACCCAAATACTTAAAGATGATAGGTTCAACTAAAATGGACCAAATTGTGTTAACGATGATTGGTTCAAATAGAAGGAACCCAGTTGTTTAATAATGATAGGTTCAAATAAAAAGAACTAATCGCATGGATAATGGAAATGGAAATTTGTAATGAATATTGAATACGATGATGAGATTAAGAATGTAAATGTTAATTTACTGTTACACACCTCTCTAAATACCATCATAAGGAAAGTTCGCGCGCATAGGTGAGGCTAGAGCTGGCAATTTTTGACACGATAATCCGTTTATGGTAATAACCCGAAATGACCCGAACATGACACGATTAACTTGTATAGATTTAAAAGTAGCCAAAACTTATACTCAAATAAAAATCAGCACGACCCGAAAATGACACGATTAACCCGAATTGCCACCCCTAGGTGAGGCCCCCTGGCTAATGAATGCAGGGCGGATATAGTCCTAGGCCATGTGAGCGTTTATTGTTGTATATTTTTCTGCGACGGGTAGGAGATTCCGGGTATGGTCTTGACTATCCCGCAGGCACATGGCCGCTTCCCGACGTCTTGCGTTGTAGGATCACAGGTTGTCTTATGGTAGGCCCTGGAAGATGATGGTCATTTAGGGGCGTGCACAGTGGGGAAACCCGGACGGGCGATCTTAGATATCGTTATATATATATGAATATAACTATATTTTCATCAAGTCGGACTTGATGGTTGATAAACGCCACAAAGAGCGTATGATAAATGCCACAAAGAGCATGGATATGTGCCATAAAGAGCACGGAAAATGAGATTAATGAGATATGTGCCATAAAGAGCACTTGATATTAATGATGTTCCTACTAAGGAACGGTAATAAAATTAACTATGAAAGTTAATAAATGAGAGGAAATTTATATCTTCTTCATTTAAACCAAATAAAGTGTTTTATTCCTATTAAGGAATGTAAGAAGGATATGGTAATTGGATTAATGAGAAAAGGTTTTAAATTTAAGTTATTTACTTCTCTTTCGCTTAGGTATATGACATTTCATTTCATAATTTCTTAAATTGTAATGTAGATAGAATGCCATTGTCATATGATCATCCTTATCATTTATACATAACTGTTCATATCTATCATGCTTATTATTTCTTCTGGTGATTATATAGAACCCGGCCCTGATCGGTTTACTTTACTTGTTGTGTATACGATTGTATCCACTCAGGTGCTCCCCCGCAAGGACGCCAGTTTTGACGTTCCCATCCCTTTGCTTCCGACGAGCTGTAAGATTTTGCGAATTATTACAGGATCTTGATTTAGACGCTTTCATCTTTGTGGTCTAGATATGATCGGGTCTTTTTATTCGGGCGTGTGGCCCAAACTTTTATATTTGATTAATGGATGTATTATGTAAAAATATTTAAATTGTTATATCTCGTTGTTTGTTGCTGTGGACCGACAGCTTATTCGGTCCTTTTGTATACATTCGTCTTACTCGTGTTGTATATACTCTTTTGGAATTCCACTTGCTTATCAGATGGGGTTGTTTTAATTTAAATTTCATAACTGCATTTTAAATTTCTAAACTTTTTGGCAACCCGTTTTCTGATGTATTGGGCGGTTTTCCCGTATATTCAGTTTATATTTTGTGATGCTGAGAGTGATATTCATCCATGATTCCTGTTACATTTGGGTATCAGGTTGGCCACCCCTTATCTCGGATCTCGGGTTGTCACAGGATAGGAAACCTACCCTCAACCGCGGGTGGTGCGTGTGGGGCTGCGGCCTGATGGAGGTTATAAACCTGTCCATACTGAAGTTTCCCTTGCTGAACTGGAACTGCTGGAATAGCTGGCGACGTTGGCATCTGAGATGGTGCTGGGAGGGCGGTGAGAAAAATCCATCTCTGGGGCTCCTGTCGAGCACCCTGTTGCTGATGCTGTGGGGCCCTACCCCTCTCAGGACAGTCATGTCTCTCTTGGCCAGTCTTGCCACATATAAAACACTTCCCACTAAAGTTTCCCCCTCGTTGTCCCTGTTGGCCGTTCCCACCTCCCCCATGGCCCTGTTGGCCCTGCCTAAACTGCTGCTAGCCCTGGTGCCCCTGTTGGCCCTGATGGCCATGCTGACCCTGCTGGCCAGGCCTAAAACCTCCATGACCCTGACGAAAACCCTCTGACTTGAATCGCTTGTAATCCCCCTGCTGGGAACTCTGATCAACCTACCCCTGCTGACATTAAGTTGGTTGTTCCCCGCTGGCACCATTACCTCCTGTCCTTCCCGACTAGCTGGACTCGCCCGCTCATTTTCTCCCAGTCATGTGGAAGTGGGGGTCCTAAAAATGCAGCAGTGCTGCATTAAGCACATCAGAATAGGTTTGTAATGAGAGGTTACCCAGAAGATGCTGCCTGATCCTCCAGGTGATGCCATCCATGAACATTTGAATGCATTTTTCCTTAGTAGGCACCTCATCTGGTACCATATTTGCCAATCGTGTGAACTCCTCCTCATATTCCTTAACTGTTCTCCCTTCCTGGGTGAGGTCTAAAAGTTTCCACCTCATCTCGGTCTTGACGGCGGAAGGAAAGTACTTGCGATCGAACCGCACCCAGTAATCACTAATCGTCATCAAATCTTGCTCCTCAGTAGTAGTAGTGGATTCCCACCACTGGAGGGCTTCCCCTCTCAGCTTGAAGGTAGCCAAAACTTGCCTCTGAACTTCAGTGAACTCATATATACGAAGGTGTCGTTGTATGTCCTTCTTCCACTGACTAGCAATAAGCACATCTAAACTGCCCATGAACTCTGGGGAACATGCCCTCTAAAAGGACTCTCTCACTCTTTCCCTTGTAGTGGGAAACGGATAAACTGGAACTGGTGCTACTACCTAAGCTTGGGGTGGGGCCTGCTGCACCACCACTATGGATGAATTCACCGCTTGTTCAACTATTGCAGCAACCTCTACTGCGTTCATTGTCCCCTGAGTCTACGTTGTCGGCAGTTCTGGCTGGGACTGTCTGTTTCTTGGTGCACGTCGAGGAGGCATCTGAAGAAAGAAAGAATTTTATTAGTTCACAGTTATTACTAAATCTCAAATAGCTGAAGACGAAATCACAAACTTAAGATCACAATAGTCCTAAAGATAGGGCTCTATATCAAAGGACGCAAAGTTGAAACATAGTAGTTCGTACAGATCCTAAAGGACTCTAGAACGTGATGCTATGATACCACCTGTGACACCCCGACCAATTAAATATCGGGTGATCAGTCCTTTATAAAATTTAATATAGAATGTTCGGTTGGTTCATTCTTAGCATCACTATCGAAAACATAATAACCTTATTAACCACCTAATAATTAATTAAGCTAGTGTCAAAATATTTTTCTTTTTTAAAAATAATCTTTCAATTATTAATCTGAGAATATAAACATCAATCATCCACCATAACTAATTAATATAAATACTAAATCTGAATCATAAACTGAAATAGATAAGACTGGATAAAACATTCCATCTTTAAAACTCTAAATTAAGTACCATAGGAATAATAAATCCAACTGAAATGAAAAGGAAATAATCTGAATACAATCTCAAATAATTTTCTAAGGAATGGGCAACACATGCCCTAAATATAATGTCTAAACAGAACGGAAGTGAAATGATGGAGGCGTCTAATGCAAATACCTACAGCTTCCACAACAGCTGCAGCACACCAAGCAATCCAAATTTCTAAGACCGGTATCCCTGTGGCTGAGCACCTGATATAATACATATATATATATATCAAGATAGAGAAGAGATGCAAGAAACGGATCAGAGCCCTATGTGTAAAAATATTTGTTTCAGCAAGTATTTAAAATTTTCACTAAAGCAAGTGTCAAATGAATGTTAGTTCGAACTCTCGCATGAGAATCTCACCTCTCGTCTATTGTGCAAGCCTAACGTACATATAGTCTCATCAAGCCATCTGTAACACTTCTAGCTAGATAACGATTCATACTTCTTGTTATACCTCGTGGTAACAACTCGTGTTTCCCAGCTTTCCACATTATTAATACCATCATTTATAAATTTGGTTAAGTATTAACACACTAAGTTAAGTATTCACAGCTTACGTCACTTAAGGCTATACTATCCCAATAACCTACAATTATCTCACAGTATGAATAATACAAGTATATATATATATATATATATATATTCACCACTATAATACACATATACTAATATAGCACCCCAGGCTAAACCTGTAGTGCATTGCGTACTCTGCTATCATGTTCCGGTACATCTCGTACTCTAATAAGGACTGTCGGTTCGAAAGTCTCCCACGAACCATATACAAAAAACATACATAGTGGAGGCAAACATAGTTCACATACCTATGGGTCATGCACATACCTACACTCCCATAGTCAGCTGACTTATCAACTCACAAACAAGTCTTCACAGTACTATGTTTCCCAGATTCGTTCTTCACATAATTTCATCAAAACGTGATTTCTAATCTACATGCCTGGAGGGTTTCAATTTAACAAATCTCATATACAATTTACACATCCTAATTCTCCAATTTTCATCACTTTTATGAATCAAAACATGCTTAAAACATCCCTACACTAACATGATTATGATAATTGCTAAGGTACATGAAGTAATTGACACTTGCCTCGAATTAGTCATCTTATTTCTTCATGTTATTGGTATGGGTGTGTTACTTCGTCCCGATCTACACGATGGTGGTGATGGTTGTGCAAGGTGGTGTTAATCGAGCCTTCCCTCTTGAAAATCGGTTCTCCCTCACACTTTCTATGACTGTTCTTACTTTCTGTATCTCTTAACCCTAATGGACTTCTTTTGGCTAATAAAAATACTCCTAATTTTTGTCCATTAATTAAGCCCAAAAATACAATTTACCATAATGACCTCTCGGGGTGCCGGTCAGGCCTAAAATTTCTCCGGGACCCGAACTAAATACCCGAGTATACTATTATGACTATCTCGACCCTTCCAAACTCAACGGCGCACTCAAATGATCATATGAGCTACCCAAAAATAATTAATCTTTTATTCCATTAAATTAGTCCCGACACGACTCACACGCTCGTCTGACTTAATTTACTAAACTGTCGTATTTCTTATTCTTGATAATTTACCGAAGTGTGTAGTTCCATATCACATATCACATAGTAATATTCAATCAATAAGTATTAACCCTTGGGGCACTAGTTAATATTTATTTTAAATTCGAATTAATGAACAATTAAATTCTCACATTTTAATTAATTAATCTCAATTAATCCCACAATAATAATTAATCTCATAATTATTTAAATCATAAAAATATGGGGTATTACATGGTCGAACAAGGTATTCTTTGGATTAAATATGGTGGGGAAACCTAGATTTATTTTGTAATCTGGCAATGAGCATCATCGAATGCCAAGACATGGTGTTATGTTGTTGAAAAAAACTTGACTTCTTTTTTAAAGGGAGGACGAAGTAGTAGGCAAAGTCTCTGGTACAACATTTTGGGGTTAATAAAGTTTAGGTTTCTCGGTAGTAGTGAAAAAGCTTAAAGAATGGTGTTCTCATTACAAGTATTTAGAACATTGACTACAACGATGTCCAGTTTGTCCTTTTACTTTAAGGAAAAGGACATGGTAATGGTTTTTCTCTTTGAAATGTAAATACGAGATTTATGGTATGATCTACAGTAACCTGGTGTGTAGACTCGAGAATAAAAAATTAGGACTGTAACTTTTTTTAGAGGTTCCATGTTACCAGATCACTACTGAAAGGAGAGATGTTCCTAATAATGAGAAATAAGAATAAGGCGAGAGTATTAGAAATAGGGTATCTTTTTAGATTATGGTGAAATCATAAGGTAATGTAAAAGTAAATTATTTAATATACCTGATTTTAGAAGAAAAGTTCTTGGTTTCTAAATTGGTTTTGAACAGACTTTCTATTATTTTAATAATATTATTTTACATAAAGTGTGATATCTTTTATTTATTCTAGTACATTGAAAAAATAATTTATACATTATAATGTTTGTCTCACTACTAGTGCTAAATAGTTATATGCATAATGTTAATAGCTAATCATTAAAAAGAAGTTTCCTTCTTAGTTGAGCAAAACATAATTTGGTACTAATTCATAGGTTATTTTATTCTAAAAGAAATTTAAATACTAGTTTAGAATGGACAATTGATTTCATTGAAGTGGATGCTCATCTAGTCTGAATCCCGTTTAGAATGTAAAATAACCAAGGGGACTATCACGGTTAAAATCTAAAGAGTCAAAGTTGTGTTGAAAATGGTCCATTTTTATTTATGTGGTTTTATAACTATCCGGTCAGGAGGTTGTTAAGAGTGCTTCGTTAATTTCATTCATAATTACTCAAGGTATAAATATATTTTCCTTATGTACCATTTTTTTAAGCCTTTAATTAGTTCAAAATGTATAAGACTAAGGTGGTGCATAGGTGAGGTAAACTAATACAAATACTACAATTTGATTGTGGGGGTGTATACCTATTAGGAGAGTTTATGAATTATTTATCGAAGGTTAGGATTATATACTTGTTGTCTGCACTCTAGTTTAGAATCATGTAAAGAAAAGGAAAGAATGAGACACTTTTAAATATGATAAGATTTATGGTTAGTTATTCAGGACTGTAGCATTCGTATTTGTATTTTACATAAGGGATTACTATATATGTTTTGAACTTAGTTTCATCTTAACTTGTCTCTTATACTCCCATGGAACTGTGGAGTTGGTCCAAACTCAGTCTAGGACATGTTCATATCTGGTGATATGGAAGGAGCTTAAGAATTTGAAATCACGGACAAACATATGTCTCTTTTTGGTTTTCTCAAAGGTTATGAAGGTAGTTTATATCATATTCCTAAGCACAAGAAGGTCATTTATTGTATCAATGCTCAGTTCTTATAAGAGGGTTATGTAATAAACCATAGGCCCAAGAGTAAGCTAGTCCTATAAGATAAAAAGGAACGTCATATTAGTGGTGTTGTTAAATAAACCTTGCATAATGAAATACTACTTGTTATTGATAATAAACTTGTAAGGACAAATTTTCAAGTAATGTCAATTTATATGTATTAGCATTATTCCAGACAAATACAATTTAAGTCATTGATAGATTTTTATTTTTCACGATTCTCACATAGTCCATAATATGTTGTTTTGAAGACGTAACAGCCAAGCTTCAAGATAGATCATGTCTTGTTTGTTGGTGCACGCTTCTCGTCTTCATAATCACATTGCATTCCAAGATACTCTCCAATATGAACGCATAACGTTTATGGGACTAAAAAAATATTTTAAGGATGTTATTTTGTTTAAAAATGATTTTAAAATGTTAAAAAAATTTCTGAAAATTTTTAACTTCATCTATTCTAAGATAAACTCATTTTAGAGTTGTGTGGATCTTTTCCTTGATTTTAGAAGGAGCAAATGACTTTAACAGTCGTTCAAACGACATGGACATCTCGTTCTAACGAGATGGCTATATCATTCGAATGACATATACATCTCGTTCTAATGATGCACCGACTTAAAGTTTTTTATTTAAGCAAATTTCTTCTTAGAATTTCGAGTGTGCAAAACGAAAATTACAGAACAAACAATTACATTTTTCTGCACTTATTTACAAAGGTTTTTCAAGTCTAAAAATATCCTTTGTGTTTCAAGATCCAATCTTTTATATACATATGCAATAGAGATCTTGTGTTTAGCACCATCTAAAATTTGGTCATTCCTTGAACATAGTTTCATCGAGTTTTGCGATGAATAAGCGGTGGACTTTGTGTTATGAATAGTAGACGGTTACCAAAGCTACATCAGTGGATACCGAGGCACACATGGACGCGTGTGTTGTGGACCTAGTCTGGAAGGATTTCTACTTTGCACTGTTGAGGAGCGGTTGAAGCATAGAAGAGCGTCAAGGCTTGAGAGGTATCGAGTTGTTAAGTAAGTCTACTGTTTGTACTTCGTAATATCGTATCATAGTGATTGTATAGCTTAGTCCATCCGAGGTTTTTTCCCTTAGTGGTTTCCTCGTACATCGGCGTTGTGGGCATTATTTTATTTTTCTTGCTTAATCACCTAGATGCATGTTTAGGATTAACAAGATAAAATTGGATTAAGTAAAATTGGTTCACAAAATTGGTGTGAATTAAAATTTGAAAAAGTATGTTTTTTTGAAAAAAATTATTTTCACCTAAAGCACACAAAGAAAAAGGGGCCTACAAATTAATATCAGAGCTAGAAAACATTTTTTTTATTGTGTGTGATCCATTGTGTTTGTAGGTATGAATTTTGGAAATTTTGATGCGTTTAGAACTACTATTTTTATGGCACTAATTATGCTTATTAGAACATGCGAATGAAAAGTGAACTTAAAGCTATTGATGAGCATGTTTGGTTAGTAGTAGAAAAAGGGTGGTCACCACCAGTCAGGAGAGATTGTGAGGCCACTGGTTTAAATGGACTGAAGTTGAACATATACTTACACTTTATAACTCTAAGGGTTCGTTTGGAAATCCAATTCCAAGCCATGGAAATGGAATTCGAAGGCCAATTATAATTCCACGGAATTAAAATTGGCCTTTCAATTCCAATTCCAAGTCTTGGAATTGGGCTGCCAAACGGACCCTAAAGGTTAAAATGTTATTTCCTCGTTTGTCACCCCAGATGAGTATAATCGTATTATGATGTGTGAGACTTCGAAAGAGGCGTGGGATATTTTTTTCACTCACTCATAAGGGAACTAGCACGGTTTGAGAGTCTAAACTTCAAAGCCTCATTACCCAATTTAAGATAATTAAAATGTTAGAGAGTGAGATATTTGATGAGTTTTATACTAGATTGTCCCATATTGTCAACTCATCGTTTGACTTGGAAGAGACAACACCCGATAATTGAGTAATAAATAAAATATTAAGATCGTTGCCTAGTAAATTTGATCAAAAAGTGGTCGTTTTAAACTCCTTGGGTATGCTTGAATCAATGAAAATAGAAGATATTGTAGGTAACTTACAAACCTATGAACTTGGCTTGTTTACCTCCAATCAGGTGCCAAAGAAAGAAAAGGGAATTTCTTTGAAAGACCAAAAGTAGGAGACTAAAGTTTCGAATGATGATTCTAACACCAATTTTGAAGATGTAGCTTTGTTGACAAAGAAGTTCAAAAATTTTCTTAAGTTTTAAAAGCAATAGAAAGATGCCTAAAGACTTAAGAAATTCAAGAACAAGAAGGCGAATCATGTGCCTAAAAATAGAAGTGAGAATGATAAGAGGGATGATTCGGATAGGTGTTTTGGTTGTCAGGATTATGTCCATAAGGTAGAGAAGTGACCCACTAGACTTAAGAAGGAGGGAAAGAAACCGATAGCATATAATGTTACCTTAAGTGATAGTGAACCGAAAGAGGGAGAGAGTTCCCTCATTGAGCGCAACTTTGTAGCTTTTATGGCATGTCAAGTGAGCGAAGACGATAAATCTTCTCATGAAAATACTCATGTGAATGACACTTCTGAGGTTGTTTTATGTAAATCCCAAGTGAGTGAGGATGAAACTAATGAGGAGGAGGAGAAAGATGTTAGAGAGTTACAAGTTTCCTTTAATGGTTTAGATGAGGAAGCGATAAAGGTGAAAAAGGCTAACTTGAAATTGCAAGCTAAGTTGAAAGAGTGTGCCTTAAAAAATAATGATGCATTGATTGAGGATCTTAGGTCACCGGAGAAGACTCTTTGGGAGAAACTAGAATACGTTGAGAGTGAGAAAGATAGTTTTCTTGGTTTGATGGAGGATTTGAAGAAAAAGATTCTAGAGTTTGAGGAGTCTATGCTTGAGTTTAGGATTAGTGAACTTGAGGAGATATTGAGAGACTCGAGTAAGGTGAAGTTTGATTTGGAGGCAAGGTTAAAAAAGTTGGATAGGATTTTAGTTACCGTCCAAATCATGGATGATAAGTGTGGTATAGGCTTTGATGATCGTATTGCACCCATTCCTAAAGTCAATACCAATCGTGTGAGAGAGCCTACTAGGAACGTTAGGAGAGGTCCACATTTAGGTCACATTCCTCATCGTGTTCTCACTTGCACTCATTGCGGTAGGAAGGGTCACCTTAGATGTTATTTCTATTACCTTAAAAATGCTCCTAGGAAGTTTAAGAATAAAGTTATTTCGGTTCCAAAATCCCCCATGCGTCATTTCACACCTACTTAGGTTATGAATCAGACTTAGTGGCTTTAGGAACTAAACTTCATGACTCTTGTTTGCTTTTACATTATACTTTTCATGTTAAATCTAAAGGATGATTCTGATAGCCATGTTTGTCATTCGCTAGTCTTTGCTTCATGATATATATCTTACTAGTGTTATAACATATGTATCTCTTTGTATTATTTTTTTCATTTAGTTGAGTCTTATTTGAAAAATACAAAAAGATTTTTTGTTTTATATATTTTTAAGAAAATACAAAAAGATTTTATTTTTTTAGCCAAAAATATTTTTTAAAAAATACAAAAAGATTTTCGATTTATTTTTGTGTCATGAGTTTTCATATTTGATATGGCATATTGGTATACTTGGGCCCCCATCATTTCATTATCTTTGTGTCTAGGACATTTGATCATAATTATAAATGCTTAGAATGATCATGACCATTTATCAATGGGCTTGTTTCAAAGTTGATTTGCATTTGGAGTCGACTTTGTATATATATCATCGCACTCACATGCACGAGTTTATATGAATATTTGACTTCTCATGCGTATTTGAGTTTAGTGAGACATTATCCTCTCAATTTTATCATCTATGTGTAATAAGACTTAAAAGGAGGTGTGCATGTAAGAACCGTTTGCCGTGAGTATTTATATTACTTAAATTGAAAAAAAAAGATGAGTTTTTCACGAGAAATGATTGCGAGAGAATAATAATCTCATCGTAAAAGCCACCGTTTAAAAGAATCCAAGATAAAATTACGGCAATAAAAAGAAACATATGCCAAAATGGGGCCAATAGGACTTCTATAAGGTGAGAAACGTAGAAACCTCAAAAGAGCTAGAAAGAGAAAATATGAATATATGAAGGTGTTTGGATGGAAAATAACAACGAATTTGCGCCATGAATCCTAATGTTGAAAAATCGTGTCATGACGCTATCGTTTTTTGAATCGTCGAAATTCCGAAATTATGTGCGTGTTATTGTTTAGTTCAATATGCTCAATATATTAAATGTCACATATGGCTAAAACTTAGTTTGATGACATTTAGCTATTACTTAGAGCGTCTTGATCGTTTTGATATATTTAAGTTTTGATTCATTTGTTGTAGTTCATGCCCATTCATTCTATATCCATGTTTGAGCACATTGATACTATGTTAGTATGAAACTAATACTTGTTTTATTTTTCTATTTTGAGTCTGTTTTGCTACTTTTTAATTTTTCAGTTGTTGTTTTCATGAAATATTTTCACTGGGCAAATCCTACATATTTTAGAGATGGAAAATAAAAGTTTTTGAAGTCGTTTAAATGAATTCTGGATGTCGTTCGAAGACTGCATCGCGTGACACTAGAAACGAGATGGAAAAAATAAAAACAAGTATATGTTTTTGGTCCAACATTTGTTTACTAAATCATATCTTGTATTTTTTTTTGGGTTTACGGGATGGAATTTAGGTCATTTGGTTTGACGGCCTGGTTTAGGCATTTCATCCTTTTGGTTTTGTTCCGGAATAGCCAAAGGTAGAGATTTATAAGGACAAATTTCCAAATAGTGTTAATTTGTATGTATTAGCATTATTCTGAACAAAATCCAATTTGAGTCATAGAAAGGTTTTAACTTATCACGATTCCCACATAGTCTATGACATTTTTTTGAAGATGTGGCGGCCAAGCTTCAAGCTAGATCATGTCGTGCTTATTGGTGCACGTTTCACATCTTCGTATCACATTGCATTCCGAGATAATCTCAGGTATGAACGCATAATATTTATGGGATTCAAAAAATGTTTTAAGGATGTTACTTTGTTTGAAAATTATTTTAAAATATTAAAAAGGGTTTTAAAAAGTTTTAACTTCGTTTATTCTCAGAATTTCGAGTGTGCAGAACCAAATTTACAGAACAAATAGTTACATTTTCTGCACTTTTTTACAAAGATTTTTCAAGTTTATAAACATCCTTTGTGTTTCAAGATCCAGTCTTTCATATACATATGCAATAGAGATCTTATGTTTAGCACCATTTGGGGTTTGTTCATTCCTTGAACATCGTTTCGTCGAGGTTTGCAATGAAGAAGAGGTGGACCCCGTGTTTCAAATCATGAACGGTTTCCAAAGCTGCATCGGTGGATACCGAGGCACATGTGGACTCATGTGTTATGGACTTGGCATGGAATGATTTCTGCGATGCACTGTGGAGGAGCGGTTAAATCATAGAAGAGAGCTAATTCTTGAGAAGTATTGAGTCGTTGAGTAAGTCTATGGTCTATACTTTGTAATACCGTATCATAGTGATTGTCTGGCTTGGGTCGTTTGAGGTTTTCTCCCTTATTGGTTTCCTCGTACATCGACGTTGTAGACTTTACTTTATTTTACTTGCTTAATCACCTAGATGCATGTTTAGGATTAACAAGATAAAATTGGGTTAAGTAACATTGGTTCACAAAATTGGTGCGAATTAAAATTTGAAAAAGTTTATTTTTTGGACAAATTATTTTCACCTAAAGCATACATAAAAAAGAGGCCTACAACACTACTTCATGTTAGTGGTAGTATTATCGATGATTAAGATACACATGTAACTTATACTTGATAAAACGTGGTTCCACATCATAGTGGGAGCGTCACGAAACATCTTGACAGGTTAGTGCTTTGGTGATCATTTTGATAAGATCCCCCAAAAAAGATGAATCGTGTCCTTGGAACCACAACGAGACATTCTAAGACAAGGACATCTATCTTTGACTTAAGACTATGAGCACTAAGATGGATTCAATTTATTTGAATCATGTTTAGGGGACTTGTAGACTTATTGATGGGATAAAATCCATCAAGAAAGCAAATTGTGTAAGATTAGCATATCTGTTTTTGGATTTAACCGAACCTCGAAGTCTTAAAACATTCGGTTTTATCGGGTAATCAATATTTTAATTTTGATTAAAGATCGAATAATACTTGTTTATATACGAAGCATGAAGGAAATGTGGTGTAATTTCCAGTACATTATGTGGATGGCATTCTCCTAACTGGGAATAAGGTGAATATATTATCTTACATGAGATTGTTGATGTCTATCTAATTCGACCTAAAGAATTTATGAAAACCCAAGAACTTGCTTTTAATCAAGATTTTACTTTATCGTACAAAAAAGAATGTTGGGCTTATACGAATTTAATTATATTGATGTTGTACTCATAATATTGGAATCGATATTATAGGAAAGGTTCTTCCTTTCAAGTATGAAATCACTTTATCTTGATATTGGTTTCCTAAAATACTTTATCAGATAAAAGGGATGAGAAATATACCTAATGTTTCGATGGTGGAAAGCCTCGTGTATGTTATATTGTGTACTAGAACAAATATATTGTTTGTCGTTGGCATGGTCAGTAGATTTTAGTCTGATAGTCTTATACCGCTAAGGTGCAAACACTTATTTTTCAATCAGATAAGGATTTCAAGTTTTCTACCTCAGAATATGAGATTACCCTAGGAGGTGGGGATATAAGTTGGAGGAGCGTGAATAAATCATGTGTTGCTAACTCCACTAAGGAGGTCTAATTTAATTCCTCTTCGGAGGAAAATAAAGAGGTTATATATCGTAGGAACTTCCTAACTAACTTAAGTGAGGTTCCTTCAAGTTAAGTTATTACACTCTATTGTGCTTGTATTGGAATGATTTAAAGTTTGAGAAAAAACAAAACCCATAAAAGGGGTGAAGTACATTGAGCATAGGTTTCACCTAGTTAGAGTGATAAGTTTATGACGAAGGTTGTAACAGATACCCCTCAATTAATCCTTTTACATGTAGGTCTATAATAATAACGAGTGGATGGGTTCGGATTTGAATGCATTGGTACATGGCTTTAATACTATGTGGGATATTGCTGGGATTTTATTATTAAAACTATATATGTCGCTTACTTTTCAGCAAAGATATGTCAGTTCATTTTATAATAAGAATTATATTTGTGGGAATGGCTTATATTTATGGTTAAATGTATTAAATACCATATCGATCAATTGGACTTATTAGGAATTCTGATGAATTGGGTTCATTCTGATCATGGAAGATTAGAATTCAAGTTCTAGTAAATAGTGCATTGCCATCCTATCATAAAAAATGCAAGTGAAATTCTAGTAGTTTATCTCAAACTACGGTAACCTATTTGATAGTTCGAAAACTTTTCTAATGGTTTTAGGAAACTTTTCCAATGGTTCAAAGAGGATTGCGATCGGTACATTCACTATTATATTGAATAGGACCAAGGGTGAGATTCAAGTCTAGGTCCTTCCTAGATTAGACTTGAACATTCTCATAGATTTGAAAAGGGTTTATAGGTTATTAATCCCAAGGGTTATGAGGATTGTAATGCTTGCACAATTATTTCTTTTATTATTATGGGTACGATTCATTCATAATTGGATCTACATATCCGCAAATTGGGCAATTGTTATGTGAGCAGGTTTGAGATCATAATTTGAAGGAATTTGCCTCCAAAAAAGATTTTGGATTGTGATATCCCCTTGATAGACCTATAAGTTTTGATTCTATAAGTAAGTCTGGCCAATGGATTTATATCCGGTAGAGCATCAAATGAGTTAAGTCTGAGAATCAAAGGATAAATAAGAAGTTGGTTAAAATCAATTAGCGACGAATTGATTAGACCAAGGAGGTATTATATGCTTAACACGGGGAATCATATTATGTACCAAAATAACTTTTCAAACAAGACCTCATTATTCCTAGTGATTTTGAGATAATTAAATTGGAGTGCAATTATGATTATTTACTCGAATTAATCGCAATTAAATGGAAAATAAAATAAATTACGGGGATATAATTAGGATTTCTGAGTACTTATTTGGAAGTCAATTTAATTATATTAATTTTGGTTGTCTAGTATATCCCATTACCCAAGTAGTAGGCCTAGACTCTCTACGAATCAAGTTTAGCCCAATACTCTGTCTTCACCACGCCATAAATCGAAAATCGTCACAGTTTTGGACCCTGAACTTGGGCCACTGTCATGGATTAAGGTCATAACCATTTTAACGGTGATCGTCTTGAGGTTCACAGTCCAAAGTCATGAACCTAATAAGGTGTCATGATCCAATGCGTAACTTCAACATTGAGGGACTGGACACGATTTATGATCACGACCCGGTGGTCACGGCTCAAAATCGTGACCCCAGTACTGACCCAATTATCGTGGTGTTTTAGTAGTCATGGTACTAAACCGTGACCGCAAAAGGGGGTTCCACTAATGATCATGAGTCAAAACCGTGACCAAAATGATGACTAAATTGAAAAAAATAATATCTAGTCACGATTTTTACCACTTTGGTCACCATTTTTCAAATATTTTACCAACTGATTTATAAACCGTGACTAAAAGAAGATTAACCGACTAAAAAATATTACCGGTTTGGTCACGGCATAGCACCGTGACCATTTTTTTTAAAATAAAATTTAATTTTCTGCATCCAAAAAAAACTTGTAAATATTTTCAATCATGTATGTATTCCCACAAATAAATATTAATCCATCAAATTGTTCAACACAAGTTAACTAATTGGGGCGGGAATTTAATGCATCAAACAAAGAGATAAGTGGAACTGTGACATCTACGTCATGCTCATGGGAACCTAACCTTCATACACATTGTTTTCACGTCTATCAGGATAGGTAAGTCGACTCGGTATGACATCTCAATTGAATCAATCAATTTCTTATACCAACATGCTCAAAAAGGATGGCTCTATACAAACAACCAATCCATCATTTCTAGCTTCATCTAAATAAGTTCAAAGTTTTCCAGAAAATATTTTTAATCTCCCATAACCATATTATCAAGATCAAACACCTATAGTTAAGATTTTTCAAAAGATATGCAAGCAGTCATTGGATGCTTGCAAGTCAAGACTGTTAGGTTGATTGTTCCTATCAAACACCTATAGTTAAGATTTTTCAAAAGATATGCAAGCAGTCATTGGATGCTTGCAAGTCAAGACTGTTAGGTTGATGGTTCCTATCAAAGGGACATAAAGCTCTGACATCTGAAGAACTGAGGAGAATGATTTCTCAAACCTGGAATCTACAAAATCATTAAAGACTCACACCTGGTATAAAACCAAAAAAAAAAAAATTAAAGACTCACACCTAAAGGAAAATGCTTTTATAGTCACCTTTTCGAATCTCTAGAAGATATGCAACGTGTATATGGATGATAGGTCCAAGCCGTTTAAAGTTATATTTTTTCCGTCCTATTCATTGGTATCCCAATTTCAATCCATCAGATTTCATTTCATCATATGCTCATGTTTGTATTCATCGTTTGGATCTTCCAGATGATTTTTGGCATCCTAGACTTCTCTTTAAAATGGCACGTGCTGTTGGGATTCCTATCCGAATTGATTTGGCCATATTGGATAAAGAATATAGTTTGTGTGCGAGAATCTTGGTGGAGGTAGATTTCTCATTTTCTCTTCCTAAGGTTATTATAGAGGACTTAGAGAATAAAAAAAATTCCTATTCATATCATTTTTTAACACACTCTAGACTATTGTGATTTATGTGGAACTATTGGTCATTCAATTTCTACCTGTAAGAATTTAAAAGTTCATCCAAATTACAATACCCACTAACCGAAGATGATGATAATAACTGATGTTAGACTTGTTAGTCATGCTCCATAAAAAACGTTTCCTGGATAGGATAGTGTTGGATCCAAATGCTAAACCCAGAATCCATAATCTCGTTACAGTTGGGAGCGTTCACAAGTCCAAAAATTTTGGCTGGAAATTTGTCGAGATATTTGAGTAGGTCCCAAGTATCCAGAATGAGTTGTTAAGTGAAGATTATTCTGAGATTCCAAATTTTCACCAATTCCCTAATATTGTCCACACAGATAAGGATTAGTTTGAAATTTTAAAATTCAAACTCCTCTAAGACTACCCATATAGAGGCCTCTGATATGGATATTACGGCTACAACTGTTTACCCAACAACTTCGGTATACAAAATTTCAGATAATATGGAAGGTCACTTGGTGAAGTTAGGTACTGTTAAGGATAATGATAATTACAAGTTAACTCCTCCAATAGTGATGAGATGCCAACTTTTGAGGATATTCCAAATCTAATTGTTTCAGAAAATTCATATCCAAGTTCAAAAACCACCGACATTCAAAATGATAATTTAGTAATTGGTGAAGTTAGTGGGCTAACTCATGTTAAAAAAATCTCTAGTCTAATCCAAGGAAATCAGAAAGAGTCTATGTCGTATGAAAAGGATGCAAATTAGAAAAGCCCAGAGGTTAATTTATTTTTTGAGATTCCTAATCCTAATATAATCCCAGTTGGTCAAAAAATCAGGAAATTCCAATCTCAAATCATCATCTCAGCAATTCCTTTGAAGTTTTAAGTAACATTAAAAATGACACAAACGTCATTCATGATATGGGGGTTGGAGAAGATCAAAATCTAAAGGGGGTAACTAAAAATGTCAATGGTTCTTCACCTCATTCTTTTACGACTTTAAGTTCTAAAAAGAAATTGGCCCTTAAAAATATAATTTAAGGTTTTTCGCTACTCGACCAAAATCTCATAAATTTCCGTAGTCCAAAGTGTAATGGGGATTTCTATAATTCCCATTATTTTATTTTATTTTAGTGTTTTCTCTCATTTTCTTTCTAATCTTTACTTTGGCACTTGTAAGAGCCCCCAGGAGAGGTTATTTCTCCTATTTGTTTATAAAAAAAAATCTAGTTAAAAAAACACAAATTGGCTAATTGTTAAGCCATTGACTAATCCATAAATAAAAAATTAATAATATAACAAAAATTAACTAACTATTAAACCATAAACAAGATGCAACTAAATCCTAAATGTGTGTATTGAAGTAAATCCATTGTCGTCTCTTTTTTCCCCATCTAGTACTTAGGCTCTTTTTTGGGCCCTTTTTAGTGGGCATCTATGGTTGTGATGATGAGGAGTTTACTTTAATTGGAGTCGTGGGTCTGGGAGGTCAGAACGGAACATTTGTCCTGTTCTTTACCATATCTACAATAAACATGAACAAGTAATTGAACTCAGTTTATATCAATTTAACTCGGTTGATTGAATAATTGAAATCAGCTCACTCCCAAATAAACTCAGTTAATATATCAAACTGATAGAATTAAGCTCAATTTATAAATCAGTTCAACTCAGTTTATACATCAGTCCAATTGAATTCATCTCAGTTTATATATGAGTTAGAACTCATTTTATATATCAATCCTAAACTACGTATGAGTTCACATATCATCTTACATATAAACCAAACAACATTTCAATCACATCATTGCATTTCAGTGCCAAAGCAAATCAATTCCAAACTAGTACATATATAAGTTCTAAACCCAAGAAAATTCCAAACCAGTGACTCTCATTCTAAATACCATTTCGAATAGTGAATTACAAAACATTCCAAATACCAGTGCATTCTAAATACCATTCCAAATAGTGAATTACAATACATTCAAACACAGGGAAATATAAATGAATTCCACCAAAGAGAATTCAAAATAGTAACTCAGCATTGTGCATATATTGAAACATAAGTGCATTTTAAATTTACATATGCGACCTCAAAACAAGATAAACACACAACCGAACAATAAAAAAAATTAGATTCTCTTCACCATTAGTACAGTTTTTTCGTAATTTCCATCGAGAACAAGACTATGTCTATTGAAACTACTATCATTTATGGGGATAACACTATTGGAAGACTCGATTTTTCCACATGTTGAATTCATTGACGATGTGCAAATCGTTCCACAGGAAAGTCCATTATACTCAGATGTTACTCATCCAAGTCATTTATCCCATCTAGTGGTACACCCATCCTACACTATTGTTCTTATTCGAACGTGTCACTTTAACATTCAACAACCCACCACATTCACAATTTATCTATTTTACCTTAAGTTGTAGGTTGATGGTTCCACTCGATGGATTCGGTGACGACATTTTCAAGACATACTAAATTGCGAATTGTGGTATAAATCCCGTTTTTTGGAAATGTTGAAAATTATGTGAACACTCTAAATTAGTAATTCTTGTATAAGCCCCTTTTTTGGATTTTTTTATTTATGAAAATAGATTTGAACGTACAGGTGAAAATAGAGAACTAATTATATTAATAGAATATTCACAAATATATAAAATACAAGGGTTATTCCAATGCATACGTTACAAATAGGATTTCAAACAAGGGTTAACTAAATAACAATAAAATAATGTTTCAAATTTCATTTAAATTAAATTAAAATGATCCTACAAATTGGGTTTGTCATCAAAGGAAGACTGGAACTTTGTAGGGGCTTTTAATGCGTCTGCTTGAGTAGTCAGATCCTTTGGTGCATGCATAACAACAAACCAATTATCATCATTTATGCACTTCGAGTTGAATACCGTCTTAATGATATAAAAGGCATAAATAAAAGGCTCATCGACAATGAAATCTTTATTCTTCATATTAGATAAGTCAACCATGAAAAGTTTTGAGGCATGATCAACATTACAACAATTCGTAGTGTCCTCAACCTTCACTCAATCACAATAAAGGATGATTTCATTCAAATCTAAGTAATCAAGTTCCAGAATTTACTGGACGATGCCATAATAGGTCAGCACAATATCCTTTGGATTTTTATTTCATTTACTAGAGACACAAGAAGTCGAGGCAGAAATTGAAATTCTGTTGTTTTGCGTTAATAGTTTTTCCTTACATGGGTATGAGAGGAAATCAAAACTTTTAATGGGGAATTTTTAAACTCCTTCGCACCGAAATGAAAACCTTGAAGAGAAATCACCTCTTTTTGAAAGATGTATTTATTAATGAATTTGTATTAGGGCATGTTCTACAACACATACATAAATAACTGCAACAAAAGAGGTGGAAATTACCTCTTTTGATATCCATGCCCTAAAATCATTCATCGTCCAATTTCTCTTCTGATTTCTGGAAATTTCTCCCTCATACTTCCAAAACGTGTTCATGAAATTTTAGAGTTTGGATGGTAATATAGAGAATATAGATAATGAAACAAAAATAACTTATATATGTAGCTACTTACTCTCTTCAATCTTCAGATTCATCTTGCAATTCGAATAAACAATGGGTTACTTCCTCCTAGTGCAGATTTGTGAGTTTCACCCCTTTAGGGCTCTCAAAAGGCAATTCATCCTCAAATGCATCAGGTTCCTCGGCCATTAGTCCTTTACGAGGATTGAACGTCCTAATCCATCATTTTGACATATGTTTCCCAGTGTATAACAATGATTCTGCTGTTATATATTCTTCTGCAATTGACCCTCTAGTCTAATGTGTATTCTTAAAGTAATCTTTAAAGCTTTTTTATCAAGCACTCGAAAGGATACTGTAAGAGAAAAAATTATAATTTCTCATAATTTTTTCATCATATTCTGTTACACATCTATATCATCATATAATTTCTTAGGAGCTTCAATCAAAGACAAGCTAGTGACCAAATGCGACAATCGAAGATCGAATAGTTGAGATCATCACTAGAATCATCAAAGAATTCATATGGGGTTGATTTTTTGTAATCATTATGTTATAGGGTATTTTGAAAGTGATTGCAATAAAAATATTTTTCAAATGTTTTTTAAATAAAAAATATCTTAAGGCATCTTGTTAGAACGAGATATGAAGGGTCATTCGAACGAGGTTATTAATCTCGTTGGATATCAAATGAAGCTTCAAATGAAACATTTTTATCATCTCGCTGGGATGTTAAGCATTTTTACACATATTTTGTGATCAAACACTTTGGATTTCCAAATCCAAACTCTTTGGATGTTTTGTGATCACTTTATCAAACCTTGAAAAATACATTATATGTTCATGTCTTTGTGGAGTTGATTCTTCACTGCTCAAGATAGGAAAGGAGTTTCTTGAGGCTGATCAGTGGACAATGAGGCGAGTGGAGCTTATTGTGGGGTGTTGTTGGATCTGCATTGCTTTCTGTTTTCAACAAGGAAGGTCACATAAGTGTAATACTTAGTGGAGTCTAAGTCTTTCTGTGTCATTTTGTAATGCCTTAGTTGTAATAGTGCTGAAAAAGGGATTTTCCCCAAAGGTTTTTCTCCTCATATCCTCTATTACTGTTTTTTTTATTCGATTTAGATTCACTATCTTGCATGTTTAGTTTCACCTAACTAATCAATATAAAATTGGATTAAATTTAATTTCCCTTGTTTCTGACCTAATTTACGAATTCTACTTTTAACCATATAATCAGACCACTCTACAAATTTCTCAAATTGGTATCAGATCTTTTTTCTACAAGTTATTTAGATAAATCATGGGGGTTATATGGAGAATTCATATAATAGGCCACATTTGTTTGATATCATCAATTGTGATTATTGGAAATCTCAAATGAGATCGTCTCTAAAATCGATCAACGAGCCTGTTTAGCTTTCTATTGAAAGGGGGTGGACTCCTCCTACTGTGACTAATGAAAATGTCATTAACCTGAGGGCAGTCATAATTTGGACTCAATATTATTTTAAATTGTGTAATTTCAACTCTCATGATTTGAATGTTATTTTTGGTGCAATTACACCTAACAAATTTCATCGTATCATGACATGTACCACATCTAAAGAAGCTTGGGATATCCAACAGGTCACACATAAAGGTACCAATGTTATTAAAGCTTCTAAGATTTAAAACCTCACCACGCAAGTTGAGACTATACACAAGCTTGAAATTTTTGATGAATTTTATGCTCGTATGTCTGATATTGTGAATTATTGTTTTAATTTGGGTGAGCAAATTCCAAAAATGAGAGTTGTTAATAGAATACTAAGATCTCTCATATCTTGTTTTAGTTAAAAAGTTACCATCCTTAACTCTTTCAGAATTATAGACATAATTCTAGAAGAACTCATAGGTGATCTCCGAACTTACAAATTAGACACATTCCCCAAAGACTAAAAGAAAAGGGGAAAAGGAATGGATGTAAAAGCTAAATAAAAAAAGAGGATATTTTGTACTCTGATTCTGAATTTGATCAAGTTGATCTTGCCCTCTTTACTAAAAATTCAAAAACTGACTCAAATTCAAGAAACAAAATTCATCTAAATTAGACAAAAAGTTTTAAGAATATAAATATTATAAAGCGGGTAAGAAAATTTTTTAGAATGATCAAAAGAAAGCTACATGTGAGTATCATAAGAAAGATGAATCGGACAAGTGTTATGAATGTGAGTGATATGCCCAAGTATAACCTCGGCCCAGAGATACCTACCTCGGCCAAGATGATGGCCGAGACATTGATCGACCCTATGAGGGGCAGGGGCCCACGATATCATCCCTCGGCCAGACCTACCTCGGCCCAGGCCGACACTACCATATACACTTCCATGGACACTACGTCTGGGAATAGCAACCTCAAGTATCTGGGAATAGCAACCTCGGCCAATAGTAGGCCGAGGTGACAAGGAGCCCTGATCATCTTCAACATGGAACTAGTCCTACCTCGGCTTGGGCCGAGGTGACGAGAAGCATTAATAATCATCAGAATGTATATGTCCAACCTCGGCTCGGGCCGACCCCAGCATATGTCTCGGCTGATATCAGGCCGAGACTCCTTATGACATTTCTCGGATTGAACGGACATCAAGCCTTTACAGCTCGGCCTCTCCCAGGCCGAGGTCATTCACCAACATGACTGCCGAGCATCTATTGACATTTGGATAAGGACACCTGGGCACCGATCAGTTGTAACAAGATTATTCTCCACACATGGGGAGAATATTTCATCATCATTCCTTACATGTGACAGTGACAGATGGCACTCCCGCATTGGTGAGGATACCACACACATGCTCATTGCATGCAAGGGGGGTACATTACTACCCCTTGGTACTATATATAGGGGTCATCCCCTACCTTGCAAAAGGATCCAGTTATCAAATCCTAGCTGAAACTCTGTCTAAATATACAGTAGAGAGAGAGAGCTTGAGATAATTGTATTCATGGCCATTAGTGCCTTCATTCAGTGATATTACTCACACACTCACAGTGGACGTAGGCCAGATTGGCTGAACCACTCATATTCCGGTGTTGATTCCTCATATTCTCACCTCATTCTCTTATCTCTTTATATAGCTGTGCTACCATTGTTATTCATATATCGAGCTTGGAAACACCTCAGCTGGTGGTGCTAATTCTTAGCATCATCATTTTGGCGCCGTCTGTGGGAACGAGAAGCTATCTCTTCCCCTTTTTCTGCTTTACCTCACCGGAGACTCTGTTGGTGAACCAGGAACCACCCCTTGTGTGGAGTTGTTTCACCATTGAAAGAGGTCCTTTAAGGTATTAAGCTCACCTGCTACTCAAGATATATACGGTTAACATATGGCACCAGACTTGCCACCGCCTCTTCCGCCGCCCGGAGGTGGAGGGGCTAGCTCCAGTCATGCTCCTCCCCAGTTCGAAATGGCAGAGGTGGCAGCAGCCTTGAAATCTCTGGCTGCAAAACAACAAGCGATGAAGGAGCAATTTGTCCAGCTCGGCCAAACCATGATGATGAGGCCACCTGGAGTCTCACCGGATATGATCACTCTGGCGACGGTTCATCCACAACCAGACGCCAGGGGACCACCCCAGGCACCGATGAAGGACCAACCTGCACCTCGACGGAGGAGAGACGTTGCTGACCCTAGGCGCTTGCGCCTGGGGAGGCAAGGAAACCCTTGCCCAGAGGACAGGTATGATGACCTAGGAGCTGAAGAGGCCCTCGAAGACTGCTGGGAGCCGTATGAGGTGTCAGATAACACCATACGACCCCTTAGGCAGAGTCAGGGATGTGTCGGCCAAAGAAGAGAAGAGGCCCAACAAAGAGGGTCGGCTTTCGACAGATTGAGCAGAGGGTCGGCCTTCGAGAGGCTGGGCCCAGTCAATGACCTAAGACAGAGGCTATCGAGGTCAAGGAGTGCGGCAGGCTCTCAAAGAGGGAATAGGTAGGCTCGGCCAAATCAAGGCCGACCCTTGGAGAGAAGAGCCAGGGAGCAGAAAGAGGTCAACAGTCAACGGGTCGTGGCTGGGGAACCCTCTGTCCATCGCAGATAGGTGGCACGGGATAACCTCGGCCAAGTTGATGAGAGAAGACCCTGGAATGACTCAATCCAACGTCTCGAGGAGAAGATAGGGGACCTCATAAAGAGCGGGGACCCATTACAGAGGGGCTACTCGGAGGGCTCCCCGTTTGTAGCTAGGATAGTGGGGTTCCTAACCCCGGCTAAGTTCAAGCCTCCTACAGTGACTCCTAAGTATGATGGCAACACTAACCCAGTGCACCATATCGAGATGTATCAGTCGGTGGTAGATATTTACTCGATACCCGATGAGATGAAGTGCAGGGCCTTCTCAGGAACCTTGACAGGGGCAGCGCACAGCTGGTTCACCTCTCTTCCGAAGAACTCGATCGAGAACTTCAAAGGCTTAGCTGAGAAGTTCATCCACAACTTCTACTTCGGGGTAAGACCTCAAAAGAAGACTACCCACCTCCTATATGTCAAACAGGCTAAGGGTGAAAGCCTAAGAGACTACATAGGAAGATTCAACAAGGAGAAGTTGGAGGTGGAGGATTACGAAGAGAGCATAGCCATGACCGCCCTTATAGGAGGCCTCCAGAAGGGAAAGCTACTATGGAAGCTGGCGAAAGACCCTCCTAAGTCTATAGCAGAGCTTCTGGCAACCGCGGGAAAAGTGATGAATGCGGAAGAGGCAATGGCCGCCAAATATGAGGAGGAGAACCGTGGTAGCACTGGGAAGTCCCAGGGCAAGAAAGAGGGGAAGAAGAGGTCAGTAGATGACAAGTTCGCCCATTACACTCCTCTGACTGTGAGCTATGAGCACATCCTTAATGAGATCAAGACTGACCGGACTTTGAGGTGGCCAGAGAAATTGAAGGCCCCACCACATAAGAGGAATAAAAACCTCTGGTGTGAGTTCCATCAGGATCACGGCCATGTCACAGATAGATGCTTCTCTTTAAAGGATGAGATCGAGAAGATGCTGAAATCTGGGAAGCAGAGAAGGTATGTGGATGGCAAGGCCCCAAAGGGTGGAAGAGAAGACCCTAAGAAAAGAAGAAATGACCAATGCCATGGCGATATCCCGGCCAGAAGGGACGATGTCTCAGAGGGAGATGACCCGTATCTCCCGCCAAAGGATGATAACACCCCGGTGAAGAGGGTGGGAATGATCTCCTTTGGTGTTAGCACCATATGTGGGGGATTCGCAGGAGGTGGCTCTGAGGTAGTAGACAGGAAGGCTCATGTAGCAGAGGCCAAGTCAGTGGCCAAGCCTGAGGTTGTAAATCTAACATCTTCTGATGCAGTACAGAAGAGAAAGAAGGTAGACATGGACACCCTAGTGGTGGGATTCTCCAGACTTGACTTCAAGGGCATCTTAGCCCCCCATGATGGCCCTTTAGTCATAACAACAAGGGTGCATGGGTGCGATGTAGGGAGGATCCTCATAGATGGGGGCAGCTCAGCAGATGTGATGTTCTGGCCTTGTTTCAAGAGCTTGGGTCTTAGCAGGGCAAGGCTGGTGCCCTACCATCACCCATTGATAGGCTTCAGTGGTGAGAAGGTACACCCATTGGGCATGTATGAAATGGATGTACGGATGGGAGATGAGTGGACTAGGAGGCTGACCAAGAAGATAAACTTTTTTGTTATGGACAAAAATGTCTTCTCTGCCTACAACCTCATCATCGGAAGAGTGACCCTCAAAGAGTTTGAAGTCGTGCCGTCGACGGTCCACCAGATGCTAAAATTCCCGACTCCTTATGGGGTAGGGGAAGTGCAAGGGGACCAGACCACGGCGCGGGAGTGTTATTTCAACTCGGCCGAAGAGAGAGAGGCCCATAAGAGAACAACCGCCACTTACAGCATTGACACTCTTGATCCCAGAGACGAAACAAAATTGAAGAAGGGCGAGGCCGCAAAAGAGGTAGAATCCATCGTCCTCAATGAGGACGAGCCGGAAAAAATTGCCCAGGTCGGCAAGGCCCTGGAGAAAGGGATCAAGGAAGAGCTGATAAACTTCCTCAGGAGGAGGCAGAGCATCTTCGCGTGGAGTCACGCAGACATGCCTGGTATCGACCCTGAGATCATGACCCACAAGCTCAACGTGGACAGAGATGCTAGGCCTATTAAACAGAGGCGAAGGGTCTACTCCAGAGAGAAGTATGAGGTCATCCGGGAAGAGGTGAAGAAGTTGGAAGAGGCCGAGTTCATAAGAGAGGTTACTTATCCAGAGTGGCTCTGAAATGCAGTCATCGTGCCTAAGGCCAATGGAAAGTGGCGGATGTGTGTAGATTTCACAGACTTGAACAGGTCTTGCCCGAAAGATAGCTATCCCTTACCTAGGATAGACCAGATAGTGGATGAAACGGCAGGGCACGAGCTCATGAGTTTCATGAATGCTTATTCAGGTTATAACCAAATCTTCATGGATGCCGAAGACTCTGAGAAGACAGCCTTCATTACTGACAAGGGGACGTACTGTTACAAGGTGATGCCCTTTGGTCTAAAAAATGCGGGGGCAACGTATCAACGTCTTGTCAATAAGATGTTCGAGGAGCAGATAGGTAAGACCATGGATGTGTATGTGGACGATATGCTAACGAAGAGCCTGAAAGCATGTACTCACGTAGTGGACCTTGAGAAGACCTTTAATGTCATGGACTCATACAGAATGAAGCTCAACCCAGCGAAGTGTGTCTTCGGGGTAGGAGCCGGGAAGTTCTTGGGGTTCATCGTTAATCAGAGGGGGATTGAAGCAAACCCAGAGAAAATCAAGGCATTACTCGACATGAAGACTCCTAGGAGTATCAAGGATGTTCAGAGACTCACAGGAAGGGTGGCGACCCTTAACAGGTTTATTTCCAGAGCCAAGGATAAGTGTCTTCCGTTCTTTAAAGTTCTGAGAAAGGCCTTCCAGTGGGACGAAGAGTGTGAAAAAGCCTTTAATCAACTCAAGTCCTACTTGGGGTCTCCCTTGCTGCTGTCCCGGCCCATCGCGGGGGAGAGGTTGTTTGTGTATCTGGCAGTCTCTGAGTCAGCCATTAGCGCGGCCATCATACGAGAAGAGGATGGGGTTCAGAGACCTGTGTACTTCAACATTAAAGCCCATCAAGGGTATGAACAAATCTATCCCCGGATGGAGAAGTTGGCTTATGCCCTGATACATGCCTCAAGGAAGATGAAGCCTTACTTTCAAGCTCACTCCATGATAGTCCTCACCGACTCACCACTACGGCAGGTTCTGCACAAGCCTGAGAAGTCCGGAAGATTGATGACCTGGGCCATAGATCTAGGAGAGTATGATCTTACCTACCAGCCCAGGACAGCCATCAAGGGGCAGGCCCTGGCAGACTTTATCGCGGAGTTCACTTGGGAAGAGGCCGAGACAGAGAGGGGCTTGGATGGCTGCGAAGAGATGAACCGAAGTATCTTCAGAGATTCAGAAGAGACTGCCCCGTACGTCTTTCGAGGCCGAGAAGAGGTTGTCCCAGGCAAAACTCGGAGCAGAGTAGAAGAAAATGAAGAGGATCGATACCTCTTCGAAAAGGGGGTTATGAGAGAAGGGGTCTTCTCATCAGATGCAGACGTATGGAGCCTCTTCATTGATGGCTCTTCTTGTGACAGTGGAAGCGGCGCGGGGCTAGTACTCTCGGCTCCAGATGGCGCCAACATTGAGTACGCCTTGAGGTTCAACTTCCAGGCCTCCAACAATGAGTCTGAGTATGAGGCCATGATAGCAGGTCTCTTATTGGCAATAAATCTTCGAGTAAAGCGACTCTTGCTTCATAGCGACTCAAGATTGGTTGTCAACCAAGTTTTGGGGGTATATGAGGCCAAGGACGAAAGGATGGCCAAGTACTTGAAAAAGGTAAGAGGGTTGCTAGAGTATTTTGAAGAGGCCAAACTAAAGAGAGTGCCGAGACTGAGCAACAGTCATGCTGATGCGCTGGCAAGGCTGGCCTCAGCTATGAAGACAGATTTGGGAAGGACCATCCCAATCGAAGTCTTAGGAAAGGCAAGCATCGAGGAGGACGAGGTGTGTAGTCCCTGTCACAATGTTAACCAAGGAAGCTCATGGATGGACCCGCTCGTCAGATACCTAAGAGAGGGGGAGCTACCTGAGTCCAGGATGGAAAGGTGGAAATTGAGATATAGGGCTGCCAAGTTCTCGTTGGTAGGGGACGTCCTGTACAAAAAGGGGTTTTTATTGCCTCTCCTCAGATGTGTGCATCCCATGGAGGTACCCCAGGTCTTACAGGAGGTTCATGAGGGTTCCTGCTCTAGTCACATAGGGGGAAGGCCCTTAGCCAAGAGGATCATCACTCAGGGGTACTAATGGCCTACCTTGTCTAAGGACGCTGCAGATTATGTGAAGAAGTGTGACAAATGTCAAAGGTTCGCCACTATCCCTCATCAACCTCATCAGCTTATGACGTCGATCTCTTCTCCATGGCCATTTGCGGTATGGGGAATTGACTTGGTAGGACCTTTGCCAAGAGCTGCCAACAACTATAGATTCTTGATAGTTGCCATTGACTACTTTTCAAAGTGGGTGGAGGCGGAACCGATGATAACAATTACAGAGCAGAAGACCTTCCAGTTCATTTGGAAGAACATCATATAAAGATATGGCCTCCCAAACACTCTCATCTCAAACAATGGCACCCAGTTCAAGAACTCCTCCTTAGAAAAATATTGCCTAAGAGTGGGGATTAAACAGTTCTTCTCATCCCCTGGTCGTCCTCAGGCTAATGGCCAGACCGAGGTCACAAACAGAACCATCTTGGACGGAATCAAGAAGAGGTTGGAAGATGCGAAGGGTAGATGGACAGAAGAGGTCTGCGCAGTTTTATGGGCCTACAGAACCATGGCAAGGACACCAACAGGAGAAACCCCATTCATGTTGGCACATGGCTTAGAGGCTGTCATACCAACAGAGGTAGGACTGCCAACTCATCGGATTCAAACCTATGACCCTAACAGCAATGGGGAGAAGAGAAGGCTAGACCTGGATCTCATCGAAGAAAGAAGATAAGACGCAGAGGTCAGAAAAGCAGCCTACCAGCAGAGGGCAGCAAAATTCTACAACCAGAGGGTGAATTCAAGACCCATTGCAGTGGGAGACCTAGTGCTAAAGAAGACCCTATAGAAGACAAACAAGCTACACCCGAACTGGCATGTCCCCTACAAAGTAACGGAAGCGGTTGTGCCTGGCACGTATAGGCTAGAGAACCTAGAGGGAGAACCTTTCACCAACCCGTGGAATGCTGACCACCTGAAGAGATATTTCATATGATGTTGCATAGGATTTGTAATTTGTAAATGTACCATCTTATCAAGAAGAGGTTATTAATAAAGATCAGTTTCCATGATAAGCTCTTGTTCCATTCTCAGATCAGAGATATTTATTATGAGGCTAACCTCTTAGGTGATGACCTCAGACCCTCATAACATCACGCGGTGGTGACGAGGTCTGAGCTCAGACACCTTGGTTAGATCACCTCAGACCCTTAACATCATTAATTTGGTGACATTTATTATGAGGCTAACCTCTTAGGTGATGACCTCAGACCCTCATAACATCACTCGGTGGTGACGAGGTCTGAGCTCAGACACCTTGGTTAGATCACCTCAGACCCTTAACATCATTAATTTGGTGACATTTATTATGAGGCTAACCTCTTAGGTGATGACCTTAGACCCTCATAACATCACTCGGTGGTGACGAGGTCTGAGCTCAGACACCTTGGTTAGATCACCTCAGACCCTTAACATCATTAATTTGGTGACATTTATTATGAGGCTAACCTCTTAGGTGATGACCTCAGACCCTCATAACATCACTCGGTGGTGACGAGGTCTGAGCTCAGACACCTTAGTTAGATCACCTCAGACCCTTAACATCATTAATTTGGTGACATTTATTATGAGGCTAACCTCTTAGGTGATGACCTCAGACCCTCATAACATCACTCGGTGGTGACGAGGTCTGAGCTCAGACACCTTGGTTAGATCACCTCAGACCCTTAACATCATTAATTTGGTGACATTTATTATGAGGCTAACCTCTTAGGTGATGACCTCAGACCCTCATAACATCACGCGGTGGTGACGAGGTCTGAGCTCAGACACCTTGGTTAGATCACCTCAGACCCTTAACATCATTAATTTGGTGACATTTATTATGAGGCTAACCTCTTAGGTGATGACCTCAGACCCTCATAACATCACTCGGTGGTGACGAGTTCTGAGCTCAGACACCTTGGTTAGATCACCTCAGACCCTTAACATCATTAGTTTGGTGACATTTATTATGAGGCTAACCTCTTAGGTGATGACCTCAGACCCTCATAACATCACTCGGTGGTGACGAGGTCTGAGCTCAGACACCTTGGTTAGATCACCTCAGACCTTAATAGCATTTAGATCACCTCTTCATTAATTTGGTGAAGTTGGTTATGAGAACAACATATTAGGTAATGACTTCAGAGCTTAATAGCATTCAGAGGCATCCGGATATAAAAATAAAAGAAGAGATTGGCATTCAGCAAAAAAAAGAGATTAAATAACATTCAGAGGTTACAAATTACAAGTTCAGAAGTTAAAAATTACAAGCTACAAGTTAAAGGTCTGAGGGGGGAGCATTGACAATCTCGGTTGGGTTGACCTGTTCAGCGTTGGTCACCTCAGCCACATCATCAACAGGGTCAGTCCCTCCAAGATCAGTCCTTCCCAGAGTAGCAGTATCACCAGGGGCAGCAGCCTCGTCTTCTACTTCTTGCAGTGCCATGGCAAACTGAGGGTCGGAAAAGCCGAGGCCCACAAAGTTGGAGGCCTTTATAGTGCCAACCTCCTTCTCTCTGACCTCGGCCCATTTGGTAGTGGCTTTGATACCTCTTTCGAGGTATTCAAAACCAAAACCTACGAACTCCTCAGAGACTTTGTAGTCAGAAATTATTCTCTCTGAGGCATCTGCAAGGGCAGCCTTCACAGCCGCGTTGACCTTCCGCTGCAGAGTATCATCCTTATCCTTCAGGGCCTTGGCATGGCTTTGGATGAGCGCAGAGATATCTTTTTCCAAACCCTGGGCCTTATTTTCAGAGTTCTGGGCCTTATTCTCGGCATTCTGTAACTCTGACCTCAGACGGTCAACCTCTGCCTTCAGGGCGCTCTCTACCTTCTCAGCCTCCTGCCCCTTCTGAATGAGAGGCAATTTCCTCATGGCCCAGTTAGACAGTTGGTACAAGGCAGTCACACCCTGCACAGTTAATGAAGAGGTTAGATGGGAGTAAAATCAGACGTTGCACTTGTAAAATTATTGGCAAAAGGAACAAAGTCATACCTGGACGGCTTTGTGAAGGCCGAACTCAACCATCATGGAGGTGTCCATGGCTCTGTAAAAATGCTTGTCTGCCTCGGTCATCATCTTGGCAAGTGCGTCCATGGCCTGTCTGTTGTTGCCGACCACGCTATCAGTAAGCTTCAGCTGATCCAGACGAGCCGACAGGGTGTCGGCTGAGATGGGGATTGCAGCGTCTGAGGTCTTCTTTTGCCTTGAGGTCGGCCTCTGATCCTCAGAGGTCGGGACCTCAGGGGCCCTCTTCTTGGATTTAGATGTTGAGGGAGCTGGAGGAGGAGCGTTCAAACCAGTCCTCTTTGCAAGCCTTGCCAAACTCGGAGCTGCCATCTCCCACAGTTCGTCTGGGATACTTGGTGGTCTCTCTGCAAAAGAGAAAAGATAAGAGTCAGAAATCAAACATGAATGATCAGGGGTTAGACTGAAAATAAAAAGAATGATCCTTACCAAAGTCAACAAGGGGACTTCCACCTAAGCTCGTCCCCGAGAGATACTGGGGGGTCAGCAGATGTTCGAACTTGACAAACAGACCATGTGCCCCTTGGTCTTGCAGGGCCTTCACCTTTTTGCTATTTTGAAGGCTTAGGCCAGGATCGGCCCTTGCAGACATGGTGACTTTACCCCATCTGAGGGGTATCCTCGGCTCAAAAGTGGAAGAGGGAACAGATGAGCCAAATTCCCATAGCCCTGAGGTGAAAAAATACCGAGGTTTCCAATTGTGATTCGAGGTCTGAGTGACCAGGAGCATCTTCTTCTCAGGCCTCCGAGCCACGAAGTGATAGTAGCTCGGATGATTTTTTTTGAGGTAGGGACGTAACAACCAGCAAAGACCTGAACTGGGAAGTCAGAGTGGTGGACTGCCCTCCACAAAATGATGTCCCCTATAATAACTCTCCAAGCATTAGGAGAGAGCTGCGAGGGGGCCAAGTTGATGAAGGAAAGAATGAACCTGATGACGGGGTGAATGGGTAGGCGAAACCCTAACTTGAACATCTGCTCGTACAAGCAGATTTCTCCATCCTGGCCATGGTAGGCCCTCTCTTCCCTCAGAGGTCTCCTTAATTTGACTGAGCGACTAATGGAGTATAAATATCTGAAGTGCAATAGATCCACCTCAGTGACTGTGCTCTCGTACTCGGCTGCCTCAGAGACGTCAACATCACTTTCAACATCCTCATCATCATCATCAATCTCAACGTTGGCTGGAGCAGACGTGGATGGGTGACTAGGAAATCTCTGAGCAAACTCTGCCCCAGTAACGCCGACAGAGGGATGGCATCAAGAATGGGTGGCACAGCCACACTTGGCCCGACAAGTTCAACCTCTGAAGAATAATCTGAGGTGCTTGAGCCACTTTGGGATGAAGCTCGGCTGGATACCTTGGCCTGATCAGGGTCCTGATCAGGCCGAGGTGTAAAATCCATGGCTTATTGGAAAGAATCCACAGACATGGGGTCTGAGGTGGAGGACTCAGACTCAGACATCGGCAATGGGTTAGCAGAGACGTCTGTCTGATAGAAGTTCTCAGGAGGATCAGGGTATACCACCTTGAGAGGTGGGGGAAAGATAGGTCTAATAGGAAACTCCTGTGACCTACGAGCTTCTTCCTGAGCTCTCTCTATTTGCCTAATTTTCTCTAAGGTCTTCTCTCTAAGAGAGGGGAAATCCTAAAGAAGCTGGTATAGGGGTCTGAGCATCAGAGGACGACCCTAAACTTGGGTTAACTTCCTAATCTACAAACAAGTTTGGCTTATAAAATAAAGAAGCCTAAAGATCAAACTAAGAAGTTTTTAAGAAAACCTAGTTCGCCTGAGTTAATGGACCTCGCCGGAAAACTCAAAGAACCACCGGAAAACTCAAAATCTCGCTGGAAAATTCAAACCAAATGCCAAGAACAAAGGAAATGGAATGGGAGAAGTACCTGAAGATGAATTGATGGATGAAACGAGGAGAACTCGCAAGAAACTCGATGAAATCCTCTGCAGAAAGAACGATTGAGTGAAGAAGCTTTGAAGAAAGAGGATTTGCAAGAAACAGCGTGCGTGGGAAAGAAATGAGGAAGAAGAAAGAGAGGAAGGGTTAAACCCTTAAATACTTGGGCACACTTCCCAATGCCCATCATTGCCTTGGGAAACCCAAGGGACAACTGACAGTACACACAAACCAAGTGGGCACGCCTTAGCCTGGGACAGGTGTCACGCAGGTATTAGCCTTGGGACGGACAGGCCTCGGAGGTGAGACAATCCCCTAGCCACTTGCTCTCGCATATGACTAAGGGCTGGGGGGTGATTGATATGCCCAAGTATAACCTCGGCCCAGAGATACCTACCTCGGCCAAGATGATGGCCGAGACATTGATCGACCCTATGAGGGGCAGGGGCCCACGATATCATCCCTCGGCCAGACCTACCTCGGCCCAGGCCGACACTACCATATACACTTCCATGGACACTACGTCTGGGAATAGCAACCTCAAGTATCTGGGAATAGCAACCTCGGCCAATAGTAGGCCGAGGTGACAAGGATCCCTGATCATCTTCAACATGGAACTAGTCCTACCTCGGCTTGGGCCGAGGTGACGAGAAGCATTAATAATCATCAGAATGTATATGTCCAACCTCGGCTCGGGCCGACCCCAGCATATGTGTGTACATGAGTATAATATAAACAATGGGAGAATAGAATCATTCAACTCACGTCATGGATGGGACGGAGAAAACTCCTCCGTAGGAGCATTCTCGAATATAATAATAATAAAAATATGATGTAAGTTCTCGTTGAACCACAAATCACTATGAAAGAGCAAATGTGCACGTTGGACCAGACACAAATATATAGGAGTATAAAACTCAGAATATATATAATAAGATATAAAAGAAGTATATAAACATGAGTAAGGCAAGACTCAAATCTCGGGATTGGCCCAAGATGCCTACGTAACCCAAGCGGCATTAAAGTTCACGTAGTTTAAAAATAACGTAGGGGTGGGGTTCAACCCATAAATCTAAATGTGGGACTTATCTTATGTGAATGTAGAGAAAATGTATTTTAATAATGAAAGTGTGAAATGGAAATCCCTCTTTTTGAATTTACGGATAAACCTTATTTTTCTTCCTTTTGGGTTTTTTATGAAAATAGATTATGTGTAATATTACTAATAAAGTGTTGAGATTAGTGGATATGATTTAATGAAATAAAAGAAGAAAGATAGAAATAAAGTGAATAATACTAAAACGAATAAACTAAAGAAAGGGGTGGAGAAATAGACCTCCTTATGAATGCTTCTTACTGACATTGGAATGCAAGAGTGTTGATTTTATGGTAGTATGGAAGTGATGGAGAGAGATGGGGTGAACTACTAAGTGAGGTAACGAAGTGAGATAAGAGGAAGTGGGGAAATGGAATTTTTGGTAAAGGGAGAGGCTCTGATTATGAGGAGAATGTTCCTTAATTTTCTAAGAGGGGTCTTTAGGGTTGTTTTCAAGGTGAGGTCATGGTCCTTTTAATTGAGGCTAAGGGGATTGTCGATCGACATGACCCTTGGTCTACCTATCGGTATAATGTCTATTTAGCTGGGCAAGGAAAAGAATGTAACACCTTGCGCAAATCTGGCTTTGGTCGCCACCAAAGATACGCCGTGCGTTACTAAATAAAATATCATTCTTAGCATGTGACAAATATGAGACATATTAATATTCATTCCACAAGATAATAATCATATCCAACAAATAAAAACATGAATGCGATACTGAAATCCATCACCATGTTAACTCCACCAATAAAGTTCAACTCAAATAGATATAAACTCCAATAAACTGATGAAAAGAAAATATCTGAATAAATCGTAAACAACTGTGGAACCGAATGGCCCACCAAATCCATAAAATGGGTCTCAACATAAATATAAAAAAAGGAAACTAAAACTAAGCTACTAAGCATAAAATAAATATATTCCAACTGCACCTCCAAGATGTATCTCCAAGCACTTCTCTCCTGCTACTCCAGCACTAATATCTGAAAAATGTTAGTCAACGCATAGGGTCAGAGCCCCAAGCATGAATACACACTACTCGCCTCAACTAGGGTCCGTGAATCCAGACAAGAGCATTATACATGATAAATATCAAAATAGAATATTTTAAATTAAGACGAGATAATTAATAACGATGCGAGTAAAATAAATGACATATGATAACGCATGAAATTACTACTCAAAAGTCCAAATTCAATTATTTAATTTTCAAGAACACCATTTAATCAATTTACTCAACTATTATTTTTGCTCATTTTATTATTATCAGTCGCGGTACTCTCGCATATAAATTTTACACCATTTTCATAGTGGTACTCCCACCAATTCTCATTATTTTAGTGCGGGACTCCCACTTAAAGTCTTTCATTGTTTAATTGTGGGACTCCCACATGTTCTACACACACATCCCCTCGTAATAGCCATCTAGTCCGTATTCTATCAATCCTGCATTTATTGACGAGGATCCACGCATTACATGTCATAATAGTCAGCCAACCCATTTAATTGCTAGCCCCGCACTTATTACGCCGTCACTATCCCACACGTCGCAATAGCCAACCAACCCGTTTAACTGCTAGTCCTGCACTTATTAATGATGTCAATATATTTTAATACCCGTTTTATTATCTTAGGTATTAATTCTCAATTTCTCAATTTATCATCTTCATATATTTATTTACCCCACCCTTATTATCGACATAAAACCCTCAAAATACCTTTAGTCCCATGCCTACAGGCCTCCAAAAATACAAATACATCTTAACCTATAATATAGGATGAATAACAATTATTTATCTCTTCCTAGTCTCATGCCTAGGCTAACAAATCAATGTAACGACATAAGAATCAACCTCACCCCAAAATATCCCATCCGTAAAAATCTATACTAACTAGTCCCATACCTAGAAAGTGTTAACCGTGACTAAGGCCTACCCACTAGTCCCATACCTAAGAAAGTATCATAAAATATAGGTGAGAGCATAATAATTAAAGTCTCATCGTCCCCGCGATGGCCAATATTAATACAACAAATTACATAATCCAAGCATGACAATACGACATTTTACTCATAAGGTCTCCATTTAATTTTTTTATTTAATTAATAGCATATCATCGTTCTTAGCATAATTATTTCCATCTGACAATTTTAGATTAATCAACATGCGAGTTCATGTAACACACAGTAATAATCGACTTTCATAATTTATGAGTTTGTACGCGCACGGTTTTTAGTTAAATAAAATACCCACAATTTCTACATGCCACCTATACCAAAATAAACCCAAAATAAATCCAAAATAAACCAACAATTTCTACATGCGTGATGATGAGGTGAGATGGGATAAACAACAAAGCATTTAAGGGACAATTTAAATAATAATAAAAAAAGATCCAAATAAATAAAATTAAATAAAAAGACTCAGCTCCCACTTTGGGAGCCATGCGCCTAAAAAGGGTTACAAAAAAAAGTTTAAGCATCTCTCTCTTTCTCAAGTTTAGTTAAAAAAATTATTTATTTATTTATTTTCCAAGAATTTCATTTATTTATAATATGTCAAAAGTCAACTGCTTGGAGTTCCAAAATTTATAAAATTAAGAATTTACCTTTACGTAAAACCAAATATCTAACTAACTAAATAGCTATGTAAATGTATTAATGTTTCTTTCATAAAAAATTTTGGATCCCCATAAAAATATTTTCACTTAATTGAAATTTTGACCAAAACACTTTTTTAATTTAATTAGTTCACCTTGTAATTGTCAAAAAATTTAAATCCACCAAGAGTATGTTTTCTAGTTTTAATTGAAACCGCGTTATTTAAGGTTAAAAAATTACGGGGTGTTACCAAGTACACCATGTCGATAGGTAGGGTGCCTATAGGTAGTCCATAATAGTTTTTACCAAAAAAGGGCATAAAATCCAAACCATAAGTCCAAATTGCGCACGGGTTGGATCGTAAGAAGGGGAATATATAATTCTTTAAGAATCTATGAGCCACGCCCAAGTCCAGGAGTTGACCAAAGTTAAATGTGTCTCGGAAGCAATCGATGGTCTCTAGACAGCGGGTTTTCAGAGGAAAATAGATCGTTCGTCAAAATTATAAGGTCGATTTACGCACGGGGTAGGCCACTAGAAAAGGGAATTCAGTGCCCTTCAAGATTTCATTAAGCTTAGCTCGGTTCCGAGGGTTGACCAAGGTCAAATGAGGGCCACCAGCACCCAATGACCCTTTGAAGTAAAACGGAGCTTATCTCAAGATGAAGAGTTGATCGGAGTCAAATGGGGTTCAAGAGAACCTAGTGACCTCTAAATTGGTATTTGGAGTAAAACGAATCATTCGTGTGGATCGTAGGGTTGATTTATGCTCGGGCCAGACCATTGGAAAGCGAATTCAGTGCCCTTAAATGATGCATTGAGATTCACTCAAGATAGAGAGTTAACTGAAGTCAAAAGGTGCTCGAAGCGCTCGGTGACCTCTAGATAGGTACTCAAAATATGACCTAGGGTTTATGGTGAACGAGTGAGTGCTAAGGATCTAAGGAGGTGCTTAGGGGGGTCCTACGATGGGGTGTCTATAGAGACCTTCAACGGGCAATCTTAAAACAAGTGAAGTTCATCGAATGATAAACACCACATCGATGTTGGGGAAGAGGATTTTGGGTTAATTCTATGGACCTATAGGACAAGGGTAACATGTTCAAAGGGTTGAGGTCAATTATGCAGACCTATGTAATGACAACCAATTCTACGAGCCCAAGTCAATTCTAAGAACCTAAAGTTATGATGACCAATTCTGCGAGTCGAAGTCGCGATTGACCGTGTTTTCTAGGATATGTTTAATCTTATGGTTGGCCAACTCGGCTTGGCCACTATTCTGAGGGTGGTAGGTCGTTTCAACTTTATGAACGACTTCATATTTTTTCATGAGATTAGCAAACAGGCCATTGAGAAAATGGGTTCCCTTATCACTAATTATCGCTTTTGGAGTTTCGAATGTGGAAAGTATGTGTTCCTTAAGGAACTTCAAAACAACCTTACGATCATTGGTTCGTGAAGCTATTGCCTCCACCCACTTGGACACGTAATCAACCGCTAAAATGATATAAATGTTACCAAAAGAGGGGGAATGGACCCATGAAACAAATGCCCCAACAAAAACATATATCTCAATTATGGGGGACATAGGTGTCATGTTCCGAACGAGTAATAGTGCCTAACTTTTGGCAACGCTTGCGCGTAATGCAAAATTTGTGTGCATCCTTGAAAATTATGGGCCAACATAATTCGCATTGTAAGATTTTTGAGGTGGTTTTATTTGAGGAGAAATGACCCCCACACGCTTTCGAGTGGGAAAAATGGATGACGCTTAATATCTCTTCATTCATAACTCATTTTTGATTGATTTGGTCTATGGAGTATTTAGAGAAGTACGAGTGATCAAAGAAGAACATGCGCACCCAAGTCAAAAACTTCCTATTTTCCTGAGGGGTCCATGAGAAGGGATGCATCCCGTCATAAGGTAGTTCATAATGTCGGCGAACCATGGAAGAGAGTAAGTGGAGAACAATTGTTCATCTAGAAAGAATTACTCGATGGGTAGTTGATCCTTAGGTGCCTCGAACATCAACCAAGACAAATGATTAACAATTACGTTCTCTAATCCTTTTTTGTCTTTGATCGTAAGATTGAATTCTTGGAGTAGGAGGACCCACCTAATCCAATGCGCCTTGGTATCCTTCTTTAAAAGAAGGTATTTTAATGCCATGTGGCCCATGAAGCACACAATGGAAGATCCCACTAAATAAGCTTAAAACTTCTCCAGACGAAAACAACCGCTAGCAATCCTTTTTGGTGGTAGAGTAATTCAATTGCGCACCGTTTAGAGTTCGACTATCATAATAGATAACATGGGGATTTTTATCACTTCTTTGTCCCAACATCTCCCCAACCGCGAAATCAATCGCGTCGCTCATGAGGTCAAAGGGCAAGGTCCAGTCCGGGGCTTAAATAATAGGGCGGTGGTAAGCATGCTTTTTAACTTCTCAAAAGCTACTTGACACACATCGCTCCATTCAAACGGGGTATCTTTTGAGAACAAATTAAACAAGGGCCTAGAAATGGAGCTAAAGTCCTTAATAAATCTTTGATAACATCCCACATGTCCAAGGAAAGACCTCACATCTTTGAGTGATTTTGGGGTGGGTAAATCGATAATCACCTTGATTTTTGCTTTATCCACCTCAATGCCTTCGAATGAGACAATATGCCCGAGAACAATCCCTTTAGTGACCATAAAATGGTACTTTTCCTCATTTAAGACGTGATTTTTCTCAATGCATCTAAAGAATACCCTCGCAAGAATGGAGAGGCAATGGTCAAAGGAGCTACCAAAGACGCTAAAGTCGTCCATGAATACCTCCAACTCTCATTCTACCATATCGTTAAACATGCTCAACATGTCCCTTTGGAACATATGCGGCGCATTAAAAAACCCGAAGGACATCCTTTTATAGGCAAATATGCCAAAAGGGCATGTGAAGGTGGTCTTGTCTTGGTCTTAGATATCGAACTCGATTTGATTATATCCAGAATAACCATCGAGAAAGAAGTAATAAGGGTGGCCCAATACGTGCTCAAGAATTTGGTTAATAAATGAAAAGGGTAAGTGATCATTTTTAATCACATCATTGAGCTTTTGGTAGTCAACACACACGCGCCACCTGGTGGTGGTGCATTTCATGATCAATTTACCCTTCGCATTTTTGACAACGGTGATTCCTGTTTTTTTTGGAACCACTTGAATCGGACTCACCCACTTACTATCCAATATTGTGTAGATGATATTTGCATCTAATAGCTTAATGACCTCAGCCCTAACCACCTCCTTCATTATGGGGTTAAACCTACGTTTCATTTCCCGAGTGGATTTGGCTCCTTCCTTGAGGAATATCTTGTGAGTGCATATCAATGGGCTCACTCCCTTTAGGTTCACTATTGTGCCTTTTTAGTAAGTTCATCAATATGCCTTCTTGACCGTCATCGGGGTGAGATGATACAAAGATGGGATATGTCTCATTATCACCCAAATACACGTACTTAAGTCGGATAGTAATTGCTTGAGATCAAGCTTTGGGAATTACACATACAAGGGTACCTCATAAGAATCATGCAAGGGTAAGTTCTTAAAATTTGAACACCAACTAACCTCATTTATTGTCTCTTCCTCATCAAACATTTAAATCACAAGATTGGCTTCATGGTCATAAGGGGAATAATTATTCTCTAAATCGATGAGTTTACCAAACATGCCTCGAGAGAGTTTGCACAATAATTGACATCGAAGTGATCTTGGCCAATTTCCTCTCTGAGGTATACATCATGGATCTCCTCATCGTCACCCATTTGCTTAGCAATATTAAATATGTTAAGCTCCAAGGTCATTTTTCCAAAGGTGAGATTCATTTGCCTATTTCTAGCATTGATTAAGGCATTATAGGTTGCTTGAAAAGGCCCACGGAGGATAATGGGAATATGGTTGCTATTAGTAGAAACGGGATGAGTATCGAACACTATAAAATCCACCGGGAAGCAAAATGATGACATCTTCTACAACCCCTCTTGGGACATTAACGGTTGGAAATGATGAGACCCCCTATTTTAAAAACTTACCAAAAGTAATTTCCTTTTTTATGCGGAATAGAGATGGTTTAACTAAACAACTACATAAACTTAAAAATTAATTTCTTCACAAATTAAAAATAAAGTTAAACAAATTTTAATTTTCTCAAAATTAAAATTATACTAAAAAAAATTTTGAATTTTTACTTTAAGCCAAAAAATCAATTTAATACAAGTCCTAGAAATTTGCCTAAACCATATTTTCAATATTACCAAATTAGGCCAAACCAATTTTAACAAATTAAATGATGACTTTAATTAAATTAACATTTACCCAAATTGAAATAGCACCAATTTAAATAAGTTTGACAATGAAACCAAATTTTATCTTGAATTAGCCTAAGCATGCATTCTAAGTTATTTTGCAAGATAAAAGTAAATCAGTCACACTATGCCGCGATGTACGAGAAAAAATCCACAATGGAAAAAAACCTCGGACGGCCCTAGCCTTAAGTCCATTAAGTAAGGTATTTTTACAAGTACAAGATAAAAGACTTAATCAACATGACTCGACTGCCTTCAAGCCCCTGATGCATCTTCTTGTACCAACCTCCGTTTAGTTAACAATCCCCGCCTCCACCGAAACCTTGGAATCCACCAATGAGGCTTTAGGAACAACCGTCAACCACACATGGTGCCTTTCACCATGTGAGAATGCCGCAGCCAAAAATGAGACTTCTTCTTTAAGGGATATAGAAGTAAACCCAAATGAACTCTTCAACTCGGTAGAGTAAAAACCCGGTGCCAAACACTCCAACCAAGATATATATATATATATATATATATATATATATATATATATATATATATATATATATATATATATATATATATATGTGGTAACTTGGAATAAACAAACTATGGGTGTAAACACAAGTGTTTTGAAGTAATGTTCTTGAAAATGCAAACACTTAAAACATGAACTTTTGAACTTCGAAAATTTTCTCTCTTAAAAAGGTGTTTAGAAAATGTCAAAAGTTGGTTTTTCAAACTTGGTTCCCGCATATATAACTTTTGTCAAGAGTTAGTGGGTAAAAGTAAGTGGGAACGTGGGGAAAAACTGATTAAAACTGCCAAAAAAATTCTCGCCAGAAATCTCGTTCGAACGAGATTTTCATTCGAACGAAGTCTCGTTCAAACAACACTTCTAACGAAGTTCCAGTGGCTAAGTGGGAAAATTCGTTGGCAAACTCGTTCGAACGACATTCTCGTTTGAACGAAAAACTCGTTCAAACAACAATATCAAACGAAGTTCCAGAATGGTTGAAATTTGATTTTTAGCCCGGAAACTTTATTTTAAAGTTTTAAACAAACCTTTTGAAAATAAACATCAATTTAAAATAAAATTACACCCAATAAATATTTTTCCAATCTCCTATATATATTTAAAATGCATTCATACCTTAGGAGCATTGGAACCAATGTTGTTGATGTAGAAACGAGGCACAACAAACTCAGCATTTGATGAAGCTTTATAAACTTGGCCGCTACGTCTTCAACTAACACGTCATAGGCTTGAATGGATAAACTTGAACACTGTCCTATGACTCAAATGTTTTTGTCCAAAATTGAACCAACACAACATTGAGACTCAATCGGATACTTGTGTCCTTACAAATCTCTCCCTTTGGCTATTCCGGGACAAAACCAACAAAAATCCTAAAGGGTCGTCAAGCTCTACTAGACTCAAATATCCCACCCAAACTTGACTCAAGACCCAAGGATCAATATCTTTACCGATGAAGAAAGTTTCCATATTTAGTAGAATTCCTGCACACTTGAGTAAACTATCAAACGCATAAGGAATATCAAAAAAATTAATTGCAATTAAAATAATTACTCCCCCTAAATTAATTTGACCCTTTATCAACTATGATCAAACTAAGAAGATAGCGCTCTCCCCCAAAGTTAAATCTCCTAAACTTAGATAAGATTACAATAGGATTAGATACCATTTCTCCCCTATCATTCTCCCCTTTTTTGTTCAGGAATAGACAAAGGTGATAGAAGTAATAAAACAAAAGTGCAATTAAAGCATAGAACATGAAAATATATAGACAACAAAAGCATAACTAATCCATATAAAGAATAAAGGATACTGACTGAGATGCAAGAAAATGATACCAATATGATACATAAAGTATTAATAATGTGATATCAACAAAGAATGCAACAAGATAGATACCAATCATGAAGTAGAAGCATAGATGGACTAGAAAGCAAGGCAAAGACAAATAGAATACCTCGTATATGAAAACATAATAAATATCATTAACACACACGCACATATACTAGGTATAAATACCACACATGACACAAAATAAAATAAGCATTTCACACTCGAATGGCAAACATGTGTCATATGGAAACGGAAGTGTTGGGGTGTGAACTAGTAACAATTAAATTTAGACCCAATCACTTAAAATATGTTCATGGAGATCTCATTTGATTGCAAAATTTATCACATTTGAATATAACCTCATATGACATTATAAATTGAACTCAATGAACAAACATACACAATGCATACAAGCCTAGAATTTTGATGATTCTACAAGCCAATAGAGTCATGACATTGAAAGTTCAACTAGGATAAATGAATATTGTGCAAACCGTTGATATACTGTCCAAACTCCCTCAATATAAGCATATTATTTCAATATTTTGAATGAATAAATCAACTAAACAAAATAGGCATTGGCAAATAATTTTTCTTTTAATTCCATTAATCTTTTAGGCCTTTGGACCACGTATTTCTTTTAGGTCTAAGAAAACGGTGGCTTACTCGCAAAGGATGATTTTTCCTTTCGGAGCCCTTCCTCGTGCACATTTGTATATATCATTTTTTATATCTCATAAAAATCTCACGTGCAACGGATTTTAACATGCACTAGTCCTCCTAGGTCACATAACATGTAGATGACAAGATTGGTAGGAGAACACCTGACAAAGCTCAAATATGCATATGAAGTTAAAATTTCAATAGAGCTCGTGCATGCGTGAATTGAGGCATATAAAATTAGAATCCATTAAAACAACACAAAATCCAACTACTCCATGTAAGTATGGTAAAGAACATTTTAAGGATTGATAATCTAAACCAAAAGTTCTAGACACATGGAAGCGAAAAAGAAGGGATTCAAACACAAGTATATGCCACATAAAGTGTGTCAAACTAAAATACACACAAACCAAAAATCTTTTTTAGTTTTTGACAATTTTTTAACCAAAAATGAAAATATTTACTCAAAAGACACACAAAAATCATTTGTATTTTTCATTAATCTTAAATTACAAAAAAAAAAAAAGTAAAACACGAATGATAAACAAAAATCCTTTTGTATTTTTTCATTTAATGCAGCCTAAAATGAAAGAACTATAATACAAAAGATAAACACCAATCATAATTCTAGCGTGTGATATGTGATAAAGCAATGACTAAAATAATGATTAAAACGAGCATACATTTAGCATGATAATATAGCATGAAGCACAAAAGCTAAAGTATGCAAATACCTAACACATTCAACCTTTAGATTTTGCAAGGGAGGAAGCATGTGAAAGTAAGTGAGAATCAAAAATCCTATTTTGTAAAGCTACCAAGTCGAATCACTAACCCAAACTAATGACGAATGACTATCTCGGGGTGTAGGAATCTTGGCTACCTCGATTGCCATACGTTGGGATTTTCTATAAACTCGTTTAAGATCAAAACAAAATTTCCTAAGATGACCTTTTCGACCACAATGTGAGCACCTAAAGACTCGGTGAAAAGTCTTTCCTAAGGAATAATCTATAGCATTGTTCCTAGATGATTCTCCTAAAATATTGGTTTTGGCTTTATGAGTTGATTATTGAGACTCAATCGGATACTTGTGTTCTTACATTAACAAAGTGATCGACTAATTGAAGAGTGATTTTGGTGGGTTTGAGGTCGCCTAGGCCGAGTTGTTCATACACAGAGTATGGTAGAAAATTAACACTCGTGCCTAAATCGATCAACACTTGCTCGATTTTAAAGTTCCCGTTCACACAAGAGATGGTGGGACATCTAGGGTCCTTATATTTTGGGGGTAGATCAAATTGGATGATAGATATTACATTTTGAGCCAAAAATGCCTTCTTCCTTATAAAAAGTTTCCTTTTTACCGTAATCAAGTCCTTGAGGAACTTGGCATAGGCGAGAACTTTCTTTATCGCATCTAGGGGGGATGTTGATTTTAACTTGCTTGAACATATGTAAGACATCGTCATTGATAATGTTGATTTTCGGAGCTACAAGCCTTTGAGGATATGGAGTAGGTATGGAGCATTTCACAACTACCTACGGCTCTACTCTTAGCTCCTTTTTACTCTCTTTTGTGGATACATCTTCGAACTCTATTGGGTCGGGCGAGACTTTCTTAGTGATTGGGAATAGGGGAGGGATAGACTAATCAAAAAATTTCATGTTCCTTAGAATGGTAATAGCCATCGCTTGATCGGGAGGGGTATTCGAGTTTTCGGTATTCACACTATTTTGCCCAAGGGCCTTTGAGGTTATCATGGAAACTTACCATTTTATTGAACACTCAATGAGGGGGTCAACTTAGAGATTAAATATATGAGTTCTGGAAAGTTTTACACATTTTGATTGTTCCCCACTTGTTGAGCACTCATAAAATCTTGAAAAGTACTTTCAAGGATTTTCTTATATAGATGCGCGTAGGGAGGTATTACCGGAGGAGGAGGATCCAGTGGGGGACCTTGCATGTGCACTGTGGGAGGAGGAGGTTGTAAGTATGGTTGGTAATTTGTAGGTGGGGTGGACCTTGATAATTTGCATAAGGGAGGTTTAGATATTGTTGGGGTTGACCATAGGAGAAATCGGGGTGGTTTCTCCAATAAGGAATTTACTCTTTTCCAAGTGGAGTCATGAATTGCTTCTTATAAGTGGCCATTGCGTTGGCTTGATCGTGAAGCGTCACTTTATAAACCGAGATTGTAGGACAATCCTTAGTAGAGTGATCTTCGATGTTGCAAATGGCACAAGATTTCTCAATGTGAGAAGGAGTGGTGATGATGGGATCACGACTTTTTATATCCATTGTCTCAACTCTCTTTGATAGTTGGTTGACTCTTATTGACATATCATCATCATTGGTGAGATGATATATATTATGGCTAGAGGCAGGCGGATTAGAAGATTGTGGATTGGATTTGGATGGGTCTAAAGTGTCCCGTGCTTCAGTGGTTTCGACATAATATTTAATGTGTTCCTCGACATCATCCGAATCTAAGCCGAAAATTCCCCAGAGCACATGGTCTCCACCATTTGTTTAGCGTTGAGTGTAAGCCCATTATGGAAAGAGGAGATGAATTTCTATTTTTTAAAATTATGGTGGGGGAACTTACTCAATGTCTCATTAAATCTTTCCCAGAATTACTCAAAGGTCTCGCTCTCGCATTGGGAAAAGGTTTGTATTTGGCCCTTGAGGGAGTTGGTGTGGTGGTTAGGGAATAACTTCTTTAATAATTGGGCTTGAATATCGCGCCAACTCCATATAAAATTTGGAGCCAAAGACCAAAGCCAATAATTAGCTTTGTCCTTATGAGAGAATGGAAAGAGTTTGAGTCGTGTGACATAAAGTGGACAATTTTGTTCGCTAAAGGTAGCACACATTTCTCCCACATGTAAGTACGGTTGCTCACTTTCCATGCCGTGGTAAGTGGGTAGTAATTATATCATCCCATTTTGAAAATGGAATTGCACACCGTTGTATGAAAAAAAGATGCACAATGGAGAAGTGGTCCTTTTCGGTTGTAAGTAATCTCTCATTGGCTGATATGGAGGCTTAGCCTCTCCTCGACTACCATGCTTGCTTTCATTATCTCCTAATACGGTGGAATTGGAGTGGGATCTAGAATGTTAGAAGGTAGATGGGGTAGGATATAGTCTCTAATAATCTAAACATTCGTTAGATAACGAGGATTCTACTATGGGATTTAAACTTCTATCGCTCGCTTCTTACATTTATGAGAGGTTTTGATTAGTTTCGTAAACCGTGTTGTCATGGTGACCACAGAGAATAAAAAAGGGTATAGAGAACGTCATATAACCTAACTTTATTTCCAATACCGGGCAACGACACTAAATAATTGATGCTCTAAAAATAGTGTGTGATTCAAGTGCAAATCATTGCAACAAGTAGTAACCGCGCAAGTCCGGGATTGTATTCCACAGGTACAGGACTCTCCTTAGAGAACGAAGATGGGTTATGAGATGTTCGCTATACGTCATAAAAGGAAAGTGTAAAAGATGATTTGTTGTTTGAAGTGGTGAGATTAATTAACCATTATCCTAACATATGTTTAATTAAAGTGAAAGAGTTGACAATTATGAAATAATAAAACAATCTAAGAAAAGAATGAGTTTAAGAGATAAAAGGTATTGAGGATCATTATCCCACCTAGGATTCGCTAAGAAGATGATAGGGCTTGGTTCAAATTAATTCTAATGAATCATAACTAATTAAGTCCAAACATCAACCATGTAGAGACTAAATTCATCAATGGACGATTAGGGGTAATTAGTTATGGTGCTAGATGGGTTAGGGTTGTAGTAAAGCTTCAAACACCACCCTTGCAAGATGAGAAGTTAAGAAACTAGGATACTCCAATACCAACGCATGAAGTTCCATTAGAATAAATATAAACCAAACGCTAACTATAAATCTCAAGCATCCATGGTGCGATCATGATCCCCAATTTATAGGACTGGACACTCATGTAAAAATTAAGTAAAACATGCAAGAGAACATCATAAATCAAGAACCATATATTTATATACCAACCAAAATAAGAGAGATCAATAAATACAAGTTAAAGCTAAGAACGCAAGTAAGGAAGATGTAGGTGAACATTGATTGCATTAAAACCAACTAATTTGATGTAATCAGCGCTTTACATGTAAGAATATCCCATAAATGATCTTGACCTAGGAGAGAGAAAGGAGAGTTTCTAAACTTAAAAAAATTATAATAAAATATATGATACTTTACAAGTGGAGAAAACAAAAGAATATACCCCAAAAATCTCGAATTGGAAAACTTATAATTACAAAGAAACCGGGGCGAATTAACTCAGTTTGAGACCTGAATTAATTCGCATGGAAAAAGACTGCACTGGATAGAATTGAATCGATTCGGCCAGAGGCCCAAACCGATTCAGACCTCCTTCCAAAAAGAGGGAGGGGCTGGTGTGGTTTATTTAGACCATCATTCCAAATAATCGCCCATAACTTCTTCGTTATATCTCGGATTCATGCACCGTCAGAGGCCACGTGAAGATGACGACTCGAAGAGATTCTACTTTCGTGAAGAGTGCAGGATCAAAACCCGAATGTTGAATTTACTTAAATCCGCCCGACTTTTCTACTGTCAGTGGAACTTTCTTGGGATTTAACCAAACTTCAAATATTGCATTCCCCATAGCTATAAAAGCTCAAATAGACCACGTATAATATATATATGGTGAAAATAGGGGTTATACAATAAATGAGCATAAGTTTTGGGAATAACATGGATGGGAATGCTAGATTGCGCAAATAAACGGGATTTTAAATTCAATAATCGTGACTAATTGCTAGTCTGATAGGAAAGGTAAGCATGTAGTGCCGTAACTTTTGCATGACCCAAACTAGGGAGACACATGCTTTTTCCAAATGCAGTGTAATTGACTTTGTACCGAGCCAATTTCTAACTAGCATTGTAAATTGCACTTTTTTATGGGATTCTTCGATGTATTAGGCTAGTAAATCCCCTATTATGGTATCAGTGATGATTAAGTACAGGAAGAGGGGTAGACCTCACTATGGAGGCATGAGCACTAGAAGTCGAAATAGGTATCTCTTGATTTGGTCAAAGGCTTCCTAGCAGGCCTCGTTCCAGACTTTAGTTGAATCCTTCCGGAGAAGTATGAAAATAGGTTCGCAGATAGAGGTCAATTGGCTGATAAATCAAGAGATGTATTGCAATTTACCTAGAATTCCTCATATTTCCTTCTCTGTCCAGGGTGGTGGAATTTCAAGTATGGCTTTCAATTTGGCGGGATACACTTCAATTCCTTTCTCACTAACCATAAACACCAAGAATTTTCCCTTTGTAACGTCGAAAATGCCATACTTTGGGTTGAACTACATCTGGTATTGTCTGTAACACTCCATTGTGTTAAAGTATTTAAATTGATTAGTACCGATTATAATTTTGAGAAATTTAAAGTGACTCATGTGTTAATAAGTTAAAAGTGACTTAAGGCGTTAAATTCAAAATATTAATTATTAGCGTGGTGTAATCTTAAATTGAAATTTAACTATTATTGTTAACTGATTTAGTTGATATAATTATTAAAAGAATTAAAAGGTCGTCCACTTAATTCATTAGGCCATGAATTATAGGTTTTGGTAATTTGGGTCAGCTATTTGTTTAATGTTGACAAGTTAGGGTTTAAATGCACATGGGGTTTTACCCTATTAAATAAGGAGATGTAATTATAGGTTAGGAACAGAGGTTTACGAATAAGAGCAATATAGCATCTCGGACAAAAAAAAAATAATGATATAGTTATAAGGATGGAAGTTTATTGAAAACTCTTTATTTTTTATTTTATTAATGGTGGACAGTAAGGGTGTTGATGAAAGGCATGTATAAGCGCAAAAATAGTAAAGGAAAAAAGGGTGTTGGCTTCCGTTTTGGGCCAGGTGTGTTGTATTAATGTGTAGGGTTGATATTATATATAAAGAAGGATTTGATGGGACACTGTTTTGTGAGGGAAAAACATTTAAATATTATGGTTGAAAGGACGACGCATTATAAAAATAAGGGAAAGAAGATTGCGGCACTAAACCCTTTTTGTATTACATGTCTCTTTTATGCAAGAACATGTATAAGACCTTACTTAAGATATTGATATTATTGGTGTATGTTTTATCTTATAGATGACAGATTGAGTAGGGGACAATTACTGATTATCGGTTTGGTTGTTGGATTAGTTGACTTAATGGCACACCGATACATTTAAATTGTTGTTATACTCTCTCATAATAAACCTTTAATATATGCGTATCAACAACTACCTTATTTAAACGTCAGTGTATCGGGGGGTTTTGTTTGGATTTCACTTTAGTGAGACGTCCCATCCATGGAGTTTAGAGACGAGTAGGATTGATGACTTAAATCATTAATGAAATCTATATACTTTGATATAATGCTTTCCGTTACGAGGAACAACTTGTAGGATGTTGAGTAAAATGTATAATGATTATAAATACTACGACCGGGGATGGGGTAATTAGGGGTTTGAGTAAATTTCTCGAAGTGAATAAAGATTTGTTAAAATGTTAATGTTAAATGAAATATAATAGTTAAATGGAAATGAATGGGTGGGCACCATGGAGGGACACCCCGATATTATGATATGCGAATTCCCGTCCAAGTGAATACCAGGTGGCATGAAGGCATGAAACGCGATGTTTATGGTTCATTATGATATGTGAATTCTCGAACATATAAATGCCAGGCGGCATCAGGGCGTGAGACGTGATGTTTATAATTTATTATGTTATACGTATTCTCAGCCATACAAATACCAGGTGGCATCAGGGCATGAAATCTGATTATTTAAATTTGGCGTATCGCATGTTATTGAGATGGTCGAAGGGAAGGGGGGCATGTCAGTTATGTATTAATTAATTTATGAGTATAATTATTTAATGAAAGTAATTGAGATTATTTCTAATACATTATGATTGTTTGATTTGGTATACCACGTGTTTATGAGATGGTCGAGAGGAAGGGACGCATGTCGGTTACGTATTGATTAATTAATGGGGATTATTAAATAATGATATTAAATGAAATGAGATAATTCTAATACATAGTGAGACTTCGTTTATGGGTTGGGCCTCTCATTAAAATATTAAACGGTGACTTTATCATCTATGTATATAACTGCTTTGAGTTGCATAGCTAAGTTACTTACTAGGGTTTTGACCCATCTCTTTACATGGAACTCATGTATGAAGGTTAGACCTATCGTATAGCTTCCTTATTTCGGTAGGCATTATCATTCATCTCTCTTACCCTGGATATCAGTTTCAGGACAACGGGGGTCTCTATTTATTTAGTTATTGATTTTACTCTTAGACAATTTTGAAGAGGATCTAGTTTGTATGTTGAGAATTAATTGGCTTGTATTATTCAAAGATTCTTGGAGATTGTATTGAGATATTTATTTTAAGACGTTATTGTATCTTTTAAATGACTATGGGTATTTTATTATGAGTTCATATTAAGGATCTTCATTTTATTTCCACATTACTTGTGTTATTGTTTCGTTTGATCTCTCCATGCTGCGAATGGTATATGATTTGTTTTAAATATTTCATATAATTTTATATTTAGACTTGATCAACTTAAATGTTTATTAAAAGGGGTATTACACTGTCATAATCGTTCGAAGAATTTTTTGAGGGAGGGAATTTAACCTTCTCAAGTCTTTGACTTGATGATCATGTTGTCAACATAGACCTCAACTTCCTTGTGAATAAGGTCATATAGGATGGTCATATCAGCCTTTTGGTAGGTAGCCCAGGCATTATTTAACCCAAAAGCATGACGGTGTAGCCGAAAGTTCCCCTGGGTGATGAAGGCATTTTTTCCTTATGGTCAAGGTGCATCTTGATCTATTTGTAATCGACAGATCCGTTGACAAATGATTCAAGGGCGTGGATAGCCGTATTGTCAACAATCATGTCAATATTAGGCAAAAGGAAATCATCATTTGGGGATGCTTTGTTCAGATCCCAGTAGTCGATGAACATGCATACTTTTCCTCCTGACTTCGGCATGAGGACAATATTTATGAGATGTGGGGTATTCCACCACATGAATGAAACCCAAGTTCAACTATTTGATCAACTCTTCTTTGAGTGACCATTCCATTCATATATCCTCAATTTCAACTTGACTGGTTTGCATTCTAGGAATATCAAGATCTCATGTTGAGTTATCTTTGGGTCAATGTCAGGCATGTTATTATAATTATAGGACCATGCGAAGATGTCTATGAACTCTTTCAGTAGTTCTTCAAATTGTGCCCATGTAAAGACGTCTATAACCGAGTTTAATAACAACAGTCTCATCATCATTAGTTTGAATGAGGTTATGTTGTTTATTATTTTCCTTATTAAAATTGGTTATGAATTTTTCATTTATAAATCATCATCATCATGAGTTTGATTAGAATTAATGCATTCAATGTAAGGCACAACAAGATACTCAAAATCCTCTTTTATTTTATTTTCAAGGAAAACAACATTGAGGACCTCGTCAAAAGAGGCCTCAGTTATATTTACATCAGGAAAAGGAGAAACATAGACAGGTGCAAAAATTTGAATAGGATAAAAAGTTAGGTTGGGATGATCTTGACCAGAGTGAAATGTGATGGCATACTTGTTTAGGAGAGGCATATCAGCAGTTGTGATCTGGGCAGACGGGTCCAATCTAGGCGAATCATGCAGAGACTTAGCCCTAGTGTTTGCAGGTCATATGATTCTTTAGAGTCACTTCCCTCTGAATTCTCAATGATTTATAGGGTTTGCTTGGTGTGGGGCTGCACTTCATATTTCTAATCTTCATCCCAAGTGTTATTATCTTGAAAAAAGATATCCAGCCCTGGTTTCACCTTCTTGACAACAAGATCACACCACAATTTTGAGAATACACAGAAGGGGAAGTCTTCACCCACCTTGAGAAATCTTTCGTTTAGAGAGTCTCCTAAAATAATATTTTCATTCTCTAAGCTTCTTTCAATCACAGTCGATGGAGTGCTTTAAGTTAAGATGGTGAAGGTTTGTAGCCTAGGCCACATGGGGGAAAGGCTTCTTTCAGGACTATTGGATCAAGGATCCTTTCATGGTGTCATCCTAACCATTTTCCAGGCATAAAGTGCATGTTCTTGAACATCTGAGTTAAAATGACACGACCATGAGTGTTATGCTCTGGACAGACCTAGTCTTTGAAGTTGTCCCCTACTGGGATAGGGAACAGATCAATTTTAAAATCGGAGAGTATTATATCATTGGTACCATCTTGAATCTTCAATACTGGATTATTAGAGTTGGCACTATCTAAATCATTTTTATCCTCGAGGATTATAATAATTTGGCATTTAGCGAAGAACTTTAGTTTTTTATGGAAAGAATAGGGTACCCCTCAGATGCTATGGATCCATGGGTGGCCAAGGATAAGATTAAAATAGGCGGGTATATCGATGACTTAGAATTCAATCAAATGGTTGATAGGGCCATCACATAGTGTGAGTTTTATGGAACCCATTACTTCTCGATGAGTGTTATCGTAGGCGCGCATGGCAGCAGATGTGGGAGTGATATCAATGATTTTCAATCCTAGGAAATTGAAGGTTCTGAATGGAGAAACATTGAGAGTGGATACATTATCGACAAGGCGATAGTGGGACTATCTTCCCTAAAACTTCGACGAAGATGTTAAGGCTATAGTTGTGATCAAGACCGAACTTTGGGATTTTATCTTCAAAAAAAGAAAGGATTCTGGTAGATGTTAAGCATCCAACCATATTCACGACTTCTTCGAGAGTAGTAGAGGGATAAAATATGGGTCCCATGAGGAGTTTAAACAAGGCATTTCAGTGTAGTTGAGAGGATTACAAAAAGTCCCCAGAAGGTTATGTTGGCTTGTGTTTTCTTGAGTTGAATGAGGAATTTTCTTTTTTGAAAGGTCATTCCTGGCATTGGTATCTCTTCAGCAACTCCATTTCCTTTGTCTACTTCGGTTAGATGGGGAATCGAATCTTTGTAGTACCACCCTGATCTGGTCATGAGGTCCACAGAGGCGGGGAAGAATAAGAACTTTGTGGCTTCGTCTACTTTGGGTTGAATGGACATTTTATTTATTTCCCCCAATAAAACTTCAAAGGTGATCATTTCACATAAATTGGCAAATGAACTGGCTTCTTCATGATTCGGTTATGTAAGAACAATTTTTATTCAACATTGTTCGTAGCGTAGTTTTAGACTAGTTTGGCGTAGCCCGTTACAAATCATCATGCACCGTTAAGACGAACCGTACTCGATCATTTCCAAGTTTGAAGACTTCCTGACATCTCGTAAAGGTATAAAATAATTTGGAGTTTAAATTAATTTACAAAATTATCTTTAGTATACTTATTTTTTATCAAAAACAAACAGGAGATTTTTCATTTCAAAAAGAAAAAATATTTTATTTATAAATCTCATTCTAACGAGATTACATGTCATTAGAAGGTCATTTTATATGTTTTTCAAATGAGGTTCAAACGAGGACTTACTGCTTAAGAATTTTTTATGTCATTAGAAATGTGACACATATCATTTGAAGGAGATGCTTATCTCGTTAGAATGACATTGTGAAATTGTTTGAACAACTGCACCGCCTCGAATTTTGTGACAGCCTATAAATACCTGTTTCGTGTTCTGTTTGTTTAAGACTTTTTCCAGATTCGTTTTTGCATAACTTTTGCAAAAGTTCTTCATTGTTGTGAGTTCTAAAACATTGTTTAATTCACAAATAAGCATCCTAAATATTTAGTTTTGTGAATTCGTTTAAACCCTAGAAAGTTTTGTATTACTTTCATACACTTTTGTGGAGAAGGAATCTCCAAGGATGACTTGTGATACCCAAGGGGACTCACTTCTAAAGACAAAGGCTGAGGCTGAAGGAGGACTTAGGTCTTGTGATTCTTGCGATGATCATATTTTTTCACTAGAGATTTGCGAAGATTAGCGCTTTATGCCTATGGCGGTTATCAAGTAATCTGTAAGTTAACTGTCTGTAGATTTCTATCGTGAATAAAGGATTTACCCAAAAGATTTTTTTTCCTGAAACCTTGTATTTGTAGAATGCTTGGTTTATTTTACTTGTTTTATCACATAGATGCATGTTTAGGATAGAAAGATTAAATTGCTTTAAAAAAATTTACGCACTCTCTAATTGGAATTTTTATCGAGCACAAATTTATTCTGCATTTTCAGGTTAATCATCTAAGTTATCAAAGTCATCCCCCAATCCGGTGGAAATGATTTCTTCCTACCAGTGATAATCAATGCATTCAATAACCTCAACAGCTTCATCACATAAGTCTTCCCACTTAGCGAGAAAATGTAAAAATGAAGGGACCAACTATTCTTGAAGTTTCAAAGCAGTGAGCATCTCGAAAATGATGCAGATTTCCTCTGTCTAGTGAAACATATTGGCCATGACCTGTACAAAGTCATCGAGACTATGGGGGATATTGGGGTCAGAGTTTTTTTGCCACTGTGGCCATCTAGGGTCGGATTCCCTTCGACGCGTTAAATATTGGGGTATACTGTCGGCAAGTGGGTGATAGTGAGAAGAGATAGAATCGCCAGCCTATTTTGCTCAAAACGTGCAATAGAATGTCGCCGCCTTGAGAGAAAAATATCAAGGTCAAACTAATGCTTATGAAGCCAAGTAGTTTGAAGGTTTGGGGACTAAGTTACAAAATGAAAAGGTGTTAGGCACTCATTCCGCCCTTTTGGTATCTCATGGGCTAACGTTAATCTTCTCCTTTTAGACTCTGTGACGTGTGTGCACATGTGTATAATATAAACAATGGGAGAATGGAATCATTCAACTCACGTTATGGAAGGGATAGAGCGGACTCATTCGTAGGAGTGTTCCTGAAAATAATGATAATTAAAATATGATGTAAGTGCTGATCGAACCACAAATAGCTATGAAAGAGTGAATGTGCACGTCGGGAGAGATACACGTATGTAAGAGTATAAAAGTGATAAAAATATATAATAAGATATAAAAGAAATATATAAACATGAAAAAGGTAGGACTCAAATCTTAGGATTAGCCGAAGATGCCTACGTATCTCAAGGGGAATCAAAGTCCACGTAGTTTGAAAATAACATAGGGGTGGGGTTCAACCCATCAATCCAAATGTGTTACTTCTCTTGTGTGTATGTAGAGAAAATATGTTTTAAGAATGAAAGTGTGAAATGAAAATCCTACTTTTTGAATTTACAGATAAACCCTATTTTTCTTCTTTTTAGAGTTTTCATTAAAATATATTAAGTGCAATATTATTAATAAAGAGTAGAGATCAGTGGATATGATATAATGAAAGAAAATCAAAAAAATAAAAATAAAGTGAATAATACTAAACTGGAGAAATGAATGGAGAAATAGACCTATATATGAATGCATGTTGCTGACTTTGGAATGAAAAAGTGTTGATTTTGAGGTAGTATGGAAGTGATGTACATAGGTGGTGTGAACTACCAAGTGAGATAGGGACGTGAGGTAAGATAATGTAGGTAAATGGACTTTGTAGGAAAGGGATAAGCTCTCATTATGAGGAGAATGTTCTCTGATTTTTTGAGAGGGGTTTCTAGAGTTATTTTCAAGGTGACATCATGACCCTTTTTATAGAGACCAAGGGGCTGTTGATTGGTATGGCCCCTGTCCTACCTATTAGCATAAGGCCTACCTTACTAGGCAATGAAAATACACCCTCTCAATAGGCAGAGTGACTATAAGCAATCCGGAACAGTTTTTTTAGAATAATGGGCAAAAAATGCAGACCGTAAGTCCGAATATCACATGGGTTAGACCTTTTGGAAGGTAATTTAGATCCCTTTAAGAATCCATTGAGCCACTCCCAGGTTTGGGAGTTGACCAAAGTCAAACGGTGCCCAAAAGTGTCGGATGGTCTCTAGACGAGGGTTTCGAAGGAAAACGGATCGTTCATCCAAGCCATAAGGTCAATTCGTGCAAAGGGAAAACCATTGGAAAGGGAATTCATTGCCTTTCGAGATTTCATTGAGCTTTTCTCATTTCAAAGAGTTCATCAAGGTAAAACAGGAGCCGAAATTGCCTGATGATCCTTCGGCATAAAACGGATCGTTCGTCTGAATCGTAAAGCCGATTCACATATGGGATGGACCTTTGTAAAGGGAATTTGGAACCCCTCGAAGATTCATTGAGCTTTGTTCAAGATGGGCAGTTGACCGGTGTCAAATGGGGCTCGAAAGCGCATTATGGCCTCTAGATTGGTATTCGAAGTAAAACGAATCATTCGTGTGGACCGTGGGCTTGATTTGTGCATAGGACGGACCGTTGGAAATGGAATTTAGTGCCATTCAAATATTTATTTATATTCTCTCAAGCTGGAGAGCTAGCCAGAGTCAAACGAGACTCGAGAGTTCACAGTGACTTCCAGATGGGTACTCGGAGTATGACCTAGGGCTTATGGTGAATAAGGGAATGTTAGGGACCTAAGGAGGTTCTTAAGGGTGGCATGGGATGGGGTGTCTACACTCACAAAACCTATGAATTTTCCACTAGGCTTAAGAGATCGGGAAAAACGAAATTTGTTGATAACTTCACTCTAAGTGATAGTGATGTTAAGTCGGTGGATTCCAAGGATGAATTAATGCATGAGTGTAACTTCACCGCATTCCTGGATAGTGACGTTAAAACTTCAAGTACGTCTCACATCGATGAGGATGTTTCTAAATGTGATAACTTCAACAATGAGTCGGATAATTTTGAAGATTTTTAAGGTATTGATTTGAGTGAGGGAGAACGTGGTCTCAAATACACATACTTTGAACATTACATCGAGTCATTAAAAACTAAAAGGAAAAACAAAAAGTTGACTCTTAAGGTGTTTTATTTAGAGAGCGAGTTTCAATTTTTGAGAGAAAGAAAGACCTCGTTTAGAATCTCTTTGAGTGAGTAACTTATTTTGTTGGGTAGGAAAAAGATCGACTTGACCAACAAAGTAGATCGTGGGTAACTTAAAGCCCATGTTTCCAAATACGAGAAAGATCTCGAAGGTGCTCGAAAATTCAAAGTCACCTTAGAGGACACATCCGATAAAATTGGAAAGATGTTCATAGGTCCCGCTTTAGTTTTTAAAGAGAGGTGTGGCATAGGTTACAAGGGTGTATCAACTTCAAATATCGCACCCAAACCGATTGCCTAGTTTGTGTTAGGTACTTATGGGCCTCGACCTAACCCACCAAGGAGAACTCGTCCTAGGAGTTTTAACCAAGGTTGAGCCAAATAAATGAATGTTTGTACCCATTAGAAATGAAGAGCTTACCTTAAGGAGTCTTGTAATAATCTAGAAAGACTCTCTCACACATGCGCTCCCATACACCGCTATAGCGACCCAGATAGTGTTAGAGAGAAAGTTGAGTTTCTAGTCACTACTTCTAAATTTATAATGGAATAATTTCAATGGATGTTTATGCCTAATGAGAACACTTTTAACACAATGACTAGTGCCAATATTGATAAGGGTAAGCAAAAGATTACCACCACTTAGATACCTAAAAGTGACGAAAAGGCCCTTGTTATTCACGTTACTCCTAAGATTTAAGATACTTCATAATGGTATTTTGATATTGGGTGCTCTAGGCACATGACAGGTAACAAGGCTCATTTTACCAACCTTGTGGATTGTAAGGAAGGAAAATCACCTTTGGGGATGGGAGCAGGTATAACATATTAGGACAAGGTTGTACGTAGATTTCATAATTTCCTAACCTAGACAATGTGTTGTATATTGGAGGGTAGAAGTGTAACTTAATAAGCATAAGCCAACCCTGCGATGATAACTTTGTAGTAAATTTTGTCTAGTTAGAATGTAACGTTCTTTATCAATCTGGTAAACTTTTTTTGCAAGATGTTAGGACTATCGACAATTGCTACAATATTATTCCCAAGTCTTATTTAGTATGCAATAAGGATAAGGTATCCACGATGGACCTTTGTCATCAACGACTAGGTCATGTCAATTTTAGAGATCTTGTGAGATTAGATAAAAAAGACTTAGTTTGTGGTTTATCATCACTTAGAAAACCAACGTCCTTAGTTGCAACATGGGAAACAAATAAAGAGTCCACATAGGAAGTTTCATATTATTACCAACTCACATGTGTCAGAGTTAATACACATGGATCTTATGATTCTAATGCGCACAGAGAGCATTGGTGGTAATACGTACATTTTGGTAATGGTTGATGACTTATCGAGATATTACATGGTTGATGTCTTAGGGAAAAGTATGGTGCTTCTGAGTTTCTTGTAACCAAATGTCGTTTACTTCAAAATTAACATAATGTTTCCATCAATATATTAAAAAGTGAAAATGGCAAAAGTTTATTGATGCTAGTGTCGAGTTTTCAGCAATAGGCACGTCTCAAGAAAATGGTATTGTTGAGAGGAAAAATAAAACTATCTAAGAAATGGGGCGATCCATTCACTTTATAAGAACTTGCCTAGACAATTTTGGGCAAAGATGGTTAACACCACATGAGACACAGTGAATAGGATTTATCTTTGTCCACACACACTTCATACTCCATATGAATTGTGGGCCGGTAAGAAACCTAACCAATCTATTTTCGAGTTTTGGGGAGTCCTTGCTATATCGTTAGAGGTAGAGGGAATTTATGTAAATTCTACTCTAGAAGCGATAAGGGTTAATTTTAAGATATTCATTGACTAATAGAGCCTATAGGGTGCATAACCTTAAAATATCTAAGGTCATGGAATCGATAAATATCATAATTAGAGATGATTCACCAGCTACTATATTGACCATGTATCTTGCATGTGAGAACAATGCACCCCCGGTGATGATATCATTATTCCCAACATTACCACAGTGGACCCGACAAAGAGGATCCATCGTCTTGAATTCAAAAAATTCATAACCCTACTGACATACATAGTGATCCCGCACTAGGTGTCAAGACTCACGCTCAGATAGAGAATGTGGTTAGATACTTTTTCTACATTTCCACAGTAGAGCCCAATAATGTAAAGGAAGAACTCAATGATGAGCACTGGATAAGTTCTATATAAGATAATTTACTTCAATTTTGAAATAATGAGACTAATGGTATTGGTACAAGTGGTTGTATAAAGATAAGATGGATGATAATGGTACCATCATTCGCAATAAGGATGGGTTGGTCTCTCAAAGTTTCACAGAAGTTTAGGGTGTGGACTTTGACGAGACATTCGCTCTTGTTGCTAGGCTTCTATCTTTATGCTTACTACTCACCATAGCATGTCATCTACAGCTTAAGCTATACTAAATGAATGTCAAGAGTGACGTTCTCCATGAAATTTTTCAGGATGAGGTTTACATGGAACAACCAAAGGGATTTGAAGACCCAAAGAACCTAGGAAAAAAAATTATCTTAAGAAGACCTTGTATGGTTTGAAGCAAGCACCCTATTCTTGGTAAGAAAGACTAAATTCTTATCTCTTAGTTCGTGAATTTAAAAGAGGCGGAGTTAATAATTTTTAAGGAGAGAGGGCAGTGCTATTTTGGTTGCCCGTGTCTATACAGATAACATTTGGATCCACATGTTTAAGAAGAGCTCAAACTTTTACGGAGGAAATGAAGAGAGAATTTAAGATGAGTATGATTGGTAAACTTATTTTTTTCCTAGGTCTCCAAGTGCATCAATTCAATAATGGGATATTTATATATCACTTTAAAAATGCTATGGATCTAGTGAATAAGTTTGGTTTTGACTCCACTAAAAACTCTCACACACCAATGAGTTCCTTGACAAACATTTTCAAAGACACTTTGGGTAAAAATGTAAATCAAACACTTTATAGGTGTATGATAGGTAGTCTCCTCTACTTGACCACTAGTCGTCCCAATATTGCCTTTAGAGTTGGAGTTTGTGCACAGTACTAATCGTCCCTAAAAGAGTCAAACTTGATTTCACTTATGTATCATTAAATACATGAGTAGCACTCTTTCTTATGGCATTTGGTATTCCTTTAATACCGATGACCATTTGCTGGCTTATTCGGATGCTGATTGGACGGGATGTCGACGGTTTTAAAATCACATCGAGTGAATGCTTTTACTTTGGGATTTCTCTTGTCTCGTGGTTGAGCAAGAAGTAAAACTCTATTTCTTTGTCCATGACAGAGGTTGAGTACATTAATTCCCAGAGTTGTTGCCAATAACTATTATGGATTAAGAAAATATTGGAGGATTATAAAAGTAAATAAGGCACGATGATTATTTCTTGTGATAGTATGAGTGCAATCCACATTTCTTGTAATTCCATCCAACATTCTCATACTAAGCACATTAGGATTCGTGAGCATTTTATTCATGATCTTGTTGAGGAGAAGATCGTTTCCTTGAGCTTAGTGATGCATTTAGACTTGAGGACCTTAGGAAGTCTTTGGGAATTTGTTCAATTAATTGAGTTTTAGGTATTATTTCTAGTTTAGGGTGATTTTCATATTACTATCATTTATCCCAACTTCCGGATTGTATTCTTGTGTTTATAGTTTGAAAAATCCAAAATGATTTTCTTTTCTTTTAGAAATTTCATAAATATTCAAAAAGATATTTATATTTTGTTTTACACCATATATGGATGCGCATCTAAGATGTTCAAATCACAATTGTATTCCTTATATTCACGTGAATTAATCATGGTGCTTTGAGTCTTGGCTTCATTTTTTTTCTTAATAATGCATGTTTAGAATTGCGCCATTCATTATTGATTACGGCCTTCATGCTAGACTCATTATATCGCCTTAATTGCACACATGCATGAACTTTTGACAATTAGATTTTCTTGTCATATGTTGAATATCATGTTCTCCTCAATTGTGCTTAATAATGAACCAAATGTATTAGGATATAAAAAATATTGCCCGGATTTTTTATTGAAAAATTGATTGATTTTTGTTTAAGAAATGGAAAGGTTCTACGAAAGAAACAATCTTTTTTGCATTAAAAGCCACCACTGGCAAGAGCTTAAAAATGTATTTAACACATAAAAATTGACGTGTCAAGGCCAAATTTGTTTCATTGATGCTTTATAAAAAATGAGCAATATGATTCCTTCAAAAAATTGAGAATTTATGCTTAAAATGTGATATTTTTAGGGTGTTATAAGTTGAAGATTAATGGGTTTGAACAATAAAATTCCTTCAAAACATTAAGTACTTTGACACTGTTGATTTGAAAAGCATTGAAATTCGTAACATTTTATTTGAGTTGAGTCAAATTCTCTTTGTTCAATTTTTTTCACAAAAGGTTTAATTGAGCTTTCTCTTTAGGAGTGTCTCTTTGACTTCGTGCAAAACCGTTATGTATTCCTATGTTGACTTTCTCGTGCATTAAGTTCACACACATTCATTCCATATCCATGATTCGGCACCACGTTGTGTTTCTTTATATATATATATATATTATTTCCAAAAATTCTGAAAATAGTTTGTTGGTTTGTTAAAGTTTCATCACATATGCTTAATTGTCTATACTTTGTGATGATATTTCAAATATATCTTCTCATGATGCTAACTTTTCTGGTTTAGCTTCTAACTGTTTGTCTAACCCAGAAAAAAAGGGAGAACAAATTAAGGGAGAGTTTTGTTTTCTTTAAACTCCATGGGTAACAATATTTATTTTCTTCGTGTATGTAGGTCTTTTTCCACATCGCTGATATCATGGACCACATGATGAAGATCTTTAGTGGTAACAATCTTGCAAGTATCTTTTCCTTTTGAGGTTTGGAAGGGACATTAGTTGAACTTGTCTTAGAGATTTTTTTCAAGTTTGTGTTTTGTACCGAATTATCCAAAGAGGGAGATTTGTAAGAGAAAAATTCATAATTGCCAATTATGTTTCTATTGCATATTCTATCACACCTCTACATTATCAAGTACTTTCTCTAGAGATTCAATTGAAGAAAAGTTAGTGACCGAATGCATCAATCGAAGATTGAATAGTGGAGATCGTCACTACAATCATTGGAGAATGTATATGAGGTTGATTTTTGTGTAATCAATATGTGTACCCTCTTACTCAGAGAAACCAACCTCGGCCAGTCCCACAGCCAAGGTGACAAGAAGCTTATGACAACCATCTGCAAGGTCGTATTTTTAAGGTCGCCCCCTTACAACAACCTCGGCTCTGCAATAGCCAAGATCACCAGAGTCGCACTGGCTCTGCACCAGAGTCTCACGGGCTCTACTTCAGCTAACGTCATCATCGGCCCAAGACGATGTTAGCAAACCTTCATGGGCTCAATTGTCAAGCATCATGTCATCATCGGCCTTGGCCGACGTAACAACTACCACAAATCTAACCTCGGCCAGCCATCCTGGCCGAGGTCATCCTGGATATTGACCTCGGACAAGGCGTCAGTTGGACTTCACCAACCTCATACTCTCACAGGATGAGGTTGGTACCAATCAAAGACAAGGCCGAGCATTTACAAGTACATATATGGCTTGGAACACTTGGATAAATCTATTGTAACTGAATCATTACCTCCACGTGAGGGAATATTGAGGTCATTATTGTTTGTTTAAGATCAGCCAGGTGTCATCCTTATACTAGTTGAATCTTCATGCACATGCTCATTGCATGCTTGGGGGGTACATTACACCCCCTAAACACTATATATAGAGGTCATCCTCTACCTTGTAAAGGATCCATAATTACAACCTTAGCAAAAACTCTGTCACTTTACACAGTAGAGAGAGAAATATTGACAGATTGTATCCATGGTCATTAGTGCCTTCATTTAGTGATATTACTTACACTCACAGTGGACGTAGGCCAGATTGGCTGAACCACTTAGATTCAAGTGTTCATCCTCTTATCCTCATGTGCTTCCATTGTTATCACTTGCTTGAGCTTGTCAACACCTTATCTGGTGGTGTTGTTTCTAGCATCATCAAATATGTTGAGTGGTACTTTAAAAAAGATTGAAAAAAAAATATAAAAAAAAAATTTAACAAAAAAATAATTTTCCAGGCATCTCGTTAGAACAAGATATGAAGGGTCATTCGAACGAGGTTATTAATCTCGTTAAATATCAGATGTTTGAACGAAACTTCAAATGAAACATTTTCCTCATCTCGCTTGAATGGTGTTCAATATCTCGTTATGTGTTGTTCGAATGAGTCTGCATACACTATAAGAAAAATACCCTTTTATGACACTTGTAAAAATGACTTTAAGACACTTTTAAAAAAATCATTAAAAGTATAATGCTATTACTTGCATGACATGTCATTTATAAAATGTCATTATAATTTTATTAGTGATAATATAAATGGCAGTTTAAATGCAACAGTCATATATAATAGTACATATTATGGTTGTTTTTGGTAAAAGAAAAAGAAAGATAACATATATAACAGATTTTTTTCCTCCAATATATATACGCGAAGAGTTAGAAAATGGTGAACTCCCCCCCTCCCCCAATCAAATCGAAACTCTTTATCCAAAGTGACATAACCAAAAATCTCAGCCATCTTCACCCAAAATTACATACGCTCCTCCTGCCCAAATCCACCACCAATCTAGCCCTTTGATTTTGGCTCATCGGCACGTACTCTCTCTCTCTCTCTATCTATATATATATATATATATATATATATATATATATATATATATATATATATATATATATATATATATATATAACATACACATGTACACACACGTAAACACATAAACACACATGTTCATTCATAGCATCTTTCGTTCACACATAAAAGCACACATGTTTGTATGAAATCATGTCATCCAAATCAAAGATTTTGATTTTGCATCACTACGCCAAGTTAGGCGAATGGTCCCAGACTTGGACAGTGACCAGGCCCAAGGGTCGTGGACTAGGGCCGTGACCATACCTCGCGTGACCAAATTTACGGGTCACAGACGAAGTTCATGAGCAGACAATGTGGTCACAAATCACAGCATGAGGGAACATGGTTGTGGACGAGGACCATGACTAGCTTGTCATGGACCAAATTTGTAACCATGCCTGACTAACGTCGAAAGGTGATCAGGGCACAAAGTCATGAACAAGACTTAGAACCTTCCACGAACTGTTCACGACCCAAAGTCGTGACCAAGCCGTTAACTTTCATGAACCTAGTCACAACCCATAGTCGTGACCAATAATTTCACCTTTAAATTGTGTCACGACCTATAGTCGTGGCTATATTTACCAGTGAATATAAAAAAATCATGCTTAGGGACTAGAGCCATAACTATAATTAACTAGAAGAAAAAATATGAGTTGTTTCCATCCTATTCCCAAATTGGGAGTCTCGTAACTACGCGGGCGGTTGCTATGTGTTATGTTGAACATGCACGAGGTGTTCGTGCCACTCCTAGTGCCATTTGGGAGTGATTAGGGGTGTCCTCTCCCTCGTGGCATGTTTTCAAGCCCAAGTGTGTTTATTTTCAAATTTGTGTCCTATTACCAAACCGAAAGTTTCATGATTACGTGGCCAGTTGCTACGTATTTTTTGGATGCGCACGAGGTATTTGTGCCACTCTTGGTTCCGTTTGGTGGCGGTTGGGGGTGTTCGCCCCTCGCAGAACGTTTTTAATCCTAAGTGTGCCTATTTTCAAATTCGTGTCATATTCCTAAAATGGGAGTCCCACGACTATGCGACCAATTATTACATTTAATGTTAGATATGCATGAGTTGTTCGTGCCACTCGTGGTGCTGTTTGGAGGAGGTTGGGGTTGTCCACCACCTCGTAACACGTTTTCAAGCCTAAGAGTGCCTGTTTTCAAATTTGTGTTCTATTCCCAAATCGTGAGTCTGAAGATTATGTGACCAATTGCTATGTGTTACGTTGGACATGCATGAGGTGTTCGAACCACTCACAGTGTCGTTTAGGGGAAGTTGGGTTTGACCGCCCCTCGCGGCACATTTTCAAGCCCAAGTGTGTATGTTTTCAAATTCGTGTCCTATTTCCAAACTGGGAGTCCCGTGACTACGCGACCGGTAGGTACGTGTTATGTTGGATGTGCAGTAGGTGTTTGTTCCACTCTTAGTGCCATTTGGGGGCAGTTAGGGGTGTTCTCCCCATCATGGAACATTTTTAAGTCCAAGTGTGCCTATTTTTAAATTCGTATCTTTTTTCCAAACCAGGAGTCTCGTGACCATACGGCTGTTTGCAGTGTGTTACATTGGATGCGCATGATGTGTTCATTCCACTCACAGTGTTGTAGACACCACATTCTAGGATGACTAAGTCTTTTCTTAGGTCCCTAGGACTTTCCCATTTCACTACAAACCCTAGGTCATATTCCAAGTACCGATCTAGAGGCCATTAGGTGCTCTCAGACCCCCTTTGACTCTGGTCAACTCTATCGTCCAATCTAAAGATCAATGAATCAGTGAAATGCTCTTAATCCCCTTTCTAATGGTCTGAGCCGTGTGCGAATCGACATAACAGTTCAGATGAACGGACCATTTTACTATCAAAAAACGATCTAGAGACCACCAAGCGCTCCCGAGCCCCGATTTGACCCTAATCAACTTCATCATCGGAGCTAAATCTTAATGAATCCTTAAATGGCACTGAATCCCCTTTCCAATGGTCCACCCCAGGTGCAAAATGGCATAAACGTTCTGACGAACGATCCATTTTCCACGGAAAACAGATCCGAATGCCACCAGGCGCTCCCGAGCTCCGTTTGACCAAGGTGAACTCTTAATCTCAAACAAGAATGAATAAATATTTGAAGGCATTGAACAACCTTTCCAATGGTCTGCCCTAAGCGTGAATCAACCTTACAGTACGGACGAACGATCAGTTTTACTCTGAAGGTTCACCGAGCACTTCGGGGGCCCATTTGACCAAAGTCAACTCTCCAAACTGAGAAAAGCTCTTTAGAATGTCTAAGAAACTCACATAACCTTTCCAATGGTCTACCCCATGCATAATTCTAACTTAGGGTTTGGACGAAAAATCCATTATCATCCAATGATCTCTTGTTCAAAGGACCGACGAGCACATCCAAGCCCCATTTGACCCAAAGTCAATTCCCTAACCCGGGAGCGACCTAAGGACTCTTGAATGTATCTGAATCACCTTTTTAATGGTATGCCCCATGTACGATTTGAATTAAGGAATTGCATTCTATGATCATTTTTTTTGAAAATATCTACACAAGACTGCCGATTTGCAGGTTCATTTCCCTGCTAATCGGTAGTGTGTCTAGGGTCACTTGTCGATTGGAAGGGCTAGGGTTATGCTGATTGGCACTACCCTTACCCTATAAATAGAGGGCATAATCTCACTCTAAAGGTACACCTCAGATCCATCAATATCAATTATCTCAGCAACTCTTGCAATCTGCAAAGTTTAATTGTGTGAAATTCCTTTCCATCTTTGATTCCCGACATTTTCATACCCAATTTAGCAAAATATCATTACCTCTCATCCAACATTCATCTCAACATTCAAGAGTGCTCATTAAGGATCAAGATCAAGCCTCAATTCTCCAAAGAAGGTTCAAAAATCCTTCTCTCTCTTTAAATTTCTTTAATTTTTCATTAGTTACATAAATTCTTAATTTAGCTTTTACTTTAGTTCATACACATTAAAAACTCACCTTTATTTATTATATTGCACAAAATTTATTTTCTATAAAAAAAACAAAGAAAAAGAAGGTTGACACAATAAATTACAACGGGATTATCCATCACAATCTGTCAAAACTAAAAATACATTTTCTACATACACACAAATAATAAATTCTTGTTTTAATCTATGGGATAAACCCCACCCTTATGTTGCATGCGAACTACATGAACTTTGATGCCGTTATAGGCTAACTAGGCATTTCGGGTCAAACCCGAGACTCGAGACCAATTTTCCATTTTTTCTCATTTTCACATTTGCATCCTTTTTATATGTACATTATTTAATATATAGTGTATTTGTGATCCATATTAACGTTTTATCTAACATATATTATCGTTTCATCATAACGATCAATATCTCGATAAACGCATACATCGTATTTTCTAGATATTATTTTGGGAACATTTGTATGGATGACCTCACTACATCTTTTTCATGATATGAGTTGGGCGATTTCGATCTCCATTTATATACAAACGCGTACACACTTCACGAGAAAACTAAGGAATATAATAACACAAGCCCATGAGAGACCGAAAGGGCGAGATAGGTGCCTAACACCTTCCCATTTCCATAACTTAGCCCCTGAACCCTAAACTATTGGTTTCGTAAGCATTAGTTTGTCTTTGATGCATCTCTCTAGAGGTGGCGACATTTTCTTTTGCCTGTTTTGTGCAAAATAGGCTGGTGACTCCATATTTTTACATCACCCCACATCGACGATGGCCAAAGCGCTCTTAGAAAATGAGAGCAAGACCTTCTTCACCCTCTCTAAGGGAATGGATGGCCACAATGGTGACCCCACTAGGGACAACTTAAGAGGGATAGACTCTGTTTGCATGAGTATTATCATTTTCTTCTTATGTGCGTATGCACCTACCTGTATGTTCCCTTTTTTCTCCTTTATTATTTCTTACATATATCTACCCCATGCTTATATAACTACTCACTCACACACTTGTAGATACTCTCCATGTACATTTCACACTAATTACACTTAGAATCACTTATATCCTCATATTGCACACACCATATAGAATATCCATGCTCAGGTGTCACTAACACATACCTCCACTTATCACACTTGTATATATCCATGCTCACTAACACTTATCACACACCACTTGTAGTTGATCCAGGCTTAGGTTCATACCACACACTCAGTTATAGATATTCACACTCACTCACTCTCACATATCCATTCTTCGTATAATCTTCATGCTCCATGGTAGATTCACTTTTCATAATACTTGCACATTCTCCCCTATTAGTATAGTGCTCATCATGATAAATAAAATACTCTCTCCGTAATATACTAATGAAGAATCATGCATTTTGCACACTACTTCACCAAAGAGCATGGCTATTGACCAAATTTTATCTCATAAATGGGGGGTCACTTTGTGGTGGGCGCTGGTCCGGCAGGTCGCAGTTATCCTAAATAATATGACTCTAACCTTCCATTGGCCAAGTACCTTCGACGTATATCGAACGGTTACCTCGCATCATACCTCTTGGCCGAAGTCAAGACGGGATGCATATCGTAGGGAACTCATTCACGTACGTCGAGTATATCGAATTCGCTCTCATACATACTATCCCCATGAGGTATATAGTGAGGCAATTCACATACACTCGGGTATATCAAATGGCTTGTCTACATGTACTGATTGCCCTCAAAAGCAAGATGTATATCGTGGAAGTCATGTCAAAGGGGGGGACCCTTCTAATTAACCCAAAAACTGCATACCCTCATATAAGCATCAAACCTAGGGCACTCATATTTAGTTTACCGATAACTACTCGAACTCTATCGAAATGATGGGTAGGCATGCTGCCCAAATTTTCACTCCATTTCTTCTTTTTTTTAAACTGGACCCTATCCATGAGCCTGGCAACAAGTCCAACCATGTTTTACATATTTTTCAAACCCAATTTTCCAGGCTTGGGTCTCGTCCCGCATTTCTTTTTGCATTTAGATAAACCTAATACAAGTGAGAACATAATAATAATAATAATAATAATAATAATAATAATAATAATAATAATAATAATAATAATAATAATAATAATAATAATAATAATAATAATAATAATAATAATAATAATAATAATAATAATAATAATAATAATAATAATAATAATAATAATAATAATAATAATAATGTTGATACCCTTTTTATCATTTTTCCACATCTCTACCAAAAATGTTAAAAACATGTTTCCCCTCTTTTGTAAAAATACAAAAAGCATGTTCTTTCCTTTTATCAGAAATGTCAAAAGAATTTTTACTCCCTTTTACCCAAAAATGTTTTGTCCTCCTCTTTTCCAAAAATGTCAAAAACATTTTCCTCCTTGTATACACCACATTTTAAGACTCCCCAAGTCTTTCCTTAGAACCTCCCCATTTCACTACAGACCCTAGGTCAAACTCCAAATACTGATCTAGAGGCCATCAAACGCTCCCGGACCCCATTTGACTCCGATCAACTCAATCATCAGAGATAAATTTTATTGAATCTTCGAAGGGCTTTGAATACCCTTTCCAAAGGTCCTCCCCGTGCATGAATCGGCATAATGGTTCAAACGAACGGACCATTTTACCACCAAAAATCGATCTAGAGGCCACCGGGCGGTCCCGGGCCACAATTTGACCCCAGTCAACTTCATCATCAAAGTGAAAGCTCTTTGAAAATTAGAAGGGCACTGAAATACCTTTCCAACGGTCTACCTCGTGAGAAAAATGGCATAACCGTTCATACGAACGATCTATTTCCCCCCAAAATTGATCCAGAGGCCACAGCGCGCTCCTGAGCTCCGTTTAATCAAGGTCAACTCTTTAGCTCGAACGATAGTAAATGAATCTTTGAAGGGAACTGAATACCTTTTCCAAATGTCCACCCCTGCATGAAATAGCCTTAAGGTACGGATGAGCGACACATTCTACTTCAAAAGGTCATTGGACGCTTCCAAGCCCCGGTTGACCAAAGTCAACTCTCTAAACTGAGCAAAGCTCTTTGGAATGCCTAAGTACCTCACATAACGTTTCCAATTATCCTCCCCATGCATTATTATGACTTATAGTTTGGACGAACGATCCATTATCGTCCGACGATCTCCCGTCCAAAGGATCGACGAGCGCTTCCGAGCCCCGTTTGACGTAAAGTCAACTCCCAGACCCCGGAGCAGCCCAATGGACTCTTGAAGGTCTCTGAATTACCATTTTAAAGGTATTCCCCATGGATGATTTTAATTTTTTGGACTACATTCTATGACCATTTTTTCAAAAAAATCTGCACGAGACTACCGATTAGCAGGTCCATTTCCCTGCCTATCGGTAGTGTGCCTAGGGTTACCTATCAATTGGTAGGGCTAGGGCTATGACGATCGTCACACCCCTTACCCTATAAATAGAGGTCATGACCTCACTCCCAAAGAAGACCTTAGATCCATCCATATCTGTTATCTCGGTAACATTCTCTTGCAATCAGCAAATTTTCCTTGTGTAAAATTCCTTTCCATCTTTCATTTCCATCCTTTTAATACCTAATTTAGCAAAAATCTCATTCTCACTCATCCAACATTCATATCAACACTCAAGGGAGGTCATCAAGGATCAAGATCAAGCATCAATTATCCAAAGAAGGTCTAAAAATCCTCCTCTCTCTTTAAATTCTTTATTTTTGCTTTAGTTACACAAATTCTTGATCTAGTTTTTACTTTAGTTCATACACGTTAATATCTCATCCTTTATTAGTTATATTTCACATACTTTATTTTTTATAAAAAAAACAAAACGAAGAAAAAGAGAGTTACATCTATAAATTCCAACAAGA